>JASMMZ010000016.1:3726086-4222770 GCA_038502455.1 Anisogramma anomala | reverse complement strand
CTTTAGGAGTGATATTACAGGCTAGTACCTGGCTAGTATTACCAGGGATCTAGCCCTGGTAGTTCTACACGCTTTTACGATGTTCTGAAGCAGAGAGGAAGCTGTATGAGGACACATTTCCACACGTTACGTGACCGGAGGTTGCATTATCTTAGCTCTATAGCAGCTCCTTAGTAGGGACTTCTCCTTTCTCTCTTCAATGAGGTTTATAGAAAAAATACGACCACCTTGAGCGACAGCTCCGGCCTCAGTCCATTTACACTAATAATAGTTTAAATTGTCGTTATCTATAATAACGATAGTCATTCTCTTAATATGAAGTCAACTTCAACTTTACTAGTATTGTAACGATTCATTTCAATAGCCGTAATGTTTTCCCTTCGTAGTATCACGTACTACAAATAACCACCTATTAAATACTTTATTATCTCTGTATTTAATACAATACCTTAAAATATGTGGTCTGCGTAACAACCGCGAAAGTTAAAAGTTTGTAAAGAGTCAGTGTTTCATTCAAGACAAAGGTATTGGTTTTTACCGTTTAAACGGTACAGAAATGCGTGGTTAGCTAGTTATTAGGCCGCGTTGAAAGTAATATCTTTATATCATTTGATTTTTTTCGGGGTATTATCGCCGTTAATTAGCTTATCGCCTTTAAAAATTTCGATTTAATTCAAATATTCCTGTTTAACATTAGTAAGATATTAAATATAATACATTACCTTTTCGTTATTTTACTCGGCGGGGGGTTGCCAAGTTAACTAATAGGTTGATTTGCTATAAATCCAATATTTTTACCATCATTACGACGATGATTCTTACGGTTAACAGTTTGGTTTAAATTTTGGCCCTATTGGCTCCAACGTGGCTACTACCTCCAGTTTATAGTCGATAGGCAAGACTTTAAGCGTTAAGGGCGCCCGTAGCTGTACTTACGGTTGACGTAATTAACCACTGTAAGGTTTTTTTTATTTACTTTAAGGAAGTTGCCAACTTATGGGGGTATATCAAGCGAGTTTGGTATACATGTAATTACCGTTATAAGCGAGGAGCGTAACTAGCAAAAAAAAGCCTTTATAGGTGGTATCTAAACATTATAAGGCATATTTAAACTCGTTAACACCTGTAACAGCTATCTGTACCTATTCGCAAAATGTGACTTCGCTAGAATAAGCTTTCTCCATTATTTGTTAACATAATATCAGCTTGTTAAGCATTTAGTTAAGTATATCTATTGGTATTTCTTCCTCTTTTCTCTCTCGTTATTATTGTGGTCCACCTCGTAGTCGCCCAGTTTGTATGGTATTGGGTAAGGTGGATGTTGTACTCGAAGTAGCTTTTCATATCATCGTAAACTTCGCGAAAGGTTTTTGCTTGGGTTAGGAAAGTTAGGTAGTAGTCCTTGGCGTGCCTTGTAAGGATGTCGTTGAATAATAAGTAAAAACCAGAAAGGGAAACCTTTATTTACTTACAAATATTCGAAAGGTGCATTATTTTCGTATCGAAGCTTTTATAGGACTTCCCGTTTTACTTCTTTATATCATTCCAAACCTTAGCGAAGTTCGTAAGGAGCTTATAGTTAATGTTAATTATCTTAACAGGTTTTTAGGAGCAAATTGCGATAGTTATCCCAGTCTTTACTAGTATTTCCTAAAAATTTAAGCCTTAAACCCTCCGAAGCATAGTGTTAAGGGTAATTGACAATCGCCTGGCCCGAGGGGTAAAGACCTGTGATAAGACCTGTAGTGGACTTTCATATGTAGACAAACTTGTCGTAGAAGGGATTTCAAGGGATTTGACGGTTTTAACTAAAGTTCTAAGGGGTAAAAGGGACTTAAAGGTTTTATGAGACCTAACGATTTTGTTTAATTAACTGGTGTAAAGCGCCGACGTTAATTCCCCTAGCTGCGTTGACAACTTCTGCTTTACATGCTATTCCGCCACTAAAAGCGTATTTTGCGCTGTTATATGGAGGCGTTAGACTGCCGAGCAGGTTAACAGGTTTCTTATCGCCAGCGCATAAAGAGGCTTAACTTAGATAAGGGTAAAGGGGAGGTTCCCTGAATCGCGTATAAAGTTGTTAAGGTTTTTTAACACCTTTTCCCTTAAAGCGTGGAATTTGAGAAATTCCCTAAGTTAGGTAAGGTCGAAGAGTGTCTTAGCCAGATCGATAAAGTTTTTTTTAACATGTAAATCCCTCGTCTCGTAAGTTTTTCTTTTAGTTTTAACTTAATACCCTTTTAAACCCTTTTCCACATATTAATAGTATAGTTGTCGAAGAACTTACGGTATTTGTAAAAGGCATTGTCACCGCGGTTAAGTTCTTCTCCTCTATCGTGGTCGATGATGTAACAGGCGACGAAATTGGTTAAGTGTTTTTCGGTTAAGTCTATATGAAAGTTTTGCCCTCAAAGATCTTAGTTATAGTATTTGGGGAAAAAATGTCCGAGGGCTTTGATTATTTCTTTTTGAGAAAGGTTGGCAATAGCTTCAAAATAAGTGCTTATAGTAGTTATCTTGACGTTATGGTTTATATGGGACGCGTAGGGCGAGTGACTTGATAATCTAGGTTATGGAGAGTTGGTGTTTTGGCGTAAAGTCGCGTAGAAACTTGTCGACTTGGAGTTAGGTCGCATGACGTGGCTTTCCTGACGTAACTTAATATTTTAGCTTAAAGTAGCAATCCTTGCAATTCAATTGGCATAGGGGAAGAGAAAATAATTAAATAGGGGTAAAGGTTTGATATAAAGGGTAATGTCAAAGGTTGTTTTTTATGGTTATTTGACCGTAAGACTCAGTCGTTTTCCTTACAATAGTAATACCCGTAGTAATACTAACTTAGACGTTTGCCAGCTTGCCGAACTTTAAAACTTCTAACAGTTAATCTAAACGTTTTTAAGAAAGATCTATAACGATTTCTTAATGTTTTTGATGACGATACCGTCGTTACCTCTAAGTTGCCGTAAAAACCGCCGCAACTTAAAAGTCTTCTCTACTTACTACTGTAAAAACCATCGCAATTCGTAGGAGTATTTTTCAAAAAAAAAAAAAAAAAAAATACCTTAACCACCGTTAATAATGTAAAGCATAACTGGAAAGTAGCTTTTTCTTTTACTTAGTTTATCTATAATTAACCTAATAGGCACTGATTAGTGTTGGTAGAGCTTTAGACGTTACAACGTTGTCGATTCGATTGGTTGAAGTAACAGTAGTGTTACGTGGTTTAGTGTGTATGTATTGTTCTAGGTTTGGCAGACTGCTAGCTGGTCTACACAATAATCTGTATGTACAATTGCTTTGCCTGTACCCTAGTGTGAAGTAGGGCCATACTGCATTTGACTTGCAATCAATTACAGTAGGCTCGCACAAGATAATACACTCAACTTACAGTCAGTATAGTCAACTTTACTGTAAGTAAGGTTGAGCTACTGCACTGCACGTACTACTATTCCAACAAATAGGTTAAATAATAATAACGGGTATAATATCTTCTCATTTTTATATGTTATCATATTCTAATTAAAATAACATAATTTCGAAACCTCCTTTAAAATTTCCGTCAATTTGTAAAAACAATAGCTGAATGAGGTTAACGTGGTATAAACGTATTTTGTTATACAATTATTTTTGTAAGAATGTAAATAACTTTTTCCTCTAGTTTATCAGAGCGATTTTCGTAATTTAAGTGTAATATGTTTTTTTACGGGTTTTTTTTTATTCATCTAGTTTTATAACCTATTATCATCAAATACGTTCTTAGTTTTTGTAATAGTTTGGACAGTTAGGCGAATTAGGGTGTTATACGGCTTAGAGATACCGTTGTATTTAAATAAGTTCCCAAAACCTTAAAGGTAATAAAGAAGATATTTCACAAAAGATTTACGTATGTTCTGTAGTAGTAAACAGACCAAAGCTATTTACGAAGACACCTAGAAATCTCGATGATTGAAAACCTATATAGGATTTATCTGAAGATAGAGAACCTCCGACTTTAATGAATAGGTGAGGATTTGGACAAGTTAGTGTTTGTATTTTTACAAATTGTTGGAAAAATTATAACATTATCGATAAATATTCGGCAAAATGCGCGGTAAGGTATAAAAGTACGATGTATGAATTTTTAAGTAAAAAATATCCACTTTTTAAATTTTATAAGGGTAGTTTCATTACATTCGAGGCTTTGATGGTTTAGAAAGGTAAAACGATTTATAAATTCTCAATATTGAAATGACTAACAAGACGAATTATTGACGTTTGCTATCGAAATATATAGAGTTTTATTCAATCAAATATAGAATATTTGCCTGTAAAAGTAAAGGGTAACCATCTGGTACCATGTATTTATCAAAAGCTTTGAGATTAACTATTACATAGTTTTTTGAAAAACACAATATAATTTTCTCTATACGATAAAGAGTATTAAAGTAAAAGGGGACACAGCGTCAATATATTTCATATAACCTAAAATATATTTTTGGACGTCAAACGTATATTTTAACAAAGTATCAGAAAAAAAAATCCCTTTGACGTAGTATTAAGTAGCGATAATGGTTTAATTTCGCGTTTTACTACTTTTGAACTAAAGGTACCTTTATTATTTTAGTAACCGGAAAATTAATCGGTCTCAAATCCTCTTACCTATCTGTGAATTCGTCGTAAAATTTAGCCAACCTATAGGTATTAAAAGCGTCAATGGAATTAAAGTATATCTCATATTTAGTTTTGAATATTAGAATATTATCGGGGGTATTAATACCGAATAAAAATGTAATTTTTTTGAAGTGAAGCTTATTCTATTACTTTGCGAGATTTGGTTTTCGCGCGTTTGCTATAGATTTTCAAGGGGTTTTCATAAAGACAGCGACCGCGTCCAAAAGTAGTATTTTAGACCATAGTTCGACGAAAAAAATACAAAACGGGGCAAAATTGCGTTTTCTTTACTATTTAGGTCGTATAAAAAACCAATTTAAATTCCGATCCTATAAATGAAGTTTCAGGTGAACCCGTGTCACTAGTCATGATAAATGCTATGAAATCTTTACCAATTGCCTTACGAGTTAGTTACGTAATTTTATAGGCTATGTTTCCCACTCCAGCAATTTATATTAACATTTAAACGGCTCCGTTTCAACTCGTAATGAAATAGGTTGTTTATCTACATTCGGTAATAGTATATAGGCGTATATGCTTGGAAATTGTAATTAGTGTATACGTGAGGTTGTGAAACCAAATAACATAAGGCGTAATGAAATACACGATAGAATTCAACGCGTACGGACGCTGGGCGGTAAATATAAAAAACGTCTTTTAAAAGAGTCATTATACTCAACTAGAAAATAAATAGTTTCTTCCGATAGAATACTAATGAAGGCTTCGGTAAATAACTTACGAATTATTAAATTCGCGTAATTTTATTAACGATAAAAGGTACCTTGAACTATTTTTATAAGTTAATGACGTTTTTAGATATAAAGATGTTAGGTTTACGAGGCTTGAATCAGTTATTCGAAAGTAGGGAACCTGTATTAAGGCGATCGGTAATTTATACATTTACGATTTCCTTAAAAATATCAAGTATATTATACGATTTATAATTTTAAGTTTAGAATAACTAGGGAGCTTTGTTAATTAACTTTACTAGGGGTTTTATGGTTCCTGAAATCATCTTTCCCATCGAAACACTAATTTGGACATAATTTAAAAAAGTATCTATCGAGTTATGATTTAGCTACTAAATCTTTACTAGCTTCCGTATTACAATGAAGAGTATAACTTAACCTAGATAGAGTGATACGAACGATTAACTCAAGGAATCAAAAGCTTTTTGTAGTTGTTACCACTTCCTTGTAAACTGGTTTAGTTATAATAACTTTTAAATTATACATAAAGTTTGCTATTTTCAAATTAAGAAAGATTTTCATATTTATATACCGAATCCTTCGTTCTATCATTCCTAAGGATAATATCCTCATTTTATAGCAGATTTTTTAGTATTTAAAACGTGTATTATGGGATTCGTACTTATATTTATAGTTGGTACAGGTTCGGCGGCTTAGTAACGTGGCTATTATCGTCGCGATGTTTAGGCTTATCACAAACCTTGCGAAACTTATACTAGAGATTGCGAACACGATAGCCACATTTTCCAAATTTATTTTCGTATCTTTTTTATCCTCGTACTTTTGCTTTAGCTTATCCTAAAATGTGCGTATGTCGTATTTTTCACGTCAGTTTTTGATAGAAGACTTATATAAAGGGTATTAACGGGTTGCAACCGCCAACAAATATTTTAACTTCCTCGATTTGGGTGATATATTCCTTTGAAGTTTGTTTACGATTCAAAGTTTATAAATATTATTCAATATGTAAATCAAAAAATGTCTTGATATCGATTATAATGTTATATTAATTTTTGTGAATTTGGTCGAAAATACTCATAGCTTGTAAATACTTTAGCTTGGTTTTGATATGCTTGTCGAAGCTATACTAGTTTTTAATAAAATCCTCCAAGGTAAATGTGAATTTACGATTTTTTATTTTTTTTTGGAAATTTAACCTTGGTTCATTCGAAAATAGTTCGTAAAAGTATGTATAATTGTTTCTATGCTTTTATTAATAATACTTATTCGTTTGTAGTAAAGTAATTCCGTGTTTTACTGAAATATTGTTAAGTTGGAAAATGGTATTTTAAATATAAAGACGATATAATTTTTAGCGTCCGGATCAACATTGATACAACTTTTTAAACGAGCTCAAAAACTCCAAACGTTTGTAAAAACCATATTTGTAGCGACAATACTTCTTTCTATATTGAAAGGATTAGAGTACTTAGGGTTATAAACCCTTATTTCCTCATGTTTTACGCGATATATGTTATTGTTGTCTAAGGATTAAGTAACTGACATGTTTTGGTTAGGGTTAGAAGAAGGGCGATTTAAGCCACAAGTAGGACGTTCGGGGTTATAAGGACGTTTGTTGCTTCGGAAAGGCCGACGTTCTTGTTTTCGGTTATGGGTAAAGGCATTAAACCTACTGGCTATTATTATTTGATTGTTTATGATTTGTTATTCAACGCTTATATTAAAAGTATTAAGGCGTTAGCTTTTCTTAAAAATTATAGTAGTTATTCATTTTTGAAAATATTAAGCGTAGTTAGGTACTAAATTTATTTCAATTGATAGTAGACAAGGGGAAAATGTATGGGAACGAGCCGAGGTAGGTGTTGATTGCTGGGTAATTTTGGAGGGGATAGTTAGCGTAAATGAAAGAGGGGCTAATGAAACGGATGTAGTAGAGGTAGGTGTAGATAAGGGTTAAAGAGTAGTTATTAAGGGCTTGTTACGAGTGCAGTGAGGCACTAATGGTAGGGAAACGCTTAGAATACGTATTTTACGTTTATTTATGGGAAATTGGGTAAGATATCGGCGAAATTATAAGGATAACGGCGGGACTAATAGCGATTATGGTGAGGATAGCGGTGGCAACGGCGAAACTAATAGCAGTTACAGTAAGATTATTAACGATTGCAGTGGGGATGGCAGCAGTAGCGGCAAAATTAATAGCGGTTGCGGCAGCGGTAAGGTAAAATAGTAGTAATGGTAAGTAGTGGCGATGAAGGGAAGAGGGGGTCAGCTATAATAAATGGTAATGGTGGGGAAGAGGTTGCGGATCTTAAAGTTGAAGAGTAGGAAAGAGGGAAAAGATGGAAGGTTTGGCGGAGCCGCGGGGGGAGGGGGATATTGACTTTGTTTTTACAGGGTAGTAAAACTGGTGACGTTCCTTTCGGTTTTTTTTCTCTCATTTACACTGATGAAAGGTAGGTCTGATTATTTTTAGCTTTTTTTCTTATAGCTACCAATTGTTGGTACGCTTGTAGTGCGGTAACGTAACATTGAAATAGTATAGTATTTTGATGATGGAAGAGGAAGAAACTAGAACTAGAAGCGAAGCTCAGAGGAACTGAGCAATGAATTAGCTATTGTACAGGCAGGTGCGAAGGTACATACCAGTTACTTCCTTCTTTTCCATACTATTTCCATATAAGTATAAAACAAGAATAAATTATAAACTCGAATAAAAAGGAGTTTAAATTATTTGAAATACGTATAAACAGTAATTTTTTTTTCGTTCTTATATTGATAATATTTTTTCGAGATATTTAAGTCGATTTTAATCGTGATTTTTAATATAAATGTTCAAAATGAGGTCAATTTAGTTTTTGTATTTTAATAATCTATATATAATAGTAAGATTACAACGAAATACACGTATTATCTATGTAGCCAAAATTTGTGTAAAATCGATAAATAGTTAAACCCAGTATTAATATATATTATTCCCAGATTAACGCGTGATAATATTTTTGTTATACGTTGAATACTATAATATCATGCAATTTCAACGTTAACGAAAGTTACTTCATAGTTAAAGGTTAAAGAGAATTAGCCATTAATACGGTAATATTACTTTTTTTGGTTGGCGGATATTCGTAGTATTATATAATTTGTTTTTATTAGTTTAGTAATCCGATTTCGACGGAGAACGTAACATATGGGAGACTAGTCGTAATTAGCTTTCGTTATAAGTTTTTACCAGATAACGCGGATTTTATAGTCTACGGAGCCGACAGTTGCAAATGAGGAGGAAAATTGATCCCGTTTCCCACACAAGTTAGCGAAGTTTCGCGATTTGTTTAATGAGAAAAAATCAACAGCATTACCCCTATATTGGGGGAAACTCAATCATTATATTTATATGAAACCAAATAATTATAAAATTTTATTGGATAAATTACAAGAGCCGTTATATTGGATATTTCAAAATTGACTTTTCGAATTTAGGTATTAGGTTGGCGAGTTAATAAATAAGGGTAAGGTTCGAATAAGTTTTTCATCAGTAATATCGTCGGTATTATGATCTTTTAAGTTAAAGAATAGTTAATGGTTTTATATCAATTACTATGCTTTAAATAAAATTACCGAATAAAATCTTCTTCCTTTACTTTTAATTAAGGAAACTCTACGTACTTTGTTCATGTTTATATAATTTACGATATATAATATTCGAACAGCCCTTTATCATATTCTAATATCATCCAGATAAAAGGAAATAACGGCTTTTCGTATTATTTTCGGCTTATTTGAATGATTAGTTACCCCCTTTTAATTAGCGGAAACGTTGATGACGTTTTGAAGTAACATTGATTATACAAGAACCGATCTTTTAAATAATGTTATAGTTTACCTCAACGACATTTTGCTTTTTTCCCCTAGTATTAAACGTGATTATATAACAAAAGTTCGTGTGGTTCTAATTTTTTTTTCACGATACTAGGTCAAACTTATAATTACAATAATTTAACTTTGTGGTAAAAAAGGTAAAAAAAAATATAGTTTTATTGTAACGGTTGGCGTAAGTATTTAGGCCGATTTCTAGAAAGCTCGGGCTATTTGATAATAAAAGTCCTTACGTATTACTTAAAAATTTCGAAGTTTTTTAAGGTTTGTTCATGTAATGATCACACTAAATACCCGTGAGTAAATAGAAGGTGTCAGGGGGTTTATGTTAGCAGTAAGGTAGCAGAGGTAACAAAGGTGCAATATCAAGAAGATGTTTGTTCGTGCTATAGAATAATCACTAGCCGTTAGGCTATTCAGGTGTGTGGACTGAATACTTAGATTGACAACTGAAGAGCTATGAAGTAAATACTATCTGTGTGGTGATAACCGTGTCCTTATATCCTATGGCCTTCATACCATCTTTAGTACTGGACCGCTGAAGTCGATGTCGCTTCCTTCGGTTCCAATGTTGTCGACTGGACCGCGAGCGGTCCTGTCGTTCCAAACCCTAATCCTAGGTGCTTACATAAGAGAGATCTCTGGCTTGATGTGCTGGACATCAGGCTTTTGATAGCGCAGCAGACCGCTGGCCTATTCCATGACCTGCAGTTGGTCCTTAGATTATAAAAGTTCACTCTTATCGGTTTTTTTTTTTTTCGAATTGACTAATTACGTCATTCGACTTACGCGATATGAAACCCGGTAGGTTTAAACGAATTAGGAGGAATATACGTTTTCAATGGTAAAGTATATATTCGTTACGATTTCTATTTTGTTATATTAGGACCCCGACCGGTTAACGGTAGTAAAAACCGATAATTTAGAGATTATTCTAAAGGGCTACCTTTCGTGAAGTGATTAAAACAGAATTTTACAACCGATAATATATCATTTCGTATGATTATCGAACATAAAGCGTAAATGTCTCATTTATAATGAAAATCTTCTATAGTAGCATTTCATTTAAAGGCGTAATTATTGAAATTATGTAGTATTGGTACCCAGTTTACCATTCTAACAGATTACAAAGAATTGGAGTATTTTTCTTCACCATGTTTGATTTCGGAACATCAGGCTTAATAAGCCGAAGTTTTTTTGTTTTTCTAATATCACTTGCATTACTGGCCCGTGGTTTAAAGAGTTCGCCCAGATATATTAACCCGTAAATAACAGGATAAGTCCGATGTTAAGGAGCTTCACACGCGAGTCTTCCAGCTTATTTTCATAGTTATATTAGATATAGTAACGATAAATCTATACATTATAGAAGCGTATATTACGGTAGGTTGTACGCATAAATTTATTAAAACGAAAGCTTGGTTATTAAATGGCGATATCATGTGTTTCAAAGGAGAGTCGTAGGACCTCAAGGCGTTAACGGTTGTAATACCGTTTTAGGTCCGGCCTGCGTTAGTACCGCTGATTTACGTAACGTTGAGCGGTTATTTTATTTTCGGGCCGGGTGCGTTAAAGAAGTTGTAGGATTTCGATTACTAACGGCTACTGAAAGAGTGAAACGTTTCCTGGTTAAGGTAAAACACTTGATATAGATTACGAATTATAATATCAACCTAAAGGGTACGTTACATTACCGTAGCCGCTTATAGTTATCGAGTTAAAACTCATTATCGACAAAAATCTTACAGTAAACTGACGACATGTTTATTATAAGTTATCCGGGTAAAAACGTCATATTCCAGGTTTTTAAATGGGATTACAGTTTGAAAAAGATGATCGTAAATAATTGACATTCGTGTCGAATATAAATATAGTGTAATAATATAAAACCTCGTCATATCCTACAATAAGACTTCTCTCAACTTCTTTTTATTTTCAATTGTTTTTAGTTTTATATTTTCGTTAACTTCCTAATTAATTTTCCGGCTTTAGATAACGGCCTACAACATTTATGAATTTTTATAAATCGACTTTCCAAATTAGTTTTACTAGGGATAATATGGTTCATAGCTACCGAAATGTATACAAAACGTTTTAGGGATATATAGTAACAATTTCATAGGTTTCCGGTATGTATTATTAACCATCGCGGATTGGATTGGGTCAGTACTTTTCAAACAACCTGATATTTTTCAATTAAAGTCAAATAACTTCCGTCGACGATATACTACCTGTAAACCGACGAAGTTATTACTCGAATAAATTCAAAGGTTTAAAAGTATCAACAAGTTATGATGGATTTTTCGCGGTTTAATTAAATATTATATTTTTTCAAGTTATTGATTTTTTTTTAATAATCAGGAGTCAACGGTTACCGGGTTTAATACGAATCGACTGGTTAATATGTACGAAATATCCCTTACCTCTATAGTAAACCGGGATATGAATTTATTAACCAATCCGGCGGAACAAACTTTTGCATTTTGAACGTATTTACGCGAAGATACGAAACTAGCCTAAACGGTTATAATACATAATTAATAACAAATAGAAATAACGGTAAACCGTCGACGATGCCCGGCGAAATAATATGAAGTAAACTATTAGGTTCAGCTTCATTTATATAATATTAAACCCAATAGCTCTAGTATAAAACTAGATTAACTATATAATTCATATCGCATCGTCATAGTTCCGAATCCGTCGAATCTTATTTTAGATGTTTTTGGATAGCAGCTTATATTTTACGTAAATTTGGTTAAACGCTCTGTTATGGACCCACTTTCCTCGTAAATCCTATTCGATATACGCCTGAAACAAGTTTTTATCGCGGATGATACGGGGAATGATATATACGAGGAATTTGAAATTCAAAATATTTTAGCTACAAAAACGTGGCGAACTAATATCCGTTATATATAAATTAAATAAGAAGTTTATTATAAGCACGAAAAACATATTGAGAAATTTCTAATATATTATCATGTTAGATAAATTCAAAGCTGAATAACGGGATATACAGTTTTATAATGACTCTGCATCTCAATGCTGGCGCCAGGTATTTTCTAGAAAGCTTACATTAAATATATAGCTTTTACCTCGCGAAAAGGATAAAATTAATAAAAAAGGGTAAAAATCTATTATTATTATATTATAATACGATATATAGGACCTAGTATATACTATCCGGTTTCTTTAGGTAAATATCCGATTACGAGATGGCTTTGATCGAAAACCTATTAGGTTTTACTTATAGAATATCATTATCGTCATCCTAATCTTTCGAACGGTAACGCCAATAACATTAAAACCTTTATTAAGATTGGTCCCGGATGTTAAAAAAGGTTAATGGGGGTGGGCGACACGAAGTGGAACGGGTATTAGGCGATGCTAATAAAGGCGGTTGACGTAAGGCGGGGCGGGTATTAGGTGAAGCCAATAAGGGCGAATAACATTAGGCGGGACGGGTATTAGAAAAGGCCGAAGAAGGCGAATAACGCGAGGCAGGGCGGAGAAAACTTTTTTTAGGCGGGATATAAGGGACCTTAATACGTTGGTTTAAACCCTGGTAATGCGGTAGACTTGGGTACGGTCTTTAATCCACTTTCGGTCGGCTTTATTAACCGGTTTTTATATAAGCTTAACAAATAAAAATCGGATGGATGAAGGAATTTTAGGATTGAACTTTGGATATCACTAGTTATATTTTATAAGTAATAACATATATTAACTCTACAAAAATATAACTTACATGACTATATTATTTTAACTACTTTAGACAAAATCATAGGAGGATTTACTGTCACAGGCTATTGCCTCGCTAGTATTTACCAGGGATTATTCCCTGGTAGTTGTTACGCTCTTACAACTCTTTAAAGCTGCTAGGAAGCCGCATGTGAGAATGCCTTTACACATCACATAACCGATTCAATCTCTTACAACTCCATAACAGCTCCCTAATAGGGGTTTCTCTTTTCTTTTTTATTGATATTTACAAATATAACCCGACTACCTTAAACGGCAGCTCCGGTTTTAATCTCTTTGTATATAATCCTTGATTCGTTTCCCAACATTATTTTATTTACGTGTTAACGGTTATAGCCTAAGGCTATATTATTTTCCTTCCATCCCTACAATCTAAACTTTTAATATTTAAAATAATTTCGACGTACACGTTAAAAAGTAACTTTAAAACGCTTTACCAGCTTAATACGATTGTTTTGGAAATCAATACGAATATTTTACAAAGTCTTCACATATAAAGCTTATGAAGCGAGATAGAGCTATTTGAAAATATGGTTTATAACTAAAATAACGGAATACTAATGTATTAAATACGTTAACAAATATAATTCGATAACTTAAAGTTATAGATATACCTGCTTTTTCGAAACAACACCCTTTTTGAAAGGTTTCTATCAAGTTACCTACAAATAACGTAATTATTATACTGCTCCTTACCGGGGAACACATTAACTTTTCCAACAATAATAACTCGGATTTCTTTAATTTCTATTACGATACCAGCGCCTTCTTTAACTACCATTAACAATCTAAACGCAAACCCTCCAACTAGTCTGTCAAGCTTTCCAGCGTTAAATTACGATTTATGATATAAGAATATAGAGTATTATATAAATTACGTAAAAACAGGAAGTTTATCGATATCAAAAAAACCTACTTACATATATTCTCCAACAATTAAGAGGTTTTATGAAAACCGTTATGAAATGTTATGACACCTGCGGTGATGACGGCGATATTAATAACCCTAATACTTTCATAACTATAACTCGTACCTATTACTACAACCTCAATGCGACTAAAACTATTATCGCTCATCTTATAAATATAAAGTAAAAAGCCCGTAAACTGTTTTACGTTTTTTTTATCGTTTAAAAGATCTTATTTACGAAAGTTGGTGGTATAACTTGAAAATTCGCCGTTAAATTCGCTATTTTCAAATAAATCATTAACGATACATTAGTTAATAAATTGCTCCCCTTTGATATAGTTGCGAATTATAACAAGTGCGTCGCTCAAGCCTAACTTATCGATAAACGACTTTATAACTTCTTCACGTATTACAGTGGTACCAACGTTACTACTAGGAGTATTTTACGTAATGGAAATAGTCGCAACGACGTATCTACTCGTAATAGCCAGGGAAACGTAATTATAATTAACGTAAACGCCTTTTGAACCACTTTTAAACAACGCGTTATCTAATTTAATTGTTCGGAACTTTCCTATTGTAAAGACTTTGTGCTATATTGGCGATATAACACGAATGGATATCGTATCTGTACTTATCCGTTGGATACAATGTAACGCTCCAGCGGCTTCAACACTAAATCTACTATAGGAATTTACCTTACTTCGTCAAAAGATTTTATTAAACTTTAGTAAGGAAAAGCGAAACTTTTATATATAATCGCGTATACAAGTTGGCAAAAATTTAATTCAATCCAGTAACCACGTTTTATTTTTTTTAAAAAAAACTTAATGTTTATAATAAATTTACTTTGAAATTCTATTTATGTTATTTAAATTATAAAAAATTTCAGTTATAAATGTTATAACGTTGCGAGTAAATGACTTACTAATCTCTTCAAGTTACCGAGTATTTTTTTTTTATACCGATGATTCGATAAAGTTACGTACCATATATTCGGCTTCAACCTACGATTTACTTTTATACACCTTTTAAATATCGACCTTAATCAATGCCAATATTTGATATAGTTTATGTTATGCCTTATTCATAATACGACGTTATTGTAGATAAACCTTAGATAAAATACCAATGAATAACTTACATTGTTTCGAAATATATACTACTTTTAGAATAGTCAGGTAACTATCGCGTTGAAAAACGAAGGTTTATGCCGATATTGAAAACACTTAAAAGGGGTAGCGTTATTACATTTTACGTTATTTCACGAAAAAAACAGCAAGGATCAAGCTATTACTACGCAACTTGTTACCATTTCCCCCCAAAATATTAATGAAATACTCGTTTCGAAACCACTCGTTTTCGTTAACAACAAACTCTCTAACTACTTAAAAAAATTCGCCTTTTTATTCGACAAAATATTCGAAAATAAACTTTCCGCATAACTTCTCGAAGCCGATTACGAAATAATCCTTCAAAACAATATCTAAAACTAGCCTTTAAAGGTCCCATAGGACCCGTTATACGATATTTCGCGCAAGAACCTCGTTACATTACAGAAACCGGTACTTAGATTATTAGAAAAAGTTAAATTATAATAAAAAACATTTTCACAGGTACTCCCGTACTTCTCATAAAAAAACCGAAAGTAACTTAAGTTTTCATATCGATTACCATCGACTAAACGATATTACAAATTCAAACTGTTACCTACTTTCACTTATGAAAAAGAAGTCTACGAATATCTTCTAATTTAAGTAATTTAACAAATTATATATTGAAGCCTCTTTTCACAAGTTTCGTATTAAGAAGGAAAACGAAAAAAAAAACGTATTTCGTATACGTTTTAGAATTTTCGAGTGATTTATCACCTTTTTCAGCCTCTTTAGTAACCGGCTATCTTTTAATAGTATATTAATAATTTGTTAGTCGGGTTTCCATGTCATTTAATTCGTTTCTTTGAACTATATTTCAATATATGCCAAAGTAAGTTTTAACGATTATGACGTTAAAGTAAAACGTGTACTAAACAGCTTAAATGTCAGAAGCCTTATACTAGATATGTTGAAACGTAAATTCGGTATTTAAAAACCCAAATACCAGGAATTTGTTATCGAAACTAAAGTCGACGTCAATATAAACCTAAAAGAGCTACGCGTTATCCGGGAATAGGCGACCTTCACGTTAATTTCAAAAGTAAATGGTCTTTTCGAATTTATTAACTTTTACCAGAATTTTGTTAACGATTGTTTTTTAACTATCAAACCTTTAATTAGATTAATCCGAAAAGGTACTCTTTTTTCGTTAAGGGCCTGAAAAGGAAGCTGTTTTCGAACGGTTTAGGTTTAATTTTCTTTCCAACCCCGTACTCGCTTAGTAAAATCCCAACCGCGATATTTTTTGAAAAGCCATTACTTGAGGTAGTATTTATGCACTTATTTACGTTAATGCGACAACCACGATGAACTACGCCTGACAATATACTACTTTCGTCGTTTATCACCCGTCGAATGTAATTACGAAATCTACAACAAGGAATTACTCGAAATTATAAGCTATGTAAAAACATAAAACACGAAATTCCGGGGCAAGACACGCCTGTTTACAATTTTTAATAATTATGAAAACTGAGAATATTTTATAACCATACGACGGCTTTTTAAATAACAAGTCCGTTAATTCGAACTATTTTTCAGTTTCGTTTTAAATCACTTTACAATAAAGAGGTTAATTATATATGAATCCATATGTTATTACTGACAAATCAGGATATTTCCAAAGTTTTTTTTCGACCTACCCTTTTTAAGCCGGGAATTTGTTATGATCCAAGTACGTTGGTGGGTCAGGAAACAGGCCAGCATGCAGCTGAGCTACGGAGAGCCTGTAGTCCAATACATTAGGCGGGGAACATCTCTTATGTAAGCAAGGTGACTAAGTAAGTCACGTAATAGATCAGTATGCATCAGTTACTGATCCAAGGTGAGGCAGCACTAGATCAGTGGGATCAGTGCGGTGATCCAAACGATCTAGTACTGAAGACGGTATGAAGGCACGGATATATAAGGACACGGTCATCACCATATAGATAGTATTTCTTTTATAGCTCTTCAGTTGTAAATCTAAGTATTCAGTCTAAACACCTGAATAGCCTAACGGCTAGTGATCACTCTACAGCACGAATAAACATCTTCTTGATATTGCACATTTGTTACCTCTGCTGCCTTACTGCTAACATAAACCCCCTGACACCTTCTATTTACTCACGGGTATTTAGTGTGATCATTACAGAATTCCAGCTTTTACGCCCCGAATAAACCGTTTTCTAATAGTTTCCGCGTACATATATCTCACGGTTAATCTTCTCTAGCGAATTTATTCTAAAAAATCACTAACTTTTTACTAATATCAACTTTTAAAGTGATCAAAACGTCGTTATTACCCATAATACCATTTACCCCCGACTAATTCATATAATACATATGAATGACTGGGGTTTTCCTATTCATATTCTTATTAATAACGATTAAGTACTTGAGGTTTTCATTTTGAAATATTTAATAAACGATAATAAGATTTTACGATTCCGTAACCGTATTTAATTGCCTATTTACGAATCTCTTGTTACCGCGTGAATATAAGCTATTTACGATTTAATCCTTATTAACCACCCGAACCGCGACGTTATTATTGTTATCCTTTTCAAATGTACTTTTAACCTGGTTTACACCGCGCGATCCAATGATTTTACCGAAACTACAATATATGTAGGCGTATAACTCACTGGAAACATTGTTGAAGGGGACTTTTCAAGCTCTTTCTGATTCTCATGCAGATTGAAAGCAAAGTTTTTATTGATTTTATAGTCGATTTATTTTAAAAACGTACAGACAACTCATTTTATATTATAATTATTACGGATCGTTCAAATAAAGTTATTATACTCGAATTTATAATTACTGTAAACGTAAAAATTTATAGAGAGCGGGTTTTAAGTTACTATTAACGATTTTACAGAGTTTCCTGTACGATTATTAGTAACTGAGTGTTAAATTGGACAGATAGGTTTTACAAACGACTTTACTACTATACGAGTGTCAAATAACGCCTAAACACCGCCTTTTACCTTGAAATTAACAGTGTGACCGAACGCGCCAATTAAAAAGTTTTGACATACCAACCTTTCTTTGTAGTTTATACCTAACTTAACCAAAACCGTTCATTGTACGGTTACTATCGGTATTGATACGTTTTCATAGCCTACATCTACTATATCGACTTGATATAACTAGTACAACGTTTATTCGTTTTAGTTACGAAATTATACATAAAGGCCAAAAATTTCGTTTAACGTATCCGAAACATTACGGAATTTATACAATCTGCAATAAACGCTACGTAATAAAGTATAAAGGAAGCTATTAATAAACAATGTCCCCCCTTAAAACATTTTTGAATCGGTAACGACGTTTAACTCCTCTTTAAAAATCATAAGCCGAATGAGTTATTTTTTAAAAAGGTTGATTTTACGATAAATATCGTATAATACGTATAGTTCATTTCTATTTTATAGAATTCGATATTTAGGGGGGTAAATACCCCTGTTTTCACGTAAACTAAGTCATCCGAACCGCTTCGGACCCGTTTTCGAGCTAATAAACCCGCAAATTTCAACCGAAAACTATCGATATTATAAGCGATGACGGCGAAACGAAGTCGAAATACTACATTAAAAGCATTTTACGAGATTAAAATAAACCTTAAATTGGCCGCCCCCTACGTAACGACTTACTAAAACAACAAGTTTTAGTTAAACAAATAGGTTACGTATATCTAACTTAAAAGTCGTTTTTAAGTTTTTCCAATATTACAACACTCGATGCTTTCGAATTACGTTACAAATCAGCTAAATATAACGATAGAACATTACGCCCATTCTGTCAACGTATTTAAACTATTATATTTTACATCAAGGAACGATGTAAAAGCCGTTACATTATGAGTACTTTATATGAACATAACGCAATATTAACGAAAAACCGAAGTTATAAGAAACTATTTAAACATATTCTTAAATTTACTATACTCGGTTTTAGCAAGTAGTTTTT
The DNA here is from genome assembly GCA_038502455.1 of Anisogramma anomala. Taxonomy (NCBI): domain Eukaryota; kingdom Fungi; phylum Ascomycota; class Sordariomycetes; order Diaporthales; family Gnomoniaceae; genus Anisogramma; species Anisogramma anomala. Next base: position 4,203,754 of record JASMMZ010000016.1, on the reverse strand, counting down.
GAACCATTTTAACTAATTTACCCAATTTCATATGAATATAGCCAAGCTTCCCATTTATACGCTTAAATATTTTAATAAGTTGTTTAGTTACCTCGAGCTACGTTTCGTACCTATTTATTAGCCGGGATTTTCATTTTTCCTTTTAATATTTTAACATACTTAAGAACTACGTGTTTAATTTGCAAGTTATATGGCTCATAGGACGCCGTAAAAAATAGGAGTGGCGGGTATAAATTCCGCCCCACCGCGAGTATTGATTTTCTTCTATATAACATGCATTACCTTTATACCTTTTTTTGTCGCGAAGATCTACGCTTATACGCTCTTTAACCGTTCGTTAAGATTTAAAAAGAATCTTAAGAATACTTTAACTTACCTTGGTTCCAAAAGTTCAACGCTAAACAGGCTTTAGAAAATTCTTCTATGGCTTCGTTTATATTAGGATTCAAATTTCAAGGCGTATACGAATAACAGGAAGTATGATTTTTAATACCGATAAAGTAAAGGAAAAATTGGGCGCCGATATTTAGCTATTTCTTGGAAACTTATTCGCTACTGTACGAGTTTAATTTACCCTTGGTTCCCTAACAAAACTTTCGAGGATTATGTACTATACGATATATGTATTTAAATATGTTTGTTCGCGTATTCCTTCAGGATACATATTTATAACTCGTATAGCCGAGAAGTATACGCTCCTTAGCAAAGAAGAAGCAAGTTTGAAGTAAATATACCTATATTGTTAATAGCCTTATCCACTTCCCTAACCAACTAAAGGTTTATTTTAAAAGTCAAAAACGACGATCATAGAAAAAAGATAACTCATCAAAGGAAAATTGCTTTTTAATAAGAACTTAATATTACGTACGTATTAAACCAGGTCTTATTACATTACTAAATGTTGGTTTTAAAAGAGAAAGTTTACAGTTTATAAAGGATGGAGCCTACGGAATCATTTATAGGGTTAGGGCGTCGACGAAGCCTTTTACATAATGCCAAATCGGTTTGTAACTTAAATCATTTTACGCGATACGACAATATTTTAAGCTGCTCCAAATCGGTTATTTCGTACTTGCTACCCCGTTTTAACCAGTTAACACCTTTTATTATCTTTTACTCACCACCGCATAAGGAAAAAGAAGGGGGGGGAAGCCAAGGGGTGATGTTATAGGCTATTACCTGGCTAGTATTTACCAAGAATCTAGCTCTGGTAGTTTTCATTTATAGAGCTTTAAAGCTGTTAGGAAGCTGCACGGAATTATGCCCTCACACTTCACGTGACCGGATCGCACTATCTTTATAACTCTGTATCAGCTCCCTAACAGGGGTTTTTATTCTCTTCTTCATCGAGGTTTATGGACAAAATCCGACCACCTTAAGCGATAGCTCCGGCCTTAGTCCCTTTATATCTACGAGAAGTACTGGCGGAAACCGGGGGGGAAATATTTCAAATGAAGGCATAATTAATAAACGGAGTATAGTCACGGTAAACAAGATGATAATAAAGGGGGATAGAGGCTTTTTCGGGGATAGCGGAGCCAGAAAGAGGGTAGGGTGAGGGCGTATAATTAGGGGTATAATAGCTTATACCGCTGGAAGAATTGAAACGCCCTATACGTGGGCAATATGATGTAACCAAGCGAATTTATTAAATAATTCGGAAAGAATAAGGACGAAAACAAACTTATAACCTAAAATGCTACTTTGACGTTTACGGGCAGGTAACAAGAAATAGACACCATTTGAAAAGGCTAGAATGAATTACCGTAGTTATATAGGTAGGCTATTCGAAGTTATGAATAATTCTATTTTGTAAATAAATTATAAAAAGTGCTAATTTATATTGAGTTTTCTACGTAATTAATTGTGAAATTCACCTTGTTATATACCTTAAGATATACGCTATTTCCTTATGAGAGGTCAATGAAGGTATAAATTAAAGGTATTTGGAAATTTAATGTACGATTAATATGAGATATAAAAATATCTTTAACTTATTAAAGGGGAAATTTAACCTCGTTCTAATTATCTCTGAATACAAAAAAGTTACCTATAACACGAGGGGGGAGGGGTATATAATACAATTAGCGATTGTGATATTAGAATATAAATAAACTATTTATTTTATAAAAAGGTTAACTGTGATGACCAGGTATACTTGGTAACCATATGACATATACCCGGACCGTTGAATACATCGGTTATAATAACGAGAGAAGCTTACTAACAAAAAACATTAATGGGAGAATGAAGTTTATAATAAGGATTAAAATGGACTAGAACTTAGGATATTATAAAATAACCTGATAAGGATAGGTGGAAGGGAATAGATCAGCGAAAAAACAAGGAAAGGAAGGGAGGTTTTACGAGTTACGGTAAGGGCCGTTGTTATAAGCACAGGAAGACCGGGATTAGTAAAATTTATACGCTATACGGCGCTTTATAAGGCAAGTTATACGGTGTGGGCGAACTGAGATTAGCAAGGCCTATACGTTATACAGCGTATTAGAAGGAGCGTTATACGGCGTATCAAAAGGCGCAGTATATGACGTAGGCGGCCCGGTATTAGCAAAGCCTATACGTTATACGGTGTATTAGGAGGCGCATTATACAGCGTATTAAGAAGCGCGTTATATGGCGTAGGCGGCCCGGAATTAACAAGGCTTATACATTATACGACGTATTAGGAGGCGCGTTATATGGTGTAAGCAGCCTAGGATTGATAAGGCCTATAAGTTATACGACGCGTTAAAAGGTGCGTTATACGGTCTGCGCTCAGCTCACGCCTAGCTCACATCTTATACGGATACGGCCTGTATTTAATATTTAACCGGTTGGATGCCTTAATTTTAGCTGTTTTTCAATAAACAGGAAGGCATATTATAAACTTAGGCTATTAGCCATTAGGTTTATTAGTTACGTAACTGTATAAGTAACGGGATGTATAGTATCCGACCTGGACGCGGTCCGGGCGCAGTTCGCAGCCATTATGTGTGAGGGTACGTGACGAGCCTTACACGGACCATGTATATAAGTTCTACACGAAGGACCTCTGTAGCCTTCTCTAGTCTTCCTTAGTACCTCAATTGTTAACTCAATTTGGTATCTCCTTGGTATATCTTTGTGGGTCGAATTATAACATAAATACCTAACAGGAATAGAAATCAACTTTTAATAAAGCTTTTAACCAATATAGTCTACAACTTTATTTGACCGCCACCGTTAATTATCTAAGATACATTTACCCGGATTTTTGCCAAATAATATAACCTAGCGAAAACGCAAACGATTACATCGATAATGTAAAAATTGCTGTCAAGATATAGTCACAGAACAAAAAAATTGTCGAAAAGCTTTACAAAAGCAATTTAAAAACTGGGTTAAAAGATGAAGCCGCTAAGTGGTACAGAAACACATTGAAGGATGAAAGATGAGAATTGAATAAACTAAATATGTTATTTGTTTCCCGCATGAAAACTCGCCTTATAACAACTAATAAAGGTATCACGGCAAAATTTAACTCGTTCGGACATCGTATTTACGATTGGTTGGTTGATTACATAAATAAAGTAGATGAGCTGATAGTACCAAGCCCTTAAATACTGTAAAAAAACTCAAAAACAAGGTTTTGGCCCAAGTTATAGATAATAAATAGGACGCCTACACGACGTTACAAACGCGTATCAAAAATAGCCTGGTCTTCAATAACTTTATAAACGAGAACGGTATATATAAGGACAAGGTTACCTACGATATGGCAAAAAGACGCTAATCTTAGCAACTATAATACCTAACCGCGATAACAACCCCTTTTATACCTATAACAACCAGTAAAATAGTGTTTAACGGGAATATTTTACAGAGAGAGTATTATTTGAAGTTATATGGACTATAAGACTAATGTAAAAGTAAATGGGACGGCAAACGCCTTAGGAAAATAGTGGGAATACTCCTTATATTTCTTTGAGTTACCGTTTACACGAAAATTAACTTTAAAATTACCCTTGATTCGCTGATAACGCATTTATAGTGTATTTATAGAGATGTGTTATATGAAATACAAACAATTTATACCAACGAAAAAAAGAGCCAGTACTAAAAACCGCAAATAAATGCGTAAATATACTTCAACTATAGTAATGTACCCAAACCATACCAAAAAAAAATACGATTATCTTGATCTCAGGTAATTATAATCCATAACATAATATAAAAGAAACCTTATTTTCGCAAAGAAACCAATTCCTAAAGTATTAAAAATGTGAAGAGAAACAAACAAAACAACATACAAGCTTTTATATATAAAATCGGTGAATCAAGCGAAATACGAAGACATCTATTTCGTATTTACCATTGATTTCATTGATTTATTATATATAATGGTATTTATTATACCAGTAGAATGTAAATAAGATATATAGAACGAATATTATCAGACCTGTGCCAAAAGATAAAATATTTGTGAGAAACAACAATATACAATAAACGTCAAAGCACTTACAGAAATAAGCGTGAAGGTAAGGAAGTTGTGGACACCATACCTTCCATGGTTACTGAACACCGCATCAAAACAACAAAACTATTATACACTTATATGGGGGGATACATACATGGAAAAGAAAGAAGGAAAGTGGGAAGGTAGGTACCTATACCTATTCATCTTACTACATACTCAGCTCCGCTAAGTTTCGCTTCTAGTTCTAATTTCTTTCTCTTCCACCGTCAGAATACTACATTGTTTCAAAATTATGTTACCGTCCTATACACGCACTAATAATTGGTAGCTGTAAGTAAAATAGCTAAAAACACCAGATATTGCCCTTCTACGAGTCTGAAAAATTCAACACGGAAGGAGAAAAGTCACCAGTTCTGCTGCCCCGCAAGAACAAAGCCCTCTACCCCACTAAACCTCCCCTCTTTTTTTTCTCTCGCTCTTTAACCCTATGATTTCCCAATCTTTCCCCCCCACTTTTCATCGCCGCCGCCATCTATTGCCGCCGCTGCCACCACCATCATCGCCTCCGCTGCCGCCACCATCGTCGTCGCCGCCGTTATCTCTCACTATTATCGCCTTTTCCTCTGCCACCATCTTGCCGCTACCAATTCTCTATAAGAAAACGTTAGTTACGTATTTTAAGCCTGAATCTGAACGTTACTCCCCTACTAGTAACTCCTCGCCGTACGCGTAGTAAATTTAGAAAGCCAATTACTCCCTTAACATTTACCCCCGCCATCTCTACTTTATCCTTATTTTTCTCGTATATACCTACAACTCCTTCTCGAATACTCTAATTGTCAAAAACTTTTTTGACAGTATCTTTTCATTTCCATACGCCTTGTTCCTTACAAAATCAAATGGATTAAACACTTAATTAAGCTACAGGGTTATAACAGTAAATAGCCATTATAGCTAAAAGGAATTCAAAAGTAAACAAAAATATCTTCATGTAATGAATATAATCTTTGAATAACAGATTACTAATAATTAAATAGTTATAATAAATACTATTAACATTTTCATTCGTAACCGAAAACAACGCGTTTACCGGAGTAATAAACGTTTTCATAACTTTAAACGTTCAGTTTGCGAACAAAAACGTCTTCATTGTAACCTTAATCAAAATACCCCAACTACTTGATCCTCGGGTTTAATAATTTATACTGTTTATAACGTTAAGAAATATATGTGTACGCTTCTAAATATCCTAATATATTTGATATGGGAAAAGTTACTGCGAGTAGTAATATTGTTTTTCCAAAATTTTGAAGTTTCTAAGCTGGTTTCGAAAACTTCATTAAAATTAATTGGAATATAAAGAAATATATTGTGTTTATGTTTAGAACCCCACTTAAAACTTTAGTAATATTATGGTAAAATACGGAATTGCTTTACGAGAAATGTGAAAGTTTTATCGATGATGACTTTGAAGCTTTTATAAAAAAAATACCAACCGTTTCCAAATAAATTGAAATCGTATTACGAAAAATTTCCCTAAATGAAAATATACACTACAAAATCTTATAAAAAACGAATATAGGTTTTGTATGTATATACAACTCAACTTGAAATATGTACAAATTATTAATATTTTCGACCGAATTGATAGAAAGTGATAAAAATTCATCCTCAGCATTTAGACCTTATTCGACTTATTGTATATAAAAATATTCTAATATTAATTTAATTCTATTGAAGTACATAACCAATTTTTTTTAAAAAAATTACTTACTATGGATATTACTATATACCCTCATAGATAGTATATATAGGGCAAGTAGCAATGCACTGTATTGCAGGATGCACTCTTGCAGAGTGTACGATAAAGTGTCACGCTGCAGGTTGTACTTTTGCAAAACGCAAAGTGCATCACGCATGGATCGGTCTGGAATGGCTATACCAGACCGAATGGCAATGCGTGAAGCGGTCTAGAGTGGTACGCTCTATGTGAGAGATTATAAGCCCTTACCTATAGAGTGTACCTCTAGATGCTTCTTCTTTTGCATCTATCATCTTTTACTACAATTATACCAATCTACCGATTACTTTTCTGTATACCTTATTTCACGTGAAAAAAAAAAAAGGGTTTTGGACCTTACCGACATTAATTAGTAGTCGACCAGGTTGACTACAGCCAGCTAGAGAAAAAAGAAACAAATACAAGTTAAATATCTATAGCGGGATGCTATAATGGTTTTAACTATTTGTTATTTAACATTACAACTTACAAAAACTATACGGGAATGTGGAATTACGCGAGAGCTCCGAGAAACCCGAATCGTAATAAGATTGTAAAATTCGGAATAACTTTAAAAAACACTACTTTTAGTACGATATTATTAATCAGTTAGTGTTATATTTATATAAAAAAAAGCCTCTTTACGTTAACCGTTAACTTGTATTATCGTTCTAAACGTACCCGGGTATTTTTTAGAGAGCGTCTTATCACGCACTAAGCCACACAAGCTAAAACCACCAAATTTCGGAACCCTTCGTTAGAGCCTATACGATTTTCGATAATCTACACCGACTGCCTTAGTAAGATCGGTTACACACAAAGGAACCAAATCGAACGCTTTAGTAAGATCGGTTATATATAAAGCAATCAAACCGATCGCCTCAGCAAGATTGGTCATACATAAAGCAACTAAACCGATCACCTTAGCAAGATTGGTCACACACAAAGTAACCAAACCGCTTATTCCACCAAGTTCAGTTACGACACGCCAATCCGAATCGATTACCAACTACCGGATCACATAATTACATTCCCTTTGCCTTGCCCACTTTCCCATATTCACCTTACGTTCGTCCTATGTATTCTAAATTTAGTACCTGCAACGTTTTGAGTTTCTCTAGCCACTTGGTTGGTATAGCGCTACCAAGCGCTAATAAACCTAATTTAAAACGTCTAACTAGTTTATAGTCACGTTTTATTAACGTATCGTTTGATATCATTCGCACTAGCAAACGCTAGAAACTACCTTAAGCTACATACAAACTACACTCCTCGAACATACGATAGCTCCACCAGTAACAGATCTGGCAGAAGCCAAAGAATACATGGAGTAACTCTATACACATACGTCGTTTCGCAGTAATATCCTAAAGTACTTGGACCTTAACTTATAAGACAACAAAATTGAGGCACCGGTGGAGGATTTGGACCCTTATACGGCAAATACGTATTGTTATTAACATGATCTTTAATTACTGTAGTGACGAAATAAAAGGACGCGATTTTTTCGACGATTTTAAAGAGGATTTTGCGAATTGGACGTTGAATATATAGTGAATACTTGATAATATAATTTTAAAAATACTGCGAAAACAATTCTAAAGTAAAGGTATTAATACAATCGGTAGAAGTAACAGCTGTATCATAAAAATCCTATTAGTAACAGCACAACTTACATAAATATTGAAATAGATAAACTATAAAGTGATAAAATGGAAGTCTGTAAAAGGATATTACCTAAAAAAACGTTAAGAACACCTACTTAAGGTAACGAGCTAAGGTTACGAAATATTACCGTAAATTGAAATAAAGCGTTTAAAAGGGCTTAACGCCTGTCGTAAAGTGGAAATATAATTGGAGGAATCGACGAAAAAGAAGGAGACACCGTAACAATTATTTATAATAAGGGTCGAATACGAACCTTTGATAAAACGTAATTTCGAATTGAAATGAATACATTACCACTCTCTGAATACTGGAAATAGCCCGTTCGGCTATGGCGGGATCGGTCGGAACATAAATAACAACCCTCTCAATGAAACGACGATCGGTTGAAATACGGAGAATGATCTGATTCAGGAAATGATAAACGGCGCAAAACTTTAATATATACCTTATAGACCAATACCCACTAATTACGACCTCTATTGTAATCTCCCACCGTACCGCTTTTCCACGGATAAAAGTGACCTTATGAAGCTAATTAACTTTGCTAGGCTTTGAAACAGGGGTAACAATTATAGCGGTAAGCCTTACGACGTGTTTAATAATAAAACACGCGCTATACTCAACACATATGAGAGATTAAACATCGAATTATCTTAATTTTATATTATCTTACCTAGTATACTTTCCAGGTAAACAAAAAAGTGATATATATATTACTTTACACGAGTAAATACATTTACGAAGTTTTTTTTATTTTTTATTCGGATCTATGATATCGTACCGATTTTGGTATATTACCTTTGTTTTCTTTATACATCTCAAGTTACACCTATGTATTTTAAACAATTGTTTGATAAAACTGCTATAACATTACTATACATCGTACTGTATTATAGCCGGGTACGCCGGCCCTACCTAAAGGGTATCTATCTACTACTAAAGGGAGAGGGCGACGTCGTCGCGTTCCCACCATCCTCTCCATCGCTCTCCATATTCATAATAATGTCGGTAAGGTCTCAAGCCTTGGTATTTACGTGAATTAAGGTCTTTGAAAAGTAATTAGAATGATTGGTATTGTAGTATAATAGAAGATGATCGTCTAAGAAGAAGCATCCAGAGGTGTATACCGCAGGTGAGGGCTTATAAGCCCTCCACCCAGAGCGTATTACTCTGTAATACTTCTTTTAAACCGATCCACGCATTGCCATCGGTTTGGAATAGCCATTTAAGACCGATTCATATATGATACAGTTTACGTCTTATAAGAGTGCAGCCTGCAGCGTAACAAGTTACCAAACATACTGTAAGAGTATATCCTGTAATACAATACACTTTTACTTGGCTTATGTATGCTATTTATAAAAGTATATAGTAATATTTACACAGGAAATCTTTCCTTTTTCCTTATATACTCTGTACCTATAGTTCAATAATGATAGTGTTGTTTATAATGATAATCGTAATAGGTTGAAATTAGGAATTTACCTATTAATAGTATTGTTGTTGTATTAATAGTAAAAGGTCTAAATTAAAAGTTTCCGTAATGATTGTGTTATTTGCCGTATTAATTGTAACAAGGTTAAATTAACAAGTTTGGCTAGGATTAGCAAAGTCTAGCCGAAGTCGTGATTGTAATTCGGGTTTGGTTCTTATAGCTAAATGGGGGCGATATGGTTGGTAATAGCGTCTTTTGTGGTTACTAACAAGGTTAACTATATAGGGGTGATTACGTAGGGGTGATTACGTAGGGGTGATTTCGTAGGGATAATTACGTAAATACGTGTTAGGTTCATATAAAAAGATATATCGCCATCGGTTTAGGTGGAACTTATTTCCGTTTTCTTTTAAAGGTGCGTAATCTAAACCGATACAAGTTTTCACCCCAATTTAACCTCTATTTCATACAATTAAACGAACCTCTTTAATAGGTAGGTTTTTGGCTAACACCCATATACTAACGTATTAATTAAACAGATGCCGCGTAAAAATAGGACGGCAAGGCGCCGTTTAACGCGAAAGCGTCGGCGCATCGCCGCCTCTATAGCTGCCGTAGCTGCCGCCCTTAATACTACAACCACTAGTAGCAATAACCCGCCCTTACCGGGCACAATCTCTTTTATTGTCGCTACGCCGCCCGCCTCCGTTACCCCGCTCGCCGCTACGCCGCCAAGTCCCGCTACCGCTACGCCGCCCAGCCCTGCCGCTGCCTTTACCCCCTTTTTCGCCGCCGCAGCGCCCCCTTCCCTCCCTTTTCCCTTCCCCTGTCCCAGTTTCCAAGGGAAGGAATAAAGGTCCATTAAGGTTATAAACCTTACTCTATTCCTACGAATAAAGACCCTATCACCCGTAAAGACCCCTTTATACCGTAAACGCAACCTAGCGTAATTGTGCTAGGATACGTATATCTTAATCACTTCGTTTATAAGCCTTTAACCCCCCTTTTTCGTAAAGAAAAAGTACTAAACGGATTTCTTCCGCCGCCTCGAGTTCCGTATCACTAAGGTACATCGTAAGGCCTTTTTAACGCGTTAAACGTTAAAATGACGTACTCGGGTTTGTAACTTTAGGTCGTTAATAAATACGCCTTAAGTGTCTTATTTCGTATCCGCGGCCGCGGGTAAATTTATTGGAGAGTACTACGAAAGCAGGAGCCGCTCGACTCATTGCTACTGTTAGAAACGGATTAACAACTTATACGCATCCGTTCCGGTAATTTTGGAGCTGTAGGCCGAAGCTGTATTATGTGGTCCCGGCTTTTCAAAAAGGTTTAACCGAATTTCAAAACTTCCTTTCATAGAAATATATTGTTTAAGGCGATTCGAAAAATGAATTGTCGTAAATGAATAAAATAACCCGATACTAATTAGTAATAGGCGTTAACCGGCGGACCAAAAAGATGGCAACCGCTATCGTCACTTGGAAATAGAGCCTATATATATATTACGTAGGCGAGTTCGACGATGTTCTCGATTATTACTGCGAAGGTGGTAATCCCTTCCTTATTCCTTTATTTAAGGGTATAACTAATAAGGTATAGGGTTATATACTCGTTAACTTTTATAATGTCGTTAACGGTAATAATTGTAACGTTAGTATAAAAGGGGAAAACGACGGGGAGGACGGTAAAGATGCGACGACGTTGCCCTCTATTTTTAGTAGCAAATATATATCCCCGAGCCAGGCCAGTGTATCTGGCTATAGTGTAATACGCTATACAGTAATTTTATGGATTTTCATAAAACGATTGTTTAAAGTAAAAAACGTAATTTGAAACGTAAAATAAAAAATGTAATAAGCAAAAATCGGTGCGATGTCATAAAATCAAATAAAAAACAAAAAGAAAAAAAATCGTAAATCGGTGCGAATATTCGTATCTAATAAAGGAAAAATCGGTGATCGGCGCGAATAGTTCGTTTAAACAGAGGTAAAATCGACAATTGGAGCGAATATTTCGTTTAAATAAAGGCAAAACTTTGATCGGCGCGAAAGGTATAGATAGACCGATTCGAGTTAGTGAAAATTAGTATAGCGTAAAATCCTATTAAGGTTGTAAAACCTTTTTAATAACCTTAACAAATAACGTATTTGTAAATATAAAAGTTTTCAATACTCTGTTCGGTATCGCTTTTGTTATTACGTTTACCGGGTTTAACTTGTTATTAATCCATTTAGTTTCATCGATTTCCCGTCGTTCGTACGATTCGCGTAAGGCCATAATATCTATTTTCAACCGTTATTCATTTATAATATTTAATTTAACCAGGAATTTATGAAGCGAAAAGGGTTTCGTATAAACAATAAGAGGAATAGGGCGTAAGTTGAAGTTAAAAATAATTATTCGGACCGTTATCGTCATGGTAATACCCGAATCGAAGCCTTTAATTATATTAGAAATTTCGGAAGCCAGGACGTTCCACATAACCCTTTTACATTTGTTAAAGCTTTAAGCAATAATGTTTCTTCGAAGCGTAAAGCCGTTTCAGGTCAGTATTTCGTTGCCAAGGACTAAAACGAAGCCGATTTATAAAATATAGTCGCTATTATTAACGAAAAAGCTATTAGTAAAAACAAAAAGCTTTATAGTATTAATATTCAGCGACACAAATTGTAAATCGCATTTCAGATTATATATTTTCTATTAAAAGCGTTTATGAAGCGTTTTTTATATATCATTTGTCAGGTCGGTTTGATATTACGCGGCGACCGAAAGATTGAACTTCGCTTTTAATTATGTTATAAAAGCAATCTAAACACCGCGTATACGTTAATATTTGTATTCGTAGTCCCGTCTTACATTGTCCAAAACGATAAGGTTAAATTTATTTGACTAACTTTTTTACGTAAGGCTTAAAGTGTCGTTTCGAAAGGTAATAGTAACGTTATTAAAATTGATTACTTTGTTTTTCGTTAGGTACGTTTTAGGTTTGGCTTTTAAGTAGGCTTTTAAAAGTTTACTTTTTTAGGATACGGAAAACGAGTTACAAAACGTTAAGGTGTCGTTCATTTGTATACTCGTTAGTGTAAAGCCTTTGGAACGGGCAATTAATACTAATAAGCATGGGTTGAAGGTAAATTTAGTTATTTTCAATCGTTTTTTATAGTGTTTTTGGTAGGTGTTACATTAGTCAATACTGGTTTCGGCTAAGTTGTAAAGTAATTTTATAATACATAAAATTGTATTAGGTGGGTAATATTACCTAGGGTCTTTAGGTACGTCGGCGTAAATCCGTCATTTTAACCTTTTCTTAGATCGGATAAGCCTATATTACGTTTCGAAGCTTAATATATAAGTTATATAGATCGTTAAAGAAGATAACGAATGTAAGATTCAAGCGATAATTAACCTGCTATAACGTAGGTAATTAGGTTATAATATCCTTTTTGCCTTCGCTATTATATTTTTTTACAATTAGGCGGTTTTTTTTCGTAAGGTTTCCGGTTCTATTTTTAACTTCGTAGATAAAACGGATTAGGAAAATCCTATAGGTATCGTAAATAGTTGAATTTAAGCGTTTAAAACGTAATATGCTTTAGTAGATTAGGATTAAGATTTCCGTTTAAATAAATTGTGTAAATAAGGTACCTACGGTGGTAATAATACCCTCGCGACGAAGTTTTAGGCTTAGTTCACGGTTTTCCATTTCCTTTTACGTAATAAAGGAGTCCGTAACAAAGTTTTTAAGGCCTTTTTTAGTTTTTATGTTGAAGGGGCGCCCTCAGCGTCGAGGTTTTGGCGGGTTTGGTGTAGATAGACCGTTTTCATTTGACGTAGTCAGGTTGGATTCGCATTTTATGGGTGCGGCTAAAACTAGGTTCGGTTTAAGTTCGTCGTTTTAGGTAATGTTTTGTAGGCGGTTTTATTTGTCTTGCGGTTTCGAGCCGTTTTTTTTTCACCTCTTTTTTATATTCTCATACTATTATTTAGTGAAACTAATTCGTTCCATTTGGTAAGTTAACAAATATATTATAACGTTTAAATCCGTTGATTTTTCAAGCGTTAGTTTATCTATCCTTCGTTTCTTAAACTAAAACTTTAAATTGTAATAGTAGGTTTAATACTTTAGTTTTACGTAGGCTGTTTTTATAGGCAACGTTTTAAATACTTATTTTTTACTTGTAGTAAACGTAGTGTCGTTATGTCTTTGGCTATAGTATTGGCCGTTTGTATTGTAGATAATAATAGGGTAAAATCTGTATGGATCCTCGGGTAGATACTAAAGACAAAGAGCATAGGGATAAGTTTACCTAGGTTAAAAGTATTATTAACGGCGTTACCCATGATTTAAAGGATATATTACTTCAAACTAATACCTTTTGATATTTTTAGTAATATTGTGTACGTTTTATTTAATGATTCATAATATTGTTTTTACTTTTCAATTCCTTATAAAGCTTTTATTGAGATTTGTTTACATTCATTACTGGTTATCCGAGCTTTCATACGTTACTCGATAAAATCAAAAGCCGTCCCGGCATCGTATGTAATTTAGTTCAGAGGCCCAAGGTAAACTTTTAGCTAATAGTTAACTAAAACGTCTTAATAATTTGTAATAAAAGCGTTTCGTGTAAATTTGGCGGCTTAAAATAATATTGCTGTATCGATGATGGAAATGACTGGTTGGCTATTTAGATATATGATATCAATAATTACTTTGTATTTAAAGTCTATATCGTTTTAAAGGCGGAATTTAAATCGCCGTAGGGCCTGTAAGTAAAGCTGATACTTATAATAAAACTTTCTGATAGCCTTGAATACGTTTTTCCCTACATTTGTATGGCCTACAACGTGAAATAAATGTAAAAAGCGTTTTGTAATTAGATATTTGAAATTTTAATATAAAGTTTGCAGTTTTAATTAAATGAAGAAAATAGCTTAAATTTTACCTGCTTTCAGAAAAAAACATGAATGGCTGAACTTAACTCTAAACGATACAAATACATTATTTGAGGCATGAACAAGTTAATTAATCGTCTTTAAAACCTCAATTACGTGTTTATTTATATTAGTTAATAAAAGTAGAAATATTGTTTTAAAATTCATTACGTAAAACTCAATGGGTTCGAAACGCGTATTTACAACGATCATTTCGAACAACGTCGTTTTGCCTTTACTAAATAGGAACTTTTGGTGTTTTCTTATTCGGTTTAGCCGAAATTTCGGCTACGCTAGTATAAGATGAAATAACCTAAAATATGGTTTCGTATCTATTAAAAAGGGTAAACCACGATGTTATATAGGTTTTAAGCATTTTGTTTACATAGTTTAGGCTCATAATATATAAAAAGGAGGTATTTTACAGGCTGAAGAATATACTTTAAACGTTTTCATCGTTATAGGTTAATAAGTAGGTATTGTTTTATTTAGCGTCGTTTTTTTCCGGATGTATTTTCGCAAGAGTATATATCGAATTAGTTATTTAAACCTTTATATTCGGTTACATATACTGTAAAATTAGCTTTTATCTGATCTTTATTACACTCGGCTTAAAATTGTTATTTAATACGAATTTTCTTATGAATAGGGTAGTTTGTAAACTAATACCCGATTTTACCGTATAAGATACACCTTTTTTGTAAACATGTAAGGCCATATATGTCTTTCCGCAAGTATTGCTGCGGTTTCGGTACGTTTTTTTATTTTTGAACGATATTTTTTGTCTTTTATTACCAGTGTTTTATTTTTGGAACCTATACTTTAAGCGTTCGTTTTGCCTCGGGTAAACCTTAAACCTCCGGTTCAAAACGAGGTAAATCATTTTGGCGAGATTCACTTTGGTAATTTGACCTTCGCTTTTGGTTTTATCAGCTATAAATGTTAATCCGAGGCTCGTTTGTCGGCATATAAAGGTTTCAAACGATGTTTTAAGGCTTATATGAAAAGCTTTAAAACCCTTTTCTAATTTAAAAAGTGTAAGGTTGAAATCTGGGTTTGTACGGCAGGTTTTTATCATTATTGAAATAAATAGTTTGTCGTCTTTATATTCCGGTCCGAAAGTTGTTGAACCCTTTCTAAATTTTACTAATAAGGTCGTAAGTATTTCTTCTAGGTTTTTATTAACATTTTCCTACTAATTTTTTAAAAATTCCTACGTCGAATTAATTTAATTTTTATCGTATAATTTATAGTTCATTTCCGTATTAAAGCAGGATTTAAAGCGGTTTTAACACTTTACGAATATATTTACTTATATAAAGTGGTATAAATATTAATATTCAACTTACACGAAAACTATATCTGGTAAAATAACGTAAAATTATAATTACACGATATTTAGTTTTTTACAAGTATTAAGTATAACACGTATTTTATTGTCAAGTACGTCGTACGGCTTGCCGTTACAGTTGTTATCCATATTCTATAGCTTTGTAAAGTTAGTTAATTTCGTAGGGTCGTTTTCATTCGTAGGGAAACGATATAATTGGAAATCATGGTAAGAGTTTTGGTTAATAGGTATCGGTTCGTACGGCACGTATTAGCGTTTTACGCCACTTATCATTTCCTGGATCGGGTTGTTTTCCGTGTCTCAGCCGATTTTCGTTTTCCGGGGCGGGTTGTTCTTTGCGTTTCGGCCGATTCTGGTATAGCCGATCGGGGTGTTTTTAGCGTCCGGGGTGTTTTTTTATCTTTACGTCGGTTTAAAGTCGCGTTTCAGGGAGGTTTCGTATTCTATTCTCGTTATAAACGATCGTTACGGTATTTCCTCCTCTTCTGTCGTTTTTTTCAGTTTTGTTTTCGTTTCTCGGCAGGCGCTTAGTCTTCGTAAATGCCGTATCTCGTCCTGTGGTGGTTTTTCATAACTCTGGCCTATAACCTTAAGTAGGCGTTCCTAACGTTTTCTTAAGTAATATCTTTCCACAAAATTTTCTTTTCTTACTTTATCGTCCGTTTACTTCGGCATTTATATTCATTGGTCCGTTGTAAACAGGGCTTTTACGATGTAACTATTACTTCCACTGGGTGTATTAATACTTTTACTTCGTGATAATTTTCGTCAAATTCTTATAATTGTACCATTTATAATTCATTATATATCTAATAACTAGTTCGCAAAGTCTTTTCCAAAATATTCAAATAAATCGCGTCTTTTAATTTCGCTATTATAATGATTAAAAATGATATTCGTAATATAAGTACTTACCGTATAAGAGTCCAAATCCTTCACTAATACCTCGACTTTATTATCCTAAAAGTTAAAATCCAAATGTTTCAATATACTATTAAAAATAAAGTATTCATAAAGAGTTACTTTATTTATTCGTTAACCTTTATTAGGTTCATTATTGGTAAAGCTATTATATATTCGTAAAAGATAACTTATATATATGTTAAAGTGATTTAAGGCTCAAGGTAGTTTGGTAAGTATGAAGTAAATAAGGTAATTAAAGCAGTCGAAATAAATCTTATTGACGTTTATTAATGTAAATAAATTTTAAACGATATGTAAATAAAGCGTAACTATATACTATTTAAACGTTTTAAATTATTTTCGTGAACGTTTAGTAATGTTACGTTAACCAACAGGTAAGGAAAACTTAAACGTTATAAAAATTAAACTTAACATATATAGGGTAAACGAAACTAAAAGAAAAATAGGGCGAACGCGAGAAAATAAGGCGAACGTGGGAAAGTAGATAAGGCAAAGGGAGTGTAATTGTGTAATCCGGTATTTGGTAATCGGTCTGTATTAACGTGCCGTAACAAAACTTGGTAAGGGAATCGGTTGGTTATTTGGTATATAACCGATATTTTTAAAGCGGTCGGTTTGGATATTCGTGTATAACTGATTTTGTTAAGGCGATTGGTGTAAATTATCGAAAATTGGATAGGTCTTAACTGTTATGACCCAACATCTGCAGGGCGCACCAGCGGCGGCCCCGCAGCAGATAACGAAGGAAATCGGTTGGACACAGCCTCTCGGCAGGCACCAGGGATCCAAAACAGACACACCGTACACAAGGGTTAGGGTCAGCATGGTGTGAGACTCGATGGACTCGGTATCGAGCCAGTCGAGCTGCACACCGGGACTCGATGGACTCGACGTCGAGCCAGTCGAGCCTACACTGAAGACGTATGAAGGCGCGGATATATAAGGACACTTTCATTACCAAGATAGATAGTATTTCCTTCATAGCTCTTCAGTTGTCAATCTAAGTATTCAGTCTACCCTGAATAGCCTCACGGCTTCTGATCATCACTCGCACGAATACAGTCTTGATATTGCACCTTTTGTTACCTCTGCTACCTTACTGCTAACATAAACCCTCTGGACA
The DNA here is from genome assembly GCA_038502455.1 of Anisogramma anomala. NCBI lineage: Eukaryota > Fungi > Ascomycota > Sordariomycetes > Diaporthales > Gnomoniaceae > Anisogramma > Anisogramma anomala. The sequence goes on along the minus strand of JASMMZ010000016.1, from coordinate 4,186,079 downwards.
CCTTCTACATACTCACGGGTATTTAGTGTGATCATTACATTAACGAAGGGTTCCTAAACTTAGTGGTTTTAACTTACGTGGCCTAATACGTAATAGGGACGCCTTTTAAAAAGGGCACAAGTTTTTCGTTCAAAACGATAATGTAAGTTAACGATTAACGGAACGGGGCTATTTTTTTCAAAGTTACTCCGGATCTTATAGTCTTATAACTTTGGGGTTTTTTTGGCGTTTTCGCGTAATTTCATACTTCCGTATGGTTTTTATAAGTCGTAGTATTGAAACATAGGCAATTAAAACCGTTATAACATCCCGTTATTGGTATTTAACCTGTATTTATCTCTTTTTTCCCTAGTTGTTTATAGTCGACCTAGTCGACTACTAATAAGTGTCGGTAAGGTCTTAAGCCTTGGTATTCACGTAAATAAAGGCCTTTAAAGAGCAATCAGAATAATTGATATTGTAATACAATAAAAAACAATCGTACAAGAAGAAGCATTCAGAGGTGTACGCCGCAGTTAAGGGCTTATATGCCCTCCACATAGAGCGTATTACTCTGTAATACTTTTTTTAGACCGATCCACGCATTACCGTTGGTCTGTAATAGTCATTCCAAACCGATCCATACATGATACACTTTGCGTCTTACAAGAGTGCAGCCTACAGCGTGATACGTTACCGTGCACACTGCAGGAGTGTACCCTGCAATATAGTGCACTTCTACTTGGCCTATGTATACTATCTATAAGGGTATATAGTAATATCCACAACTAACGTTACCGCCATTACCGCCATCACTGTTATTAACGCTAGCGAGGATATAGCCTTACGCCTTTTTGGTTATATTTTTAAGTAAAAACATCAGGGAGAAATTATCCTTTTCATGGCGACTTACGATAGCGTCGTTAAACTTACCTACGTAATATATACGTAGGCCTCGTTTCCAATTGGTAACAGCGGCTATTATCTCCTTAAACCGCCGGTTAACACTTATTGCTCATTAGTATCGGTTTATTTTGGTTATTTGTGACCTCGATTATTTTCGAAACGCTTTAAACGGTATATTTTTTTGTTTTGGAAAATAAAAATTTAAAGTTCGGTTCAAACTTATTAAAAAGCCGGCGGACACGTAATACGAATTCGGTTTACGGATTTAAAACTACCGGAACGGGGGCGTACAAGTTACTAATCCGCTTATAATGATAGTAACAGGCCAAAAGACCCTCGTTTTCATAATAATCGCTAACGGATTTACCTGCAACCGCGAACGCGATACATGATACGTAAGGTGAATTTATTAATGGCCCGGAACTACGGACCCATGTACGCCGCTTTACCGCCTTATGTGTCAGAGAGGCTTCGTAGCGTACTCTAACGATACGGAGCTCGAAGCGGCGGAATAAATCCGCCTTATATTCCTTATCTAAAAAGAGTGAGGTTAAAGGTTTACAATCGTATGAACTTGGTATATACGTACCTTAAGGTAATTACGTTAAATTATATTTACGGCGTAAAGGAGCCCCTGCAGTAATGTGGGTTTTATCCGTAAGAAAATGGTAAGTTTTATAACCTTAAAGACTCCCCACTCCTTCCTCTGAAAACTGGGAAAGGGGGAGGGAGAAGGAGGGGAGGGAGAGATGGCGGTGGCGGCGGCAAAGGCAAGTGGAGCCGATAAAGAGGAGGAGGCGGCGGCGGCGGGTGGCGGTGTGGCGGCAGGCGACGGAGTGGCGGTTATGGAAGATATTGTGCCAGATAATAACGGGATGGTGGAGGCGGCGGCGGCGCGCCGACAATCTTGCACCAAACGGCGCCTTATCGTTTTATTTTCACGCGGCATTTGTTTGAAAGAAAGGTTAGTATATGGGTGTTGTCCAGAAACCTACCTATTAAAGCGGTTTAATTTGTTTAAATGAAACAAAGGTTAAATTGGGATATGGACTTGTATCGGCTTTGATTACGCGCCTTTAAAAGAAAAGAAAAAGTTTTGCTCAAACTGATGGCGATATATCTTTTTATACTAACTCAACACGTAATTACATAATCACACTTACGTAATCACCTATACGCAATTACTCTTTATAATACCTACATAGTTACCCCTATCAACTAGGAAAGATGCTATTGCTAACTATATCGCCCCTATTTGATTATATCAACCAAGGTCGAACTACAATCACTACCGCGGCTAAACCTTACCAATTACAGCCGAACTACAATCACTACCTCGGCTAAGTCTTACTACTCCCAGCCGAAATTGCTGATTTAGACCTTTTAAAATTAATGCGACAACAACATTATTATTACAGAAACTTGACAATTTGGACCTTTTACAATTGATACGGCAAAAATACTATTACTACAAAAACTACTAATTTGAATTTTTACAACTATACTGACATTACAGGAAGCTATATAAAAAGAATAAAAAGATTGCCTATGTGGATATTACTATATACCTTTATAGATAATATACATAGAGCAAGTAACAGTGCACTGTATTAGGATTCACTTCTACAGAATGCACGATAATATGTCACGCTGTAGTCTATACTCTTGCAAAACGTAAAATGAATTATGCATGGATCGGTCTAGAATGGCTATACTAGACCGAAAGGCAATTCGTGGAGCGGTCTAGTGTAGTATGCTCTAGGCGAGGGCTTATAAGCCCTCATCTGTGGCGTGTACCTCTATATACTTTTTTTTTTTTGCATCTATCATCTTCTACTACAACTATACCAATCTAGCGATTACTCTTCTCTATACCTTATTTCACGTGAAAAACAAAGGTTTTAGACTTTACTGACACTAACAGTTGCGAACCGTTGGCACCTTTCATATAGGGTTTTTATGAAAAACGAATGCAAAAGGTACAAATCGCGTATATCTTAGGAAATTATGAAATATTAATAGAAAGATAAAAAGAGGTACAATAAAAAACCTGGAAAAGGTTGGTATCATATTTACGACCGCAAGTGTAAATCTTACTAAATATTCAATAAGATTTTCGAAAAGCCTTACGATGATGATTGTCGCGGTAGTCGTAAAATTCGTTGCCGCGATAACGATAATTGTCGTAATTATAATCGACGTCGTAATCTCTTGCATGAACGTATTAATAATGCTTAATTTGATTTGAAACCTGATTATTAGGAGTAAAGTAACGTTAAATCCTTCTATTCTTCGTAAACAAATAAGGTGAACTTGATAAACGAAATATTCAATGACGTTATTAAAGCGTTGTCGGGTTATCGAATATACGCAAATCATGAATACGAACACGAATCCCGTAATACGTTTTTGAAGCATCTGAAACTATGTTATTAAAGGAGGATATTATCCTCGAGAGTTATAAAATAGAAAATTATATATATAAATAAAAAATAACTTTTACCGTTAGCGAAATAGCTAACTTTACAGAAAACTAGAAAATCATCGTAGTTGAACCCCTTTACGAGGAAGTGGCTATAATTATAAAAGGCTTTCACTTCTATTAAGTAATTATTTGTATCACTTTATTCGATCCAAATTATACTTTTTTTAATACGGGTATTGGTAAATATTTCCTAATTAAATATGAATTTAACAAATAGTTATCCAATTATATTCTAACTGTTGTTTTGCTAGGAAATATCATTTTGGAAATTCGTAAAACCTTTGGTAAAACCTACCATTAAGGCTCGTTAACTATACATAGCCAATAACTATAAATCGAACGGTACATATAATATTTGTTTAAAAAAACAGTAAATTTATACATTATCAATTGTTTTCCATGTAGGTGTTTTACTTTCAAATGATTGGTTAAAGCCTTGTAAAATTGACATTCTTATATCCAAAAAAAATTTCAATTTTAATAACATTCATTTAGAAGTACCTTTTACCGTTTATGAAAAAAGTAACGAACTTAGTGATTCGTAAGGTACTTACCAAAGCTTTCGCAAAAATTATCATATAAGGATGAACCGTTAATTTTCCAGTCAAATATACTAAGTTTTCAGTGGAAAAAAACGTTTTTTTGTGTTTACTATATACCATTTGTATACTCTAAATATTATTGTGGATTCTACTACACCATACGTCACTTGTCCTAACAACTCCACTAATATATCAATTACGATTCCCAAATATATACGCCTAAATATTATTACGAAATGTAAAGATATCGTTTTTTTTACGAATTAAAACGAAGTTGTTTAAGCATTAACATAAGTTATTAGAGTAGGAAATATAAAATTTAAGATTACGTAGCCAACTTACAAATAAACTGGTAAATATTATATAGTATTTGTTACCACTAACAAAATAGGTATGCCTATAGCCTAAACGCCACTAAAAAAATCGAAATTCAAATTAAATATCAATATCGTCGAAATAGAGAATTTTTTTAATACGATTCCCGTTTCTCTCAAAAATATTATTTAACAGATAATCAAACACTTTATTTTTCGATATAATTGCCTATTGATCGAATATCTGAGAAATACGAAATTTGCCGAGTAATGTAACAAATTTTACTGTAAGGAATTCTCGGTTTTCTTCGACATTAAGACTCTTAATAACGTTCCAATACTTGAAACTAAATGTGGGGTATACGTTAATTCCACCAACACTTTCAATAATTATAAATTGGCAAAATTCAACAATAAATATACCAAAATATAACAAGATTCGGAACCTATCAATTTGATCATTAAATAAATAATAGAGATATTTGAATTAAATGTTAATGAAACGATAAATTAAATCGTTACTGTTACCCAGTTTGATATTAGGATGGAACTTTCATTAACTAAAATTATAACGGTTTATATCATTGAAGTTGAGTAGAAAATATATAAAATATATATATTTATCTTACCAATCTCTGTCGTGTGGAGGGGATTATACTATAACTAGAAAGGCCGTATTATAATTAACCTTGTACTTTTTAACAAGGGTATTATACCCGATAATTACCTTTTTCTTTTATAAATGAACGTTATTGACCTTTTAAGAAGCGTTGAATACATTTCCATTATAAACATTATTAAAATATTCTTTTAACTTTTTGTATATAAAAATTTGAAAAATCATTTTACTTTTGTAAGTAATCGGATTTCGAACGTAGTAACGTCGCCCCTTAAGATTTTAAAAATTTATTAACTTTCTATTAAATATTTATGGATTATATTCTCAAATACTACAGAGTATTTTACCAAATATTTATCGATAATTCTATCATTGTTTTCAACAATAAAAAAAACGAACATTACCTCTCCTAAATTATAGCTTGATTTACTAAAGTCGAATTTTCACTTTCTCCAAAAAATCATATATAAAATTTTAGTTTAAAATTAATATTTTTTCTTTTGTAAATAACTATTGTTTATTTAATATTATAAAACGTACTTGAACCCTTCAGGATATTTTCTTTTTTTTATAACTTTTAGAACTCTAAAAAATTACTTGGATGAAGCGGAGTTTTTACGCTCCATAATACCCTATTTCGCCTTATTATCAAAATTATTGCGAAAATGAAAGACTTATTTGCTAGTAGTAGGTTGTAAAACTGGCCAAATGAAGAATAATAATGGTGAAAAGATGATATATTATATTCAAGTTGTATATTTTGTCCTTATAAATTTCAAAAAGGTTATTTACCGAATTAAATGAATAATCATACAGTAAGTTATGTTTGTATTTTTTTAACCGAGTTTTTTACTGTCTTTATAAACAAATGGTAGTTTTAAAATAAGTTTTGGCTTCATATTATTTTGATCAACGTTTAATTATATGTAAAAACAATGGAATGCTATATCCGTTGCTACCATTTAACCTTATGAATTTCATGTGAATTATTTTACAAAGCTAAAATTAAATTATGGATTATTAAAACAGAAGTTGGCATAATTTATCTAGGTATATAAATATCTTAAAACGACCTTAGTATGTAACATATATCTTATTATAATTGTTACTTTCGATAAGGTCTCTTCCTATTCACGTGAACGTAAAGAGTATAAGAGTAATCGTAAACATTGGTAGTGTATATTGAAGTAGATAGTAAGTTCAATTGAAGGAAGAAGAGGTATCTGAAGAGTGCACGCCTTAGGTGAAAGTTTATAAGCTGTCACCTAGAGCGTGGCACTCTATCATGCGCTCTGCTAATCTCTCTTTTGGGCAGTGGCATGCTATCATGCACTTTTCAAGTGTGCAACCTATAGTGTGACACGTTTTTTTTTTTTTTTTTTTTTTATTTTTTTGTATTGTACTACCACCGGGCAGTGCTTGGTGCGAAGCGACGCACTAGTTGCTACGAAATATCCCTGTAGATACCAGTGGAAAGGATCGTAACATAAGCCTTCATAGCCTGGAAGAACCTTTGTCGGCCCCCAATATTCCTCTAATTAAGACCTTAGGGTGCCCCGCAGTTTAGAGACCTATAGGTGTGTAAATTGTAGCCCTAGTTAGGCCACGTAACTTGACCGTCTTAGTCTCTGTGTAGCATCTAATTGCGCTAGAGATAGGACCAATTTGGTCCCCTAAACGAAAGGAAACACGTGAAGCTATAGAAAGCATAATAAAAGTCCTCAAAGGGGGCGAAAATAAAACGCGTGTAAAGTTACACGTAGGTATTAAGGAAAATTTCGTATTTATAAAGGGCTCCCTTATATATACGCGGTAATTCATACGTCTTTGCCCAATATAAAGAGTACTTTTTATCAAAACAACCTTGAAATTTAAACTTTATCTTAATTAACCGTAAGAGTAATTAAGAAAATTCAATTTTTTTCGTACCTTAATACCCCGTATCTATACTTCTCCTTTAAATAGGATATACTAATTAATACCTTTTTATTAGTGTAATCCACTCATAAAGGTCGTGTTATACGCGCCCGATCCCGCCGCGTTAGGACCCGCGAGCCTTCACACCTTAAACGCACTAAACGCGCCTTAGATGCGACCCCTCCTCCGGCCCCTTTGACCTACCCTTCCCTTTTTCCCTCCCTCCCCCCTTATACCCTTTTAACCCGCCCGCCTAACCTCCTTTATACCCGTGTTACGAGAAACAGGACCTAACGTATAGCGGTAATAACTAAACGTAAAGGCGGGTGTATTTCCGTTGTTTTTAGCGTCGCCGAGCCGTTAGCGGTCTATTGCGCCGCCGTCGTAGCGAAAGCGCCTTTTAGGCGCCTAATCGCTTTGTGACGACTCCTACACGCCGCCGTAAAGGCGGTGAAAGATAAATCGGCGTAAGCCGTTGCAACGGCCTTATTAAGGCGATAGGGCCCCGTTACTAAGGGGGCTTAAGTAGGCGCCAGCGACGGCAACAGAACCAGTAATGAAGGGGAAATGGGCTTTATCTCTAATTAACCCGCTACCCCCTCCCTTATCGCCGCCCCTACCACCCCTCGCGCCCTTGCCCTAACTGTAACCCCGAGTCCCTCTTTAGGACTTACAACTCTTTCTCGAGAGGGATGGGTTCGCCGGATAGCCGCTATTAAGGTCCTAATAGCGGCTGTGATAAAGCTGTCAATGAGATAAACCCCTCCGTAATGATAGGGATGGTGGTGGTGAAGGTAGTAGTGTGTATATACGATCCTGCAAGCCTTATACGTAAACTCCAGCGGGCGTAAACCGTAATTGTTGCCGGCAAGCGTTAACCGCGTCCCTATAGAGCCATAATTTAGCTGCATTTATTGTCGGAGAAACAGTTTCGTGACACGTTATTATGCACTCTACAGGAGTACATCTTTTAGCTTATAAAGTAATCTCTACGTATACTAACTATAGTGATATATAATAATATCTATATAAGTAATATTTTCTTTTTTCTTTATATAGCTTATATCTATTATGTAGTAATAATAGTAGTTTATATTGCGGCCTGGATCCGTAATTTAGTAATGATAGTAAGGTTTTATATCGGTTTGTAATTCAATACTAATGGTGGTATATAATATAGGTTTAGGCAAAACTCCTTTTTTTTCTTTTTGTAAGTGAAAAATAGCCGTTGTAGATTGTGTTAAATGACCCTTTTAGTCGCTTTATTGAAGGTAGTGGTGATGGCCCTCGTTTTGAATACGTAATCTAAAGCGCTTTAAATACGTTTTCCGGAGCGCCTTATTTTTGAAGTAATGCTCTTAATGTAACAAGTGGAAAGTTTTGGCACTTTTTCCTTTTAAAAATAGGTTATAGGTAGAGTTTGTGGCTTTTCTTTGCCTCGAAGCCGTGCGTTGGAATACGCGCTTACCCCTTTAATTTATTAAAATTGCGTAACTGAAAGCGTATCCAGTCCTCCATTATCCTAAGTTCGTACCCCAAAATAAATATCTGGCCTTACTTTTTCCTGAAGTCGCGGACTGGATGATATATCCATCTGTTTCTCTTCTTAAAGGTGCGGTCCGGATTATACATTTGGACTCTTTTTTTTAGAGCTAAATGGATTATATACCTGGACCTTACTCTTTTCGAAGTAGAGTGCTGAATGTCGTATTTAGGCCTTCTTTTTATTGAAATCGTGTATCAGAACATGAACTTTACGTTTCCTTTTCTTAAAGTCGCAACTTAGATGGTGTATCTAGCCCCTTATTTTTTTTTAAAAAAGCCACAAACAAAAAAATACAGGCGGTCTTTACCCCTCTTCAAGTTGCGGCCTAAATAATTTACCCGACCCTTTTATTTTTTAAGTTGAGGCTTGGATAATGTACCAGCTCTTCCTCCCTTTAGAGGTGCGTGTCGTAATACATATTTGGCACTTTATCCTTTAGGAGTCGCGTACTAGTTAGCTTTTGTAACACTTTTTAATAAGTATACAAAGTTTTTTTTTTTAATCATTACCTTTTTCAAATCCGAGTGGATTGTATTCGAGTATCGGTTAGCCTTTGTAACACCTTTTCATAAGTAGAATAAGTTTATTTTAACCATTTCTTCTTTTGAGTTCGAGTGGATTGTACTATGTAAGCGGTTTTGATGTTGTGTTTTAGCCACTCCTAAAGTGTATGAGAGTGCGAAGTGTAGCGGGATGTTTTGGAAGTTGGTTCCAGTGCGTATTTGAATTGCCGGAGCGGTGCAAAAGCTGGTTTTACGTAGTGCTTGAGATTAATGTACGCTTAGAATTCAGTGTTTAAAGCAGTCTCGTATTGAAATGTTGAATAAGAATACGCGAAAGAAGGTAGTTTAAATTAAAGCGTACAATACATAAATGAAAAGGTAAATGAAATATAACAAAACGTTCAAAATAAGTTGTCTAACGCTTGCTAGCGCCAACGGAGTTCAAATAAAATGCAAATGAAGCGTGATTACAGGCTAGTTAGTTGTATTAAATTAGTATTTTAACGCTTTACAAGCGTTGCACTGGCCAAGTGGCTAGTAAACTCAAACTTCATAATCAACAAACTTAAACAAGCGGTGTAAGTCGAACGAGAGAAGGCGAACTTAGTAGTGGGAACGGGGAAAAGGGATATGGAAAGGTGTGTAGGTATATGTAAAAGTTGAGGTGGGTATAAGACTTAATGTGTATATTCGGCTTACAGTGTGCATTTGGTAGGCGGTTCGGATGTCGTATCTTAGCTGCTTATAAAGTTTGTAAGCGGTTTAAATGCTACGTTTTAGCCACACCCGAAGTTTGCGAGTGGTTTGGATATTAAGTTCAAATCGGATAGGTTTTAGCGAAGGGTTTCGAAGTTTGTTGGTTTTAGCTTACGTAGCCTAATACGTGATAGGAAGCTTTTCAAAAAGTGCACAGGTACGTCCAGAACGCTAAAAAAAAATTAAGGGATAGCGTAATGGAACTTTTAATAGACAGTGTACTAACCGAGTTAGCAGTATCATACTAAATCTATACTTTTTAAATTCATTCTAGATCTTATAGTCTTTTTACGTTTCGTGTTTTAAAGGCGTTCCCGTGTATTTCAACACTTCCGTATGGTTTTTGTAAGTCTTATTGTTAAAGTACAGACAGTTGGAATCGCCATAATATCCCGTTATAAATATTTAACTTAAGTTTATCTCTTCTTTCCTAAGCTGTCTATAGTCGACCGAATAGTCTATTAATCATGGTCAGTAAGATTTCTTCCTATTTGCATAAACGTTAAGAGTAGAAGAAAAATAGTAAATATTGGTAGTGTATATTAAAGTAGATTATAAGTTAAATTGAAGGGAGAAAAGGAATATTCATAGTGCACGCTTCAGGTTAGAACTTATAAGCTCTCACTCAAAGTGTATCATTCTATCATAAACTCTGCTAATCTTCCTTTTGGGCAGTGGCATGCTATCATGCACTCTGAAAGTGTGCAACATACAGCGTGATACTTTATCATGCACTATGCAGGAGTGCACCTTACAGCTTACAAAAAGATTCCTACGTGTGCTAACTATAGTGATATATAATAATATTCACAGTTACCGATTACAAATATAGTATAAAATTTATTAGCCGATCTTATTTTAATAAAACTTTTACGGATGCAGTAAATAAGCAACTTATTAATACAAGAATCTACCTAAACATATACAATTAAAATGTTATATATTTTCCCAAACGGCTTAATTTGGTTCCAAATAAGTTTTCGCGTTTCCTAATACCAAGTTAATAAAAACATCTAAGTATCGAATAAGGTACTTATATTCGACTAAATTTTCGATAATTTCCTTATTATTTTTAACAAGGTGAATCTTTTCATTTACTACCGAGACTATATTTTCTGATAAAATGCGTATTAGAGTTCGGGCGGTAAATAAAAAAAAATTGGTAAACATTATAATTAATTTTACAAAGGGTGAAAAAAGAAAAACGAGAAGGTAGTGAACGGAATAAAAATTGACCATCCTTTTCGTTTAGTAAACCGTTTACTTTACAATCAATACAACAGTATATTAACCTTAGGTAAATGGATAAGCTGAAAAAGAAAAAAACAGGTTATTCAGCTTGCCTTTTGATATTATATCACCGACCACTAAAAAAAATCATAGGCGAAATATATTTGTTTTTAATAGAATATTCATAACGCCCATTTTCAGGTTATTGACATTAGATTCTACGAGTTCCTATTTAGATTTAAATTACGCGTTTGAGTGTGTTGTTGAAGTGTTTTCTTAGCCTCATAATAAGCGTAAATACGTTTCATAAAGGAGTATTAACATAAAGATACGAAGTTTATTTCAAACATTGTAAATGCTGAGGTCCAGTGTCGTTATACCTAGAATTACCGTTAAATGAAATTTAATGTTGTAAATAGTGTATGTTTACGTGTAGGAAAAGCTTACAAACCTTTCCATTTATAAAGAAAGTTAACAATTTTAAGGATAGGTCTTTACAAGGTGGTAAAACGCGTGAAAGATTTGGTAAATACGTTTGATTTTTTTTAATTTTTTTAATTTACGAGTCTATCTTACCGTTAACGTTTAAAGTCTGACATCTTATGATAATTCTGAAAATGATCTTTTCGCCCGCGTGCCTCCGACACCTAAACTAGTGCGGTGCGAAGAGACTTTTTGTTATGACCCAGACAGCGGTTAGATTAGGAAACGGGCCAGTATGCAACTGCGCTACTGAGAAGCATGAAGTCTAACACATCAGGCGGGGAACATCTCTTATGTCAGCCACGATGACTAAGAAAAGTCACGTGATGGATCATGAAGGATCATAGCGATCTAAGATGATCCAGAGAATGGAGGATCATAGCGATCCAGTATGATCCAACCTAGGATAGTACTGAAGACGATATTAAGGATAAAGGATATAAGGACACGTTTAACACCACATAGATAGTATTTCCTTCATAGCTCTTCAGTTTTCAATCTAAGTATTCAGTCTCAGGATATTCTGAATAGCCTCACGGCTTTTGATCATTACTTTCACGGGTGCAATATTGTTCACTCAGTACCTCTGCTACCTTCTTGATAACATAAACCCTCTGACACCTTCTATATACTTACGGGTATTTAGTGTGATCATTACACTTTTAAGGAAGATGGATGGAAAATTGAGAAAATCGTAGATCAACGTTTGAATCGTTATAGTCGTGTGGGAAACTAAATTTAATATTTGGTTTTTTGAAAGGGCTACTCTTCGAGGGATTATGAATAAAAGATTGTAAAATATTTTAAAAATTACAAGGAACTTATTGAAACATACGAAAAATCTGTCTGCGAGAACATTATCTCATAAGGTCTCACAAAAATTTACATAGAAATTTTCTCGCGTCTCACGTCTCACGTCTCATGTCTCGAGTCTCGCGCTTCTTTCATATATGTATACAATAAAAACATTGCCTTTCTTTTCTTCCCGGGAACTTGTTGTGAACTTATATGGGAGGATACATACATAGAAAGGAAGGAAGAAAAGTGGGAAGGTATATGCCCATGCCTTTGTATCTTAATACATGCTCAGCTCCGCTGAGCTTCGCTTCCAGTTCTAGTTTCTTCCTCTTCTATCGTCATAATACTACACTGTTTCAACATTACGTTGCAACCCTACACGCGTACCAGCAAAGATAAATGAACTTATACACTCGCGATACAAATGAAGAAGAACCATTTACTCGCCCGAATATTGATTATACTCTCGCGAGACTAGGATTTTTTTATTATCCAGTTTTACAGTCTTAAACCATGTTATCGTTAACTGAAACCGAGCAAGAACGATTTATGGAGGGTCTCGCTTAATTTTATACGGTAATGTAAAAATAGTATGGACTGGGAATAAACGAAAAGCTGGTAAAAAAAAAAGACGTTGTCCCCATACGAGCATTCATAAATCGTCCAAAAAAAGTCTATAATTTATCGAATACTTTGCGAGATATATACCCCAAAATTAAGCTAAAGCAGTTACTGCATAGCAGATTAATATTATGTAAAAAAATAACTCGTATGTGTATATTGGACATTATCTGTCGAAAAAAAAGTTAAAAATAAAGAAAAATCGTCGAAGAAGTGTAAATATACGTATTTTATACATACAACGGTAATAGCAGCGGTAAAGGATCGAACGATACCGAGAACGATGAGAATCTAGCTTGAATACATTTTAAACAATACCTATAGTATTTACATCAGCCGTTGTTTGGTAGATAATGAATTGTTAGTTTAGATAACTACACGTGACATAACAATTAGTCTATAAATAATCATCCAGACGGTCAATCCGTTCATAACGTTAATAATATCTGACAAAAGCCGTACGACATTACCAAGTTATATTTTATTCCCCCTCATTATTAATATTATTGTGTCTGTAGTACATTTATTTACTACAATTAACTACCCCTCATGTCATTTTCTGTGAAGTTGTAACTATTACATACGTTATTCGGTTATTAATAAGCATGTTGGAAATATTTTTACTTTTATTGAAGAGGGAGGATACTCGGTTATTATACCTGTGGAACGCTGTATAAAACCATTACCTCCTAATATTTAATCAACTTACATGAATCTTTACTTATCTAATGATATCCAATCGTCCGATAAATCAAACACGAGAGAGGGGAATATTTCGGGGTTAGGATTAGAAGATAAAAACAGTAGCAACGAGGACAAGAATAACCTCAGCCTGGATGAGAAGGATGTGAAATGTTTAAGGAAGCTAAATGAACTTCTAGACTTCGCTAAGTACGATTAGCAAGAGAAGTACCCCAATTGAGACAGATATCGTACCCGGGGGAGGCCTTTCGCAAGGAAAAAACCCTAAGAAAATTTATAATTCTTAAGAACGTTCGTTTTGGAGAGGTTTTGAATATACAATTGACAAATGAAATTATAATTAATGCAACGAGAACGACGACCGTAGCCATGGAACACAACAAAACATTCGAAGAAAATAAGAAAAATTATCGCGTTTAACAAAGTGAAAATTTTATTAATCAAGAAATTTCTTTATGTCGTTTATTATTTATTTCGTTTATTTATTTTTCGTTCGTTTGATTTCGATTCGTTTTATTTATATTTTCAATCTGCAGTTTGGGGAAAAGGTTATCAATAGAATAATTCGATTGCATTATACCACCATCTTTACCTATTAATTTATTAATTGTTCATTACTTCGGGGAAAAAATCATTTGGAAGGAAATGAAAATAATATTCTGGCGTTGTAAGTGTTGGGAATCAAAAAGAATAGTGATGCATTCTTAAATGTACCAGCATATAAATATTAAATTTGGTGAAAAGGTAAAGGAGAAAATAAAGGAAAAATTGTGGGGAAAATGAAGAGAACTTGCTTGGCACATGGTAAGACGGAATTGATACAAATGACATGAAAAAGAAAACTTGATGGAAATATGAGACAACGTCCTAAATAGATAAAAAATTAAGCAAAACCTCCAAAAATATTATTAATAAATAATTTGAGTCATTCGATATTTACATTGGGGATATGTAAATTACGTACGAGGCCAATATATTCGGTAACTAGAAATATATGTATGAAATGGAGAGTGGTAGACTCGTGCTAGCTAAATAACTGGTATTAAATTAGAAATATGCTTTTACGTTCAACTGATAATATGTTTGAAAATCCAATCCAATCACTTACTTCATTAAAATAAAACTGAAAAGAAAACCATTTAGATGAAAATAACCTTAATAATTGTACATTGATATCATTGATATATAATAATTTTACCCTGCGATAAAAGCTATTAGGTTTTCGATATTAAAATAGTCAAAATAAGGGGTTTAGTCACGTTATCCGTCGAAAAAGAAAAGCAAATATCGGTTCGTTTACAGCTATATACCTGTTAACAATGTTATAATTAAATTTGAATAACCTACGTACTGATGGAAAATATATACAATGCTTTGTTTTTCAGAAAATTACGATATTTTCTTTTAAAACAACGCAACGAATAAATACATAGATTATTTATATTTTACTAAAAGACAGGTATAAGACGTCGTTCATCACGCTAAAAATACAATATCTAATGGTAAAAATAACACAAAGAACGATGGAAAGCGGGTATACGTACTGTACTTTCATCCATATCACTATAAAAAAATAACCACTATTTAATAGGAGAAGTAAACCAATATTACCATCATTAATAAGGTATAATCACGCTTAGAAGATAGACTTCGACGTATATATTAACGATCAGAATGCCTTGTCGCTTAGGTTCGAAGTAATATTAAACCTTTATACTATTAGTATTTTCTTCGCCTAATATTCGAAAGAATTGATATCACTTCCTATATAATTGTGTTATTTCAAAGTCGGATATACTCGTTATGTTGAAAATTGTTACAAAGATAAATTTGATTATCCGAAAAATATCGGAAAACTTTAAAATAGGACCGAAACTAGAAATTTACCGTACTTCATCTGAACCATTAAATTAATTTCTTTACCTTACATCATGATTTACAAGGTACATACATAGAAGGGCATCGTAAACAATTATGTCCAAAACGTTATATATATATATATAAAAACTAGAACGACGTCTCTAGGGAAAGTTTCTAAATAAATACAGTGGATTCCTAAAGATTTTTAGTAAAAAAATGAGTATATTAAAGCTTTCATCATTATATTCCTGGCAATCCAGCAAACCGTATCGACATCTCCGTATCGTTTATTATAATACCACCTCGTAATAAACGATTTTAGTAAAGGAATCGGTGATATTGATTTTTAGTTTAATGGGTTGGTGATGGGTATTGAAATTGTTAATAAGTCATATTCGACCTTACATCAACTTCCTTGGCATAAGTGCACAGACTACTTTGTTAAGGAAGGTAGGGGGCCTATACTGTAAGTCCTAACAAAGCCCACTTCCGAGAAAAAAATTCAGGTCTAGCCGCTCTCAATACCATCACTTTACATGCATCTTATTCCACCACAACATCTTTAATAGGCTTTATCACCACTTTAATCTTTTCTGGCGACCCCTTTTTGGCCATGAAGATCGTCGTCGGCCCGGCATACTGCTCGCGTAGCAGTACATTCAGAGAAAAGCCCTCATAACTAACGATTTCATCCCTTGCTGCTTGTGCTAACGTGGCCCTTGAAACTTAAACTTGCACTGCAATTGTAATATAAGTTTGATTACTTTTACGTTTTGAGGTCTTAAACAAATACCTTATAAGCGCTCGCACTCAACGGCTCTATTTATTTATTTATTTATTTATTTATTTATCTTTAAGCCGTCGCTACCCACACTGGCACTCCGCCCTCTTAACGGTTCCTTTAGACTTAAAATTGTATTGTAATTTCAATTCAAATTTGATTCATTTCAAATTTTAAGGTATTAAAAAAAGATATTTATTATAAACTTTTGCACTTAACGACTTTATTTATTCATTTGTTTTTAAGCCGTCGCCACCCACACTGACGCCTCATCCGCTTAACGGAGCCTTCGACTACACTTTGAATTCTTTTAGCTGTTCACAAAAGACTTTTTCCGGCACACCATCCGTTTAGTAGTGTACTCCTTTTATGATTTTATTACACCTTTTGGGCTTACAGTATATGACAAAAAGTAGCTCAGGTTGTAACTTTTGAAGCACATTTTTTAACGAGTTATGAAGTATATCTTCCTCACCGCCATAGGCTTTAAACCAATATATATTTGTTTTACAGGTCCTTTACTCTTTTAGGACCGTCGTTAAATACTCAACGCAAATAGGAATCTAGCGGAGACTAAGGTAGCCGTACAGCACGGCTCGACTAAAACTACAGTTTTCATGCCCTTACGGGTTTCTAAACTGTAGGGTACCTTATAGCCTTGTTTAAAAGGTTTGATTAAGGTCCGGTTTTCTGTCGAATGTCCTACTTGATATTTGTTTTTATAGGTAAAGGCTGTTTTTCCTATATTGCAAGTATAAGGTTGAAAAAAATATTTAATACACCTAGTGGTGTGTGTATTCTTTTGTCGTAACCACCTAAATAAAACCTTTACTAATGCGATCCACATTCGTTAGGGGGAAAGGTTTTTTCAGGAAGCGGGGACCTATATTGTTAATATAAGGCCCTTTCAGTAGGCATTCAACAGTATATATAGTGCAATGGTTCGGAAATTATCTATAGGTATGGAGGATACGTCTTTCATTTTTATATGTGTGGTATAAGAAATAGGGTGATCTGTTTAACAAGGTCAAAGGATACAACCTAGAAACGGGGAACTGCATAGGGTTATGATTGTATAAGGTAAAGACTTCAGGTTGCGAGCCTTCCAGTCGGTATATACATGTATTTTCGCATTAGTGATAGTCACACTATATTAGCTATATAGTGGGAACTGCATACTGATATTAAATCAGAAAAAAAAAATGTTAATAAGTTGATACCTTACGCGAGAATCCTGATCTTCTTTTTTTAACTGTTGAACGAAGTTGAAACGAGATATATTGTCAGAGAAAAAGAATCGTTAACCGTGGTGAAATAGTTAAGAAAAAAGAGACTATGGGTAATCGAGTTGCATCTTCTAACAATGATTTATATTAATCATACGAATTTAATTTCATCGTCAACGAGTCCAATAATATCCATAGGGATAATCGCGTAGTGAACGGACATTATGGGAATATTTTACACGGGAATGGTATATCGCTCCATTTTAAATAAAATAATTAAATTATTCAATGAAAATTTGAGGTTATCGGGGTCAACTGTTAAGTTTTGAAGTTAAATATGAGAGAAATACCATAGATGATGGAAAAATACTTACTTACAAAACCTATGATATTGAAAGATCCAGACATAACAATTATTTTGCTTATGTAAGTATTAAGTTCAAACTAGATATTGTAATTAGGTCAAACAATAATGACGGTATATACTGATAAAACAAACTAGTATAATAACGTTGTTGGGTTTTTCATTTGTGGATGTGTCATAATTAAGAGTATTTTAGTATGAATAAAAAGAGGAGTAAGGCGCGACACGATACATTTTTGCATCGAGGATAAAGTTGTATTCGGATGCAAGCTTCGCGGCAAATATACTGTTTGGATAAAAAGAGAACCTCGCACGTAAAAATGTGCTTACGATTATGATAGGTATTTTATGGTAGCTCTAACCCTTGGTAAATTAAAATGAATATTATGATAATTAACATGTTATATCAATACTACGAAATATGTCATAACATACTAGTCATACGCGTTAACCAAAGTCATGAGGCTAGTGAACGCTAATCTTATACCTATAATAACTTTGAGATTATAAAACATTATGGGTATAAAATCTACGAGTAAGATATACCCAAAAAGAGTCGGCGGCAAAAATTATTTACCCCTCGTAATGCATTATTTCTACAAGGTCTCATTTTAAAAGACAATAAATACACCAACGACCGCAAATTTTTGTCCAACATAAAAGCTTATTACTAATATATTTGTGTACCCTTAGAAATGCTACCCCGATAATACAAAGTACTTAAAAAAATTCGACGATCGTAAAATTCTTCGTTTTTAAGGTGATGAATATGTTTATATACTCAGCGATATTAATGGAACTGGTTTAAGGGTTGGTAAAATTCATTAACAATGAACTTGAAGAATAATTTTATGAACATATATATAAAGTACTAAAAAAATAGCCTAAACAACCTTTATCATTGGCAAAAGCATAAATAATGAATTTATGAGAGTTGTAATATACGCACCACCATGAATTATATTCAGTTGACTAACTGTGCCTTCTTTCTGGAAATCGTTAAGGAAACAGTATCAAGTGTAAATCGAGAAAAGTTTGTGGCGACTTTGGCTAAGTTGTAAACAAATGGGGAGGCTATTTACGATGAATTTGGTAACCGACGAAAAGAAATGAATGAAAAATACCTGATACGTATATAAATCGAGAAATTAAAACTAACCTTACCAAAAAAACGAGTTTCAAGTCAGCGACTAGATATGAAAGATTATATAAAATACTAGTAATATCAAATTGAGGAGGTTTACTATTAATAACAGGAATAAAAACCTTGAGAATATACGAAAAACAATCTTTAAACCTCTATAGACTGTGATATGAATAGTTAATCAACTTGTATTACCTATTCTTTTATGGATTATTAAACCGATCACCAGATTGAGGCGCCGAACGATTTACGTTAATTTTTTGAAATCATATGCCCAAATCATGACGGTGAAATAAGCCGTGGGCGTAAATAAAGAGGATGAAGTTCAAAATATGGTATATGTAAGAGGTACCAATAATAATAACAACAATGAAATTATGCCCAAATGGAACAGCGAGTTCGACCTCCGCTTGTTAGATGGGTTACACCTTAATACTCGTTATTTGTTTTTCGGTATTCGCGTTTTACTACTCGATTCTCGCTTCTCATTACTCGCTATTCGCTTGTAACTTCTTATATTTCGTATCTTGTATCTCGCGAGTCACATAAAAAATCAACCAACTTCGATTCGAACCCCACTTTCTTTTCAACCAATGTTGGCACGCTGTGAATTCGGACACTACCAGCTGGTTACCAGCTCAACTTTGCCTGCAATGTCTAGAGCCGTCACCCAAGTTTGCTATGCTTTGCAATAACCACCCAAGGGTCGTGTGCATGTCGAGAAGGTCCATAGGTTTACTGGGTTGCGAGAATTCCAGGGAAATTGAACATATTGAGTCGGTCTGGGTAGGAATCATTAGCAGCAGTCTCTAGTCAACGAGGGGGCAAAATTGCAGTTGAAAGTAACAATAGCAATATAGTGTTTGTCTCCAAACACTCAACTATAATACAGCAGCAGAAAGGTGCTTCCTACTAGGATTTATATAGAGACCTTGCTAAGTAATCATCTTTGCAGGCAACCCGTTAGCGAATTTAAATAAATAGACTAGTTAGGAAGGTTGCAGTATAAACTAGTATCTCCTATAAAAATAATTTAAGGGTAGGTGTAAAGAGTAATTATTTATGCAATAATATAACGAACTTTAATTATTATTTGAACTTGATGTGTCATTGTTACCTTATTATTTTGAAGTTTTAACCATAGTTGTCAAAGATATCAATTTTTTTATTTTTTTACATTTTCATATACATTTTGTGAAAATAGCAGTCAATTGCAGTATAGTCGATTCAACTCTATTGACTGTAAGTTGATTGTACAGACCTGAATGCAAGTTGACTGCATTGACTATAAGTATAGTACAGGAAGTGCCCATTTCAGACTAAGGCATAGGCTAAGCAGTTGCCCATACATATAAGTGTGCAGACCAGCTAGTGGTTTGCCAAACTTAAAAGCAAGATATCATTACTTTATATGCACTTTACCAGTTACTTCGACTACAATTCGAATTGACTACGTTGTAAAGACAAAGATATACTATTAATGATGAGTGTTTATTAGGTGAATTATAAATAAATCAGGTAGAAAAAAAATACTTTTTAATTTTTACGTTTTATTGAAGTAAGGTAAAGAAAGGATTTCTGTGAATTATTTCTATACGATGTATAGCTGTTTGCGGCAACAAGTAGGGAGAATTGATGAACTATTTATTTATTCGCAGAAGTTTATAAGTAGCGACAGTATCGCTATTGACTATTTTTTTCAAATGAACCACTTTTAGAAGAAAAGTGTTGAAATTAACCGCTTCAAAGTTTAAAGTTTTTCAAATTACCAAACTTAGCAAATGGTCAAGACTATTATTGCAAGTCGTAAATTACCAACGGTTAAGTTGTTAGACCTAGGTAGGGTATCATACCCCATCTTCACTTCTTTGCTGTTATATATATATGTACCTTACCTACCTTTGCTACAAACTCTGCAGTTTAGACTTAGACCTAGTTATTTATCCTTCAATACTATTGAAAAATACTATTAACACCATACCATACTAATAAACGGTAGCTGTAGGTACTAATCAAGCTGACGCTTAAAATTTTAAACTGTTATCAGACTTTTGTTGTTTTCAACAATAAACATTGTTACCAGCTGCGGAGGGTCGCCATGTAGCAAGTATTACCAGCTCTTTTCTCCTATCTTTCCCCTCCCCAACTTTTTTAGCTATTAATAGCCTAATTTTTCGACACTTTATATAACCAGTAGGTAATTTCAAGCCTTGTTGGTCGATTTGGTGTTACCTACTATCACGTTGCATAAAATAAGAGGTAAACGAGTTTTCGCTTTTACTGCTATTGTATCGCCTGTTATTAAGCCATTATTAAGGATTTATCTTTCATTTTTTTAATTAGTTTTCATTCGTTTTCATACCCCTTTTTATACATCGCGTTAAATATTGTTGTTGGTAACTGTCGAAGCCTTTATTAAGGGAATTGTTGAACTCCCCGCTTTTATTCTAGGTGTTCCTTCTTTAATTAAGGTCATCAATCTGTTACTTTTTCGTAAAGAAATTGATGAATGTTTTTAAAAAATATATATAATCATATGGAAAGCTTCACCAATCGCATTCCTCGTTGTAAGGAGCTTTTCCCTCGGCAGAATGATGATATCAATCGTTGATATAAGCCCTTTTCTCGTCGATAAAAATCGTTCCGTCGTCCTCGCAAGGAAGATGATCCTCACTGTATTCGCGAGGATAACTAACAAGTTTGTAAGATAGATCGAGTTCTTTACGAGCATCACCGATAAACCGAATAAGGCAAACGAGATTACTCTCGTATTATCCGAAAACATTTTTAAACTATTTCTCAATATTTTGTAAAAAGTCGTCGTTCAAAGAAAGAAAAATTGTGAATATTTTAATTTTAAATACCTTAAGCCCGTCGATTTGTATATAGTTACCGTAGGTAAAAATATCGTATTTACTGATATCTGAAGCTTTTGAAAAAGGTTCTACTTTTTTACGAACTTAAATCCTATTATTGAAAGTTAGTAAGTCGAAATATTTTCGATATTTTTATAAGGGTTGGAGGTGTATTGGTCAAATTTTCAACTAACTTACTATAATCGTCGCAAAATTTGCTCTCGAAGTCTCTCAGAGATTATACATGCTTTTATTGATAGGTTTGCTATAGATACCCAACAAATAATCACTAAGTACTGTAATTACACCTTTCGTTTACAGAGTTTTTTAGATGATAAATATAGTCTAACAGTATATTTAGACTTAAAAAGGTATACTTGCATTATCGGGATCTTGAATAGATATAATAATAATTAATAAGGCGTTATAACAGATATTTGGTTTTTATTAAACCTCGACATTTGGTAATGATTGCTACCTTTTTATCGCGGTTAAACGATACAAGAATACATCACTAAAGTTGATAGGGGTAAAACTATTGTATTGACTGCCGCGAACAGCCGATTTCCGTTTCTCTGTTTTACACTTGTTCAAAATAATATTAAAAACCGTTACGATTTTTTCTAAGACCGTGAATTGTTTTTATATAAGGTATAAAGATATTCGTTACCTTAATGATATATTTCGCTATTTGAAAAATCGCAGGTAAGGTTAGGTTTAGGTTAATAATCGTTGTTAAGATCTAGAGAGAGATAAGTATTGTAAGAATCGGCAGCGCTATGAGGATCTTCCTTATAAGTGACACCAAAATAATCGTCTACAAAAACGTGATGATTGAATACGATAACAAGACTGTAGAGATTTTGAACGAGACTATAATACCCATTCACGGAATCGTAGCCGTTGTCGCGACCGTAATCGTCGGCGTTATCGCAACTATAATATTGTTTTTGAAACTTATAATAAATAAGCCTTGCAATCTTATCGAACCTCTTTATCAAGTTCTTTTACCTGCTTAGCGAAGGCCTTTTCGGCCAAGTTTAAAGGTTGCGTGGGCAATCTATTTACTTCACCTAATTTTTAGTTAAGTAAAAAGTTTGCAATTGTTGCCTTATATTATTCGTATCGCGAAACTATTTGTTCATTTACATTATAGTTTATTCTGATTTTTATTTAATATCATTTTTGAGAGATATACCCTCTTTTACAAAAATGGTACTTGTATGTTTACGATGAAGTTATTAATAATAGTTAAGAGTTCAATGTTATGGTCGTTTATTAATTTAATGATGCGGCTGTTATATTCATATAGGGCTATTAATATTTGCAAACCAACGTTCTCGGCCGTGAAAAAAGTAACCGAGAAAGGCGACAATGTTATCATATGCCTCGATACTATTGTAGGAAAATAATTGGTGAATATTGAGTTTTTTCAAAAAAAATTAGTTTATTTTAAAGTACTTTTCAAGGATCGCGATATTACATCAGGCGTTATATAACCGTTAATTAAGTCAAACTCCAAAATCATATAGATATTTTGAGGTGTTAATTATAAGGGTTATATTATTTTGAGGTTATGAAGTAAAACAGTCAAAGTTCAGATTAGTAACCAATTAAAGGTTGATATATGTTTTGCTAATAGTGGGATAAAACTTTGTAAAGCCAACGTTTTTATATCACGAAACGTGATTTCTTTCCAAAACAGCAAGTTCGACATTCCATTTACCATTTACATAATTACTTTCAATATGACAATCCAAAATTTAAATATTTAAACTACGGTGGCTATACATTGAAAAAAAAAAAAAAATCCAGATACCTCCGAAATACGTTGAGTTTATTTAAAAAACGTTTTTAAATATTTTATATTTAATATCCTTTGGTTTGAAACATTATCGTAAATTTAAATATACTAAATATCGTTCAATTACATATTTTAGTTAAGAGAATCGTAACATTTCAACGTATAATATTCGGAATAATAGCTGGATATAAGTATTTGATATACTTTTAGGCTGATTACAACGAAATGTTTGAAGTTTTAAATTGAGTTAATAAGTTAACTATTTTTTTTTTCGTTAATAAGGTAACATTTAGAGGCTGTTTGTAGTTATTATGTGGTAAACTTTACGTTTTTTTGAGATTTTTCATATGAAAACACCAAGTACTACGTTAGGAGTTAAGCTTGACCTGAATTTTTATATTATTTATATATTTCATTCACGACCAGCAAGTCTTTGATAAATATTTCTTGATTAGAAATAGTTCATTTCTCTTACCAATATTTTTTTTAATTGTCATCGGCTCAATATAAATCGAACGAATTTCAATCAAATAATAGCATTTTTTATATATTGACATATTCATTTGAAATTAGAACGCCACATAATATACCTATACTTTGAATCACTTGGGGTACTCATATTAATGCCGTTCATAAAACGTATTAATCACTTTAGAAAGTTTGAAAGCAATTTGATAATGTGTGAAGGAATATTAGTTTACTAAAAGTGGCGGAAAACGAAACAATACGGGTGTTTTTGGAGAAAAGTAGGTAATATATCAAGTTGAATTTATACTTTTATCAGGTCTCCAAGCGTAATGAATAACTTTTCGACAAATAGTTTAACAAACTTTATAAATGGAATCGCATAAAATTGCCCACTCAAAATTCACCGTTTGCCTTACCAGTTTTCTTTATTTGGCGTTTTTAATATAATAGTTGCGATGACGAATAATGGTAAAGCTTAAGTTATTCAATAAATAAAGAGTTTCGAATAACAACCTTTTACCGTTTTGAATCGTTTTTTTTTTTTTTTTGCATTTTTACGTTGGAAGAAGTGGATTTTTATGATAAATATCATAAATTCTTTATAATTACTTCTTTATTTAGGTTACTGACATCGTGTAACTATAATTCGTTATCAAAGTTTAAAATATTTTACAGTAGATTTCAGAGATTTTATTAATTCATAGTTTTATATACAAAGATATATAAACCGAATGTTCAAGCTATTGCGTTAACTTCAGAAACATTCCATTAACAATATAAACATTTTTTTCTGATACATTCGATAAATAATTTTTTATTCAAAACCAGTATTTGTTTTATAGTCGCAACAATAATTGTTTTTAGTACTTGACAGATCCTACATTGGATTTTAATATATGAAACTGTTAGGTTTCTAAATTGATGATCTTGGTTTATTCACCACTTAGAACCGTATTTAAGGGTTTGATAAATGATAATTCCTTACAAATTTAAAAGCATCAGAAATCTATTTGGAAGTATTTTAATCTTTCAGAATAATAATACTGTATTTAGTGTAATTATCGAATATTTTGCAAATATTTAAAATCAATTCAATCGCTTAAAGCCGTTACAAGGGACGTCTTAAAGTCTTAAATCGTAACAAATGATAGTACTTTACATAATCCACGATAATCGTGTTGATGCCCAAATAACAAAATCCCTTTAATATTAATTAGCTTTGTGTTGGTAGGCCTTTATCGTTCAACGTAGTCGATTCGAATCACTGTGGTCGAAGTAACTGGTGCTGCGTTGATATTATTCGTCTGTTGGTGTGTGTAAATTCTAAGTTTAGAAGACTGCTAGCCGGTCTGCCCACTAATTTGTATGGCCAAACGCTTTGGTCTATGCCCTACTTTGAAGTAGGCACTTACTGCACTATATTTGCAATGCAGTGTATTCAAATCTCACAAACTGCAGTCAATTTTCAGTGCGTACAATTAACCTTACTGCAAGTAAAGTTGACTTGACTGTACTGCACTTGACAGCTATTCCAACACTGGCGGATTTTTATTTTGTGCCTGTACGCCAGCGTGGCCTGCCATCGATTGGTGGCAAGCTCTGAAATCCCTCCTTAATCTATAAGCCAAACCCCTGTTAATTCTGATCAATTTATACTGAAATTACCTCCAATTACGGCCCCTTGTAGCTCTTTTGTTTTACCCTTCCGAAGCCTTCGTTTCTCAAATCCCGTGCACAAATCCTTCGCCACAGACCAGCGCAAATCAAGTACGCTATCACTTGCATACTTTTTGCCAGTAGTTCAAATTACTACCATCGCCACTATTGCCCTGACGGTCTTCCAATTTTTCAGGGCAACCTTGTTTCTCCACGTCACATGCTAAGAGATCCACGTATCACTCGATTCGTATAGTTAGCGTATTGTTATCCACAACCCTTTTTAGGGCGCTATTAGGTGTAGCTTTGGTTATGGTATCGGCAATGTTATCTTTACCGTTCATTTACCGGAACTTATCGATTTATCGGGCTTCGTATGCCTCTTTTAACGGCATTACGTTTATTATTAGGCGTTTTTTATTAGTCGTACCTAATTTTGATAGGTATTTGTAAAAGCTTCGGAAGTCGGTATACACCACTATAGGTATCGGTAGCAGACCTAGCTGTTTAGTAATAATCCTTAATATGTTGTTAGTTACCATGCCGATATTAAAGCCTATTATTATATCGTAAACTTCCGATACCAATATACTCCGAGTTATACGCTTACACTTAACAGATGTTTAGTATATAAGGTTTCCAGTAATCGTAAATTTCCCTTTAAACTTATCTTCGTTAACGAGTATTATTAGGAAGCCGATTTGGGATATAAGGTTAATATTATTGGTGTTGGTAGGCCTTTGAAGTTGCAACGTTATCGATTCGATTGGTCTTCGAAGTAATAGTAGTATTGCGTGGTCAGATGGTGGATGTATTGTTTTAGGTTTGGCAGACCGCTAGCCAATCTACACTGTAAATTGTATGGCCAAGTGCTTAGCCCGTGCCCTAGAGTGAAGTGCAGCATACTGCACTTGACTTACACCTAATGCGGTAATTCCGCACAAAGCAATACACTTGCAGTACGGTTAACTTTACTTACAGTAGAGCTGACCTACTGCACTGCATGCAATACCATTGCAATACTGTTCCAACACTGGCGGCTTTTTGTTTTTGTGCCTATACGTCAGCGTTGCTTGCCATTAATTAGTGGCAACCTCTGAAATCCCTTCTCAATCTACAAGCCAGACCCCCGTCAATTTTAATCAATCTGTACTAAAAACAACCTTAATTACATCCTCTTATGACCCTTTTGCTCCACCACTCCGAGGCCTTCGTTCCTTAAATCCCATGTACAAATCCTTCGCCACAAACCTACGCAAATTAAATACGCCACCACTTACATACCTTTTACTAGTAGTTTAAACTACTACCATCGCTACTATTGCCACCATTACCTTGGCGGTCTTCCAATTTTCCGGGGTAACTCTATTCCTCCATATCACGTGCTAGGCGGTTCACGTATTACTTGATTCGTATGGTTAGTATATTGCTGTCCACAAACCTTTCCAAGGCGTTATTAGGCGTGGTTTTGGTTATGGCATCGGTAAAGTTATCTTTGCCGTTAATGCACCGAAATTTATCGATTTCCCGGGCTTTGTATACCTCTCTTAGCGCCATTACATTTATCATTAGGCGTTTTTCATTAGTCGTGCCTAGTTTTATTAAGTATTCATAAAGGCTCCGGGAATTAGTATATACTACTATAAGTATCGGTAACAAACTCAGCTATTTAGTGACAATACTTAATATACCGTTAGTCACTATACCGATATCAAAGCCTGCCATTATACCGTAAACTTTAAAAGCTAGTACGTTCCGAGTTACACGTTTATATTTAACAAATATCTAGTATATAAGGTTTCTAGTAGTTGTTAACTGCCATTTAAACCTCTCTTTATTAACTAATATTATTAAAAAGCCGATTTGCAATATAAGGTCAATACTATTAACAAATAACCCGTTTATAAAAATCTTTAACTTGGCCTTTGTCAAATTTATAAAAACCAGGTTAATTTCTCTTTCCATATAATTCATTTGCCACTAAATTCACTAATTTAACTTGTTAAAATATTCGTTTTACGGGTCTTGTGCTTATGCCGTAATAGAAAGGTCGTACGTTGCCTCCAGTTGACACAGCGTAACTATATAGGCCGCACGAACCCTCTACTTCAGGTATCTCTATACCTTTATCTAGTTAGCCTTATCGATATTTTTTAGGCTTATAACTTACCACTTTTGGCGTAGGTTAATACAAGTGCTGCTTTTAACTTTAATACTATAAATGCGCAGTAAAGATCCATTAAAGTTAAATTATATATATTTAGCTAGTGTTTTAACTAGCTTACATTTTTAAAGGCCTAACTTCTCGATAATACGTTATTCCGCCGCCACAAATCCAACATCGCTGAGGAAAAGGGTATCGTTAGTTTATATACCTACGATATTAAAGTTTTTACTTTTTTAACTAATAAATACGGGTTAAATATTAACGTTTTTATACTTAACATATTCTTAAAATATACCTAGTACGTTAAAAACCAGTAAACGTTAACATTATCTAATCCGTATAAAGGCTTAATATAATGTATTATAATACCAGCCGGAAATTTTTCCTTTAGTTTTTATGGTAGTTTTAATAGTACAACCCGTTTAAGCCCGGTGGCAAATTACGTATACGTTTACGCAATATCCCGGCTATTGAATGTAAATTAGCACTTTACGCCAATAGTTAACCCGGTAACAATAATAACGATTAAACGTTAACTAATCTTTTTAAATTGTAAGCAATTAAGTAAGGGTCCAGTTTTTACCTTTATTACCGTATCTTGAAACGATTAACCGTAACTTTTCGTACGGCCGATCCGCGGTTTTACCTTTAACCTCGTAAATTATCCTTGACTTAAAAATAGTGATATGTTAACCTTTAAATTACGTTAAAGACAAGAATTATATAACTCTCCATAATAAGAAGCCATTAATTTCCACTTAATTACTTTCCTCAAAGGGTTTTCCCAGTGTATTAATAATACCTTCGACACGTGGATTAAGAGCAAGTTTTCTATTAGACTTTTAATTTTAAAACACGTATGCCGTTATATATATCCTGTCAGGCTTATAGTTTCCATCTTCCTCCTCTTTAATATGTATCCTCTTTTTAGGTGGTCTTCTACGCCATCGGTATTCCATAAGCTTATTAACAGTTAGTTCTAAAGAGATAAATTAACTAATTCTCTCGCTTGGTAGATTATTAATATTAGGATCTTCATTAAATTTGACGTTTTTTTTATACGACTTAACTTATATAGTTCGGAAAGTCATAGGTCCGTTGGTAGTTTTAATCACCACGTTTTAATTACTAATGTTTAAAATATTATACGACCCATTCTATTTTCCTAGTTTACGCCACGTAAAAACTTTACTTTAAAGGGAGAATAAAAGTAGGTTTATTGTCGTAGGTTGGATTATAATATACTACTAAAGTTTTTTTTTATCCTTTCGAAAGAATATTACTTATAATAGACAAATCGATAGCAAACGTTAATAATTCGGATTTATATTTGAATGTTTTTAGAAAGGATAGGCCGTCGGCAAATACTTAGTTTTTTACCTTTAAAGATATATCTTTAGCTCTTTTGGAGTTGATTTAAACCGATATCTCTCGTTTATAAAATATCGTAAGCTATATCGAGTCGGCTGTTCAATAGTTGTAATAATTGGGTTAATTGACTTGAACCATCGAATTTATATCCGACTTCGTTTAGGTCGTCGCAAAAATCCAATAATTTGAAACCGAATTAGCCGCGAATCGCGTTAGGTTTCCACCGGTTTAAGGCGGACGAAAACGACATAACCAACTGTGATTTGATAGATATGTTTTTACATATGTGGCGACGTGTTAAAAGATCGAATTCATATTGAAAGCGAATAAGATATAAATTGGCGAAGGTCGGTACGCGTTTTTTTACGTATAGGGATGTTGTATGGCGGTGGTAAAGCAAGTAGTTACGGCTTATTACAAAGCCGGAGGATACGAAGGTAGGTATAATACAAGGAGGTTTCTCGATTACATCGAAGCGGCTTTCGACAACCCTTACCGCGTGAACAAAGCATTAGTCGAACTCTAAGGCTTGGTTATAAGTAATAAGGACCTATAGGCACCATTTTCTATTAAATTCGAAATACTTTTGGCTTAAGTAAGCAGCCTAAACTGGCATTCAAACGTAAAGTACAACTACTTACACTTCCGCATATTGTTACGTATCCGCGAAAAGTTTATTACTATAAATGTTAACCGGGTGGACTATATCGTAGCCTTAAAGAAATACCGCGAACTCGCCAACGAATTAGAATCCTTAAACTTAAAACGGAGTTTTGATCGTCAGTTAGCAAAACCCGTCTAAGGTTAACGGCCGGATGGTAATACAGTTACAACGGAAGTTTGCGCCTTTTAAACGCTTTCTTTAAAAGGCTGTAGTACTTACGGCTAATTCTTTCGATACCATGTTTAGTTATCTTAATAAACCCGCTCGGTACATATTTAAAACCAAGGACGTAAAACGACGTGGACGATAATAAAGAAACGTTAAGCTAAACTTATTTCGGAGCGTTATATACGTTGTAGTTTACTAGACTATTTTTAATATAACTACGACTTTCGCCCGGTATTACCTTTTATGTAAGTGTTTACAGCCTAAGTTAAAAAGGTAAAAGAAGGTCTTCTATTAACGGCGACGGGAAAAGTCTAACTTCTAGACACAGTCTCGTTTAAAAGTTATATAGCCTTGACGGTATAATTAAAAAAACGAATAAAAAGGAGTTTGATTTAATTAAAATACGTATAAACGAAAATCCATTTCTTATCCTTATAGTTTTCAATAATACCTACTTTCTAAATGTTTAAGTCGATTTTAACCATAATGATTATTATATTGTAAACGAGATTGTAATACAATGTTTAAGGTTAAAGCAAATTGGACTATTATATTTACGAAATTTCAAAACGATATTAGGGTTGCGATAAAACAGGCGTATTATCTGAATGGCTAAATTTCGTATATATATTGATAAATAGTCGAGCCCCATATTAATATATATTATTCCCAGAATAACGTGTGACATAATTTTTGGAATACCTTATACATAATATTAATAGGTAACCTTAAATGCGGGTGGTAACTGTTTAGTAGTTTAAGGTTAAAAAGGGTTAGTTATCGACGTAATATCGATACGCTCTAAGATAAAAAAAATATAAGGCGTAATAGGTTCGGTTTTCTTCGCGTTAGCGTAACGTTCGTATTGAAAGGTATAATGTATAGGGGACCCGTCCCGGATAGCTTATATTATAAGCCTTGGCGAAATAACGCGGATTTTGTTAATAACAGCGACGACTATAATTAAGGGAAAAAAGAATTGGTCGCGTTTTTGACCGGAATCAACGGTATTTCGTAACTTATTTAACAAAGATAAGGTTTCAGCCTTACTTTTATATAAAGGGAAACTCGATTGTTACATTTATATTAAACTGAACGAAGATAAATCTTTACTAAAACAACTTTAAGGGCCGTTATATTCGATATTACGAAATTAAATTTTTAAGTTTTAATGACAGGTTACAAAGTTAGTAAATAATAGTTAGGTTCGAACAAACTTTTTATCGACGACGACGCCGATATTACTAATTCGTAAACCGGAAGGGGGATAACGGTTTTATATCGACTATCGGCCATTAAATAAGATTACAAAGCAAAATCGTTTTCCTTTACCTTTAATGAAAAAGACCCTATATACGTTGTTGAAGTCGATATAACTTATGAAATTAAATATTCGAACGACATTTTACCGTATTCGAATGGTACCTAGGTAAAAGGAATTAACAGCGTTTCGCACGCGAATCAGGTTATTTAAATAGATGGTTACTCCCTTTGGGATAATGGGAATACCAATAACGTTCCAATAATATATTAATTATATACTAGCGGATATATTGGATAATTTCGTTATTATGTATTTAAACGACCTATTAGTTCCTTCTTCAAGTATCAAGTAAGACTATATAACGAAAATTCGCGTGGTTTGAACACATTTTCGTAATATAGGACTAAATCCGAAATTTAAAAAGTATAATTTCGTAATTAAGAAGGTAAAATACGTGGACTTTATTATAACGGTAAAAGTAGGTATCCGGGCCGACCCCGAGAAAGTTCGGGTAATCCGTGAATAGGAGTTATTATATACGGTCTGGGCGGTTCGAAGTTTTCTGGGGTTTATCAACTTTTATCGCTATTTTATTAGTCATTTTTTAAGGTTAAACAATTGTTTCGTCCTCCTAACGAAAAAGGTATTCGTTAGGCTTAAATGAAGCGGGTAAAATAGGTATTTTAAACCTTAAACACTGCCTTTATTACAGCCTTAATTCTGGCTCATTAGGATACAAATCAACTAATAATGGTAAAAATTAATTATTCGGAAACGACGTTAAAAGGGAATTCATCGTAATGAGACGAAAATAGTATTTTAAATCTAATAGCTTACTATTCCGCACGATTAACAAATACAAAACGTAATTATACTATTTACGATGAAGAACTCTTTACTATAATGTCTTATTTTAAACCGTGGTTTTTTAAGTCACGTGGCATTCGTATACCGTTTACGATTTTAATGGACTGTAAGGGATTGGAGTATTTTTCTTTACCACGATTAATTTTAAAACTCCAAGCTAAATAAGCCGCGGTTTTTTCTCTTTTTCAATACCATTTACGGTATAGATCCGTAACTTAAAGCGCCCGTCCAGATACGCTAACTCGTAAGTTATAAGATAAGCCTAAAGTTAAGAAACATCGCGCGCGGGTCTTTAAATTCATTTCCATTGCTATATTAACCGTGGTATTAATAAGCTTATATATTAAAGGAATACAGATTACGGCTGGTTAGATAAAGAATTTTGACGAAACGGAGGCTTGGTTGCTAAATTACGATAATATGTATCCGGAAAAGGGGTCGGGGGTTTTCGAAAGGCCTCCAAAGGCGACACCGCCCCGGGTCCGGCCCGCGCCCGAGTCATTATCGGGGATAACGTTAAGGAATTTCAATACGGCGGCGCTGGCGATACCGCCGCGGGCCCAGCCCGCGTTAAATCCGCTGGTATAGTTAACGTTAAGTAATTCCCTTATTTTCGGATCGGGTATGTTAACGGAATTGTAAAACTAAAAAGTGACGAATAACCTATTGTATAAGGTTTGCCTTTCAGTGGTTTCCGAAGGCATTAAATACTTTCCACCTAAATTAAAATAATTAAAATAATTTATAAACTACTGGATTAACCCGCAAAAGGTATTACATTACCGTAGTTGTTTATAATTATCGAATTAAAAACCATTAATAATAATGATATTATAATAAACCTACGAATTACCGATTACATGTTATCCGGGTAAAAACATTTTATTTCGCGTTTTTTAACGGGATTTCTATTAGGAAGGAAAAATCGTAGATATTCGACGTTTATATTAAATATATACGTAATGTAATGGGACGAAACCTCGTCTTACTTTACGGCAAGGCCTACTTTAACTTGTCCCTATTTCCGACCGGTATTAAACGTATATTTCGGTCGACTTTATAGTCGACCTACCAACTATTAATAATAGCCCTCGATATTTACTAGTTATTACGAATCGCCTTTTCAAGTTTATGCAATTAAAGGCTATGTGGTTTATAATTACGAATACGTACGAGAAACGCTTTCGAAATATATAGTAGAGATTTTATAGGTTTTTAATTTCTATTATTAATAACCGCGGTTTTAATTAAGTAAGCGTATTTTGGAAGATATTTTATTTTATAATAAAATGTAATGATCACACTAAATACCCGTGAGTATGTAGAAGGTGTTCAGAGGGTTTATGTTAGCAGTAAGGTAGTAGAGGTAACAAAAGGTGCAATATCAAGACTGTATTCGTGCGAGTGATGATCAGAAGCCGTGAGGCTATTCAGGGTAGACTGAATACTTAGATCGACAACTGAAGAGCTATGAAGGAAATACTATCTATCTTGGTAATGAATGTGTCCTTATATATCCGCGCCTTCATACGTCTTCAGTGTAGGCTCGACTGGCTCGACGTCGAGTCTATCGAGTCCCGGTATGCAGCTCAACTGGCTCGATACCGAGTCCATCGAGTCTCACACCATGCTGACCCTAACCCTTGTGTACGGTGTGTCTGTTGTGGATCCCTGGTGCCTGCCGAAAGGTTGTGTCCAACCGATTTCCTTCGTTATCTGCTGCGGGGCCGCCGCTGGTGCGCCCTGCAGATGTTGAGTCATAACATAAAAGTTGAATAACTTTTATTTACAGAGTATTACCTATAAATAAACAACTATATTAAACGGGTAAATTAAAAAGTTTCAAAGTACTTACGTATCGTGGTCGCCTTTTCTTAATACGATGAGGATTTATATTTTCCCGTTTATCAATTTACGTTAAATAACCGGAAATCGACGGTTATCGGGTTTAATGTAAATCGCTTAGTAAATAGGTACAAGATATTATTTTTTCTAAAGGTAAATAAATATACGAAGTTGTTAACCGACTTAACGAAGCAAATTATCACGTTTTTAACTTATTTACGTAAGTGAACAAAACTAGCTTAAATGGTAATAACTTATATCTAATAACAAATAAAAATAACGACGAATTGTAAACAACGTTCAGTGAAATAATATAAAGTGGGGGACTGAGTTTAAATAAGCTTTCTTAATATTGAAACTAATCGCCCAAATAAAATTTTTAACTAATTTTATAACGAATACTAGATAGTCGGTATTTCGAACCTGTTAAATATAATATTAAATATCCCTAATAAATATCCGGTATTTTATATAGACTTAGTTAAACGTACGGCTTCGGACCCTTTTCTTTCGTAAATTTTATCCGATACTCGTTTGAAAC
Source organism: Anisogramma anomala (assembly GCA_038502455.1). NCBI lineage: Eukaryota > Fungi > Ascomycota > Sordariomycetes > Diaporthales > Gnomoniaceae > Anisogramma > Anisogramma anomala. The sequence goes on along the minus strand of JASMMZ010000016.1, from coordinate 4,151,633 downwards.
CAATTTTTGTAACAAACGATATAAGGAAAAGTATATACGAGGAATTTGAAAATTAAAATATCCTTATAGTAAAAACGAAGAGGGGCGGGGTTCGTTACGTATTAATTAAGTTAAAAGGTTATAATAAACTAGAATAAGACTTATTAGATAATTATTAATATATTGAAACTTTAAATATATTTGAAACGAAATGGTGAGATATTCGAGTTTACGATAACCCTGTATTTCGACGACAGCGTTAAACTTATGCTAAACAACCAACGCGAGATGAACTGCCTATACCCCCGAAATAATACCTTACTAAAAAATAAAAAATTAATATATTAGGTAAGGCCGAATAAGTATTACCCTATTATTTCGAATAACATCCAACCGTAAAACGGTTTTCACCATATTTTAACGAAGGTTTACCTATTCATTATTATTATCCTTATTCGAATTTAACGAGTACTAGCGTTATTAACGTTAAGGGTTATATTACGATTATCTTCGAATTTTGAACGATAATAGCGGAGGGGGACGGTAAAAGGTATGATGAAAACCGGTAAGCGTCGAGGAGGGGGGTTGGTAAAAGGCGGGCCGTACGCGAGGCGACATTAAAAAGGGCGGATAACGCGAGGAAGGGCGGGCGTTAAAAGAGGCCGATAGCGGATAATACGAGGATGGAAAGACGTTAGAGGAGGCCGACTATAAAGGATAACATTAAAAGGGACAGGCGTTAGATAAAGCTGACGATAACAACTAACAAAAAGTAGGGCTAAAAGCGAGGCAGGGGAAATAACAATTTAAACAGGTTATTAAAAACTATAACACGTTAATTTTAACCCGGGTAATGCGATCGGCCCGGGTACAATCCTACGCCCGTTCGCGGTTGACCCGATTAATTCATTTTTGTAAAAAGTTAGTAAATAGAATACGGACGAAATCGGAAATCGTATATTTAAGCCTTGGATATCGCTCGTAACACTTCACAAGCTGTAACCTATATTGGTTGTAAAAGATATAGCTTAGGTGGTTATATTATTTTAACCCGTCAAGTAAAAATTACGAAAAGATATTCGGCGATGGTTAAAGGGGGCCGGGGTAAAAACGTTACGCGTTAAAACTCAGTTAGCCGAAGGCGTCCTGTCTCGATAAACAGGCGACATGGTAAAAGACAACGAAAGGGTCCCGGGTAAGTACGGATTAGAAAGAAAAGGACGACGTAAGCGTAAAATTAAAAAAATAACGGTCTATACGGCAGATACTATGGAAATTCCCTACACTCAAGCAATATTACAAAGTCGAGTAAACTAATTAACTAACTCAGAAAAGATATGGATAAAGATAAGTTGATAACCCAGGATATTCCCCTAACGCTTATGCGTAGGGAATAGGATGTAATCCTTATCTTTTACCGTAAAAATTAATTGACGTAAAAGAGTACATAAATCGTGTAAGACTGTAAATAAACTTATCTTTTAAATATATTACGAAAAAGAGTTAATTAACGGTTGGATTTTCGCGAAGCTTTTTTATAAGTTTACCTTACTATAATTTTTCGATATACGCGACACCTTTATATACGATGAACCTGGACGTAGAACAGGGGAATGTTAAACTTTAAAAAATAGTTAATATACGATACATAGGTATTTTTAACCTATAAAGAAAAAAAGCTTATTTTTATCCTTACTATCTCCGAGGATAAAAAGATCTTTTATAAAGCGAGTGGTTATAATACGTAGTTAATAATAGGGTATTGGTATATTATAAAGTAGTATACTTTACGAGGAGGCTTGTCGCCCCTTCCAGCGGCGCCAGCGGTAGCGTAACCGAGGCCAAAACCGATAAATACGTCGGTCATAATAATAAATTAGGATAAAAAGTGGAGATATATAGGCTTAATGAGCTGACTAACTTATATAAAAGAAAATGGAAAAAGTTATAACGGGGTAGTTAATAAAGGGGGGGGGGGCAATAATATAAAAGGTAAAACGAGAAAGTTTTAAGGGTTACGTGTTATACGGGGCATATTACTCGATACTAAAAATAAAAGCGCAACTTTACACGATACGTTAGTAAACGTGTTGTACAGCGCCGACAGTAAAAAAGATATCTTATACGACGCGTTACGATATATAAATAGGTACGTTATACGGTGCTGGCGGTAAAAAAAAAACCTTATACAGCACGTTAATGGGTACTTTATACGGCGCCAGCGGTAATAAAAAGGCTTTACACGACACGTTAATGGATACGTTATATGATACTGACGATATAAGATAAACCGGCCGAAACGTTATACGATATATTAAGCGTGATGTTACTGGTTTACGTTCGATCCACGTACTGGACGAGTACGGCCCGCGTCTGGTGTTTATCTAAAAAGGCGCCGTAATCCTTACAGCATCTGGGGAAAATGAGGTATATTATAAAGTTAGGCCGTGGGCCATTAAGCCTATAGGTTACGCAACTGTATACGTAATGGGATGAGCCTAGGCCCGGCTCGGGCGCGAACCAGGTATAGGTCGGATATGGCCCGTACACGGACAGAGCACGATCTGTACACAATATGTGTAAAGGCACGTGACGGGCTGGGCATTGGCCTTGACCAAAGGCCCTGCACGTTAGGCTACGGTAACCTCTTCTAGTCTTCCCCCGCACCTGAATAGTAAATCCTATTTGGCACCTACTTGGCTTACCATCGTAGGTCGGACTATAACATTAACCTAGCGACGTGCCGATTCCTTCCTTATTTCCTTTAATGCTTTGCTATATACCATAGCATGCTTCTGGGTGCTTAACTAGGGTGGCGACTTAGTTGTTATACGTGGTTAAGCTCTAAATATCTATAAAGTTGGTACAAGTCCGTTGGAGTTAATAATATCGTTAAAACCTTTTACCGTTATTTCAAGTAGTATATTTTAACTTGTAAAGCTTTCGGTTTCCAATGTAAAGATATCGTAAGCCCTTCATAAAAATACGTTTACCCTTTTAACCTTACTAATACTCCAATAAGCTTTTACAAAAACCTATTTATATTAAATCCCCATTCATTTTATATTAGTTTGAGATTTTATTGTAGCAAAGTTAATGTTGGTATCGTAAATTAACACGTTTAGTAAACCAAGGTACGTATTAATTCACAAATTACGTAGTACTTTTTATATTTCTTTCGTCGTAATGGTTTTAAGGAAATTGGTGTCGTAAAAAGCTGTAACGAAGTTTACAACGTATAATACTAGCTTACCGTCCAAATAAAACACGTTTACGAAAACTTTCAAGTTAAAGTCTTAATTTTACTTTAACGTAAATTTTAATTTTAAAAAGGCTTAAAAGTGTATTTAGCAATAGTAGTAAAGGCTTTTAATTATCTTTAGTACCGGTAAATCCACATTTTCGTAACAATTACCTTTAAAACCTTATACGCTTATTAGTTATTGAGTAACTAAACCTACGATATAATTAACGAATTTTTACCTTCACTAAGGTTAATACCATTACTTCTAATCCTTCAAAAAAAAAAAATTAAAAGAATCTCCATTTAAAGTTAAATGAAAACCTTTTACCGGTCTTAATATATATTAGTTTATTGGTTTAAATATTAACGTTAGGCTGAGGTTTTTCTTATCTTTATGGCAAAGAAAGAAGGAGGTAGGGGATTCCAAGATGTGGAAAATAATAGGGTTAACCACAATCTTCACTTTTGTCGATTCTAGTAAAGGTATCTCTTTCCTAAAGCCAAAGCCAACTTTAATCTTACCAATATCCGCGTAATTAAGTTCCGTAACAATATCAGTATCCCTTCGTAACGCGATGTACTACGAATAACCTTTTATTAAGTACAGTACCACCCTTGTGTCCAATATAATCCCTTAGAATACTTTTTTTACGTACCGGTTTTAAATAATAAAAAGGTATTTAGGGTCAAGGTCTTTATCGTTATAACAGCGGTAGGGGTCTTTACTTGTAAGGCGGTATAAGAATACGTGGTCGGCTAGTTATTACGTGGCCTTCGGGTTAATACCTGTGTTAATACTGGTGTTTTCGTGCCAGCCAATAGCCTTCAATTTGTTTTCTTCTGTCATGACCCAAGCATGATAGCGGGTCAGGAAGCAAGCCAGTGTGCAGCTGAGCCCGAAGTCCAACACATCAGGCGGGGAACACCTTTCCTTTGTTAGCGGAAATGACTAAACCAATCATGTGATTAAGATCAGTGGAATCAGCACTGATCCAAGTGATCCAGTACTGAAAATGGTATGAAGGCACGGATATATAAGGACACGGTCATCACTATATAGATAGCATTTCCTTCATAGCTCTTCAGTTGTCAATTTAAGTATTTAGTCTCAGTATATTCTGAATAGCCTCACGGCTTTTGATCATTACTTGCACGGTTGCGATATTGTTCACTCAGAACCTCTGCTATCTTCTTGATAACATAAACCCTTTGACACCTTCTTTCTATATACTCACAGGTATTTAGTGTGATCATTATATCTTCCTCCTTAACTTAATATCCTTTAAATTACGTGACACGCTCCATATAGTTCTATTCTAAGGAAAAGGGGTACTACGTATAGTACATCACATGTTTTACGTCACGTTCGGCGGCAATGTAATGTATTGACCATCAACCCTGTTTACCATAAATTCAATATCTTTTGGAGTTTAAATTAAACTTGTTTTGTCGACTTAAAAACTTTTAAAAAGGTGAATACCCTTTCCTGTGGGTAAAGATCCAGACCTTCTATTAACCGTATTTACCGGGTCGTCCGTACCATCGATCAATGTAATACGAACTGGAAGGATCTTTTTCGTTACTGAATTCCGGAGCTTATAGGCATATACCGGTCGATCCGGAGACTTAAATAGTTACGATCGCTAACAAGGAACGTAATTAGTCAAAAAACCCTTCGCAAGTGGCATCAGAGTATTACAAGGCGTATTCGAACTTTTTGTAACCCGTAATTAATTACCGGAGTTATTAACGTAAAGTACCTTCACTAGATTTTACGTTCCTTGTTACCTATTAACAAAGTATTAATCTGTTAAATATTTAATTCAAAAGGTCTATCTTACTTTTCGACTCTTTTTTTACAATTCAACATATAATACAATTTAATAATATTCCAATCTGTCCAATACAAGGCAAAGTAAGCATCGTATTCGAAGTAGACCTTTGTACTATCGTAGATTTCGCGGAAAAAGGTATAATTTATAAGGTATCGGAGGTAATAATCCTTAAATTAGCTGGTAAAAATACTTGGAAACAGCGAGTAAAAATCTAGCAACTCAACTCTTATCTGGCGGAAAATATTAAAGAATAGGTGTAACTTAACGTCTAAAAGATTATATGGTTTACTGTTATATTTCTTTTTACCTCCCCAGATCTTAACGAATGTAATAATTGCCGTATATTCTGTATCCTTTATAAGGACGCGTCGAAGGGGAAGTGTAATATACTAGTCGTAATTCTAGCCTAACTGAGGAAAATACTAAGGTTATTACTATTGTTGGTAGGCAGGGTAGTTACCTTTAGCTAAATTTAAAGGGAAAAAGCTAATAGTTGTACCTATAATAGGTTTATGTATAAATCCGGTTTTCCTCTAATTTGAATACTAAAACTAAATGTTTTAAAAATCTTGGGAAAAATACACCTAATAGTATCCATTGCGGAGAGATTGGCGATAATCTTCTTGGTGTTAAGGGGTTCGGCGAAGCTCCTGGTTAATGGACTGGTGGATCTAAGGGCTTAAAGGGTATAGATCCATCGGTTTCTCTTAGGTAGATCCTTACAAATATGTGTATGGTTGTTATAGGTTACTATTGCCAGCAACCTCCTTGCCTTTAGCTAAGATCCATTAGGGGTTCTCATCCGTAGCGTGCTCGTAAAGTACGTCGGTGAAGTTGCCGTCTTTACTAACCTTTAAAAGTATTTAAATCCCTCGTCAACGTAAGTTATCCCTTGACTTAACTTTAATCAACTTCTCTGTCTTTTTCCATATGTTTAAACTCCAGTTCACAAAAAACTGAACATAGTCGTAAAAGGCTTTAATACTCGTATTTAAATCGTTGCAGGCGACGTTGAGAATAAAGTGGTCGACGTAATTGGTAAGGTGCTTGGAGGTAAAGTTTTCGTCCACTTCGTTAATCCATAGGTCTTTATCGTAGTACTTTGCGAAAATGATGCCAAGATCTTTAACTGCCTTCTTTCTTTCGAGATCTATAATGGCTTTAAAATAAGCACTTGCGGTAAACATCCTGGAGTTTTGGCTTGTATAATACTTAGTGGTAAACTTAGTAATCTAGGGGTGTGAGAACTTGGCGTTTTAACGTGGAGTCGCGCGACGTGGCTTTCTTAGCGCGACTTGGTGTTTTTTGCTCGGAGTAGTGAACTTGACAATTGATGTAGTGTAGGGAGTAAAAAGAGTAAAATAGGGAAAAGGTTTGGTGTAGGAGGTAAGGTCGGAGGTCTTTATTAGTGGTGGAAAGCGACGGTTGTTTGTTATAGTTATTTGGCGTAGGGATTTAGTCGTTTTTCTTATAATAGCAACACTTGTAGTAATAATGACTTAGCCGTTTGCCAACTTTCCGTACGTTAAAACTTCTGACAGTTAATATTAACGTCTTTAAAAAAGATCTGTAATTTTTTTTTGGGTTTTTCGATAATGATACCGTCGCTTACTTATAGACTGCCATGAAAAACCGATGCAGTAGTAGAGGCCCTTCGCAAAGATCTTCTCTCTACCTTGCGCAATTGCAAAGCGTAACCGGAAAGTAGCTTCTCCTTCTACTTATCCAATCTGTACTTAACCTAATAAGCACTGATTAGTGTTGGTAGGCTTTTGATGTTGCAACGTTGTCGATTCGATTGGTCTTTGAAGTAATAGTAGTATTGTGTGGTTAGATGGTAGATGTATTGCTCTAGGTTTGGCAGACCACTAGCTGGTCTGCACTGTAAATTGTATGGCCAAGTGCTTGGCCCGTGCCCTAGAGTGAAGTGAAGCGTACTGCACTCGACATACACCTAATGCGGTAATTATGCACAAAGCAATATACTTGCAGTACGGTTAACTTTACTTACAGTAGAGTTGACCTACTATACTACATGCAATACCATTGCAATACTATTCCAACAATTGGTAAATAAACCGTTTGTAAAAATTATTAGCTTCTTTTTCGTTAAATTTACAAAAACCATGTTAATTCCTTTTTTCACTTAATCCATTTGTTACTAAATCCGTGTTTTTTTAGCTTGTTAAAGTCTTTTTTTTACGGGTCCTATACTTATGCCGTAATAGAAATGTCGTACGATGCTTTTGGTTGGCATAGTGTAACAATGTAAGCTGTACGAGCCCTTTGTTCCCAATATTTCTATGCTCTTACCTCGTCAACCTTATTGATAATTATCAGGCTTGTAGCTTACCCCTTTAAACGTAAGCTAATATAAGTGCCACTTTTAGCCTTAATATTATAAATACAGAGTAACGATCCATCAAAGTTAAATTATATACTTTTTGATAATACGTTATTTCGCCGCTATAAATCTAATATCGCTAAGGAAAAGGGTATCGTTAGTTTATATACCTACGATACCAAAGTCTTTGCCTTTTATAATTAATAGGTACAGGTCGAATATTAAAGTTGTTATGCCTAACCTGTTTTTAAAGTGTGTTTGGTACATTAAAAACCAATAAACGCCAGCCTCAGTTAATTCGTATAAAGGTTTTATATAGTATATTATCGTATTAGCCGGAAACCTATGCCTTAGTCTTTATCATAATTTTAACAGTATAATCCGCTAAAGATCGATAGCAGATTACGTGTATATTCACGTGATATCCCGGCCATTAAATTTGAATTGACCCTTTACACTAGCAGTAAAACTGGCAGTAATTGCGACGATCAAACGATAACTAATCTTTTGAATTGTAGTCGATTAAATAAGGATTTAGTCCTTACTTTTATTACCGTATCTTTAGGCGATTAACCGTAACTTTTAGTATAGCCGGTCCGTAGTTTTACCCTTAACCTTATAAATTATTTTCGGCTTAAAATAATAATATTTTACCCTTTAAATTTCGTTAACGGCATAAACTTTATAACCCTCCGTAATAAAAGGCCGTTAATTTCCATTTGATTACTTTTTTTAAAAGGTTTACCCGGCGTATTAATAATACCTTCAGTATATAACTCAAGGGTAAGTTTTCCGTTAGACTTTTCCTTTTAAGATACCTACGCTATTATATATGCCCTACTAGGCTTATAGTCTCCATTTTACTCTTTAATGTATATCCTCCTCTAAGGTAGTTTTCCACGCCGTCGATGTTTTATCGGCTTGTTAACAGTCGGTTCGGGAGGGTTATGTTAATCGATTCGTTTGGCTCGAAGGTTATTGATGTCGGGATTTTCATTAAACTTAAGAGGTCCTTTATACGGCTTAACTAATATAGCTCGGAAAGTTATGGGGACGTTAGTAGTTTTAACTACTATGTTTAAGTTAGTGATATTTAAAAATTTATACAGCCTATCCTATTTACCTAATTCGCACCATATAAGGACTTTACTTTAAAGGGGTAGTAAAAATACGTTTATTGTTAAAAGTCTGTTTCTGATATTAAGGGAATCATTAACCTAGAAATGTGCCAATTCCTTCCTTAGTTTTTTTTAGCGCTTTTTTATATGTTATAACACGTTTTTAGGTACCTAATAAGGATAGCGACTTGGCTATCATACGTGGGTAAGCTCTAAATACCAATAAAGTTGGTATAAGTCCGTCAGGGCTAATAATATCGTTAAAACCTTTTACCGTCATTCAAAGGATTGTATTTTAACTTGTAAAGCTTTCGATTTACAATGTAAGGATATTGTAGGCCTTTTGTAAAAGGGAGTATACCTTTTTAACCTTACTAATACCTTAGTAAGCTTTTATAAAAACCTATTTACAATGAATTTCTATTGATTTTACATTAGTTTAAAACTTGATCGTATTCAAGTTAATACCGGTATCGTAAACTAGTATGTTTTATAGGTCAATATACCCATTAATCAATAAAATACGTAATACTTTTTATATTTACTTTGCCGTAATATTTTTAAGGAACTTAACGCTGTAAAAGGCCGTAGCGGAATTTATAACGTATAATACCGGCTAATTGTCCAGGTAAAACACGTTTACAAATATTTACAAGTTAAAGTCTTAATTTTACTTTAAGGTAAACTTGAATTTTAAGGGGGCTTAGGAGTATATTTGGTAGTGGTAACAAAAGCATTTGATTGCTTTTAGTACTAATAAATCCACATTTTCGTAAAAAGCTGCCTTTAAAACTTTGTAAAGCCTATTAGTTACCAGGTGGTCAAACTTACGGTATAGTCAATAAAGTTTTACCTTCGTTAAGTTTAATATTATTACCTTTGGTTTTTAACGATAAAACCAGAGATACCCCCACTTAAGGTTAAGTGAAAACATTTTTCCGGCCTTAATATATATTAGCTTATTTGTCTAAACATTAAAGTTAACGTCGAGTTTTTTTATATCTTTAAGGAAAAGGAGGAAGGGAGTAAGGGATTCTAATATATAAAAAACAATAAAGCTAACAAAATCTTTACTGTTGTCGATTCTAGTAAGGATAGTTTCTTTCTAGGGCCGAAGTTAACCTTAACTTTACTAACGTCCGTATAGTTAAGTTCCGTAGCTATATTAATATTTCTTTTGAACGTGACGTATTACGAATAGCCTCCGGTTAAGTACCGTGTTACCCCCGTATCCGATATAATCCTCTAAAAAACTTACTCCGCGTAACGGTTTCGAATATTAAAGAGGTATTTAGGTCAAAGGTCTTTATCTTTATAATGACGGTAGGGGTCTTTACCTATAAGGAGGTATAAAAATACATGGTCAGCTAGTTATTACGTAGCTTCCAGGCCGATACCGGTATTAATACTAGTATCTTCGTACCAGCCGATAGCATTTAACTTATGTTTCTCCTCCTTAACTCTACTTCATTCAAATTATGTAACACGCTTCATGTAGTTCGATTTTAAGGTAAAATGGTATTACGTATAATATATCACATGTTTTATATTACGCTCGGTAGTAATATAGCGTATTAACCAATAGCCCTGTTTACCGTAAATCCAATATTTTTTAACGTTTAAGTTAAATTTATTTAGCCGACTTAAAAACCTTAAAGAGGATGAATACCCTTTTCCATAGGTAAAGGTCCAGACCCTTTGTTAACCGTACTTGTTAGGCCTTCCGTATCGTTGATTAATTTAATACGAGTTAGAAGGTTTTTTTTTCTCGTTAATAAATTCCGGAGCTTAAGAGTATATATTAGTCGAGACGGAAACTCGGGCGGTTACGGTTGCCAACGAACAACGTAATTGGCTAAAAAACTCTTTGCAAGTGGCATTAGGTCATTGTAGGGCGTATTCGAACTCTTTGTAACCCGTAACTACTTTTCGGACTTGTTAGCGTAAAGTACTTTCGCCAGCTTCTACATTTTCTATTACTTATTGGCAAAGCATTAACTTATTAAGTATCTAATTTAAAAGGTCTATTTTGCTTTCCGATACCTTTTTGTAATTTGATATGTAAAACTATTTAATGATCTTCCCGTTCGTATAACATTGGGTAAAGTTAATATTGTGTTCGAAATGACCCTTTATACCATCGTAAATTTCGCGGCAAAAGGTACAATTTGTTAGGTATCGGAGGTAATAGTCTTTAGCTTAGCCGGTAAGTATACTAGGAAATAGCGAGTAAAAACTGGGCAATTCAATTTTTATCTGGTGGTAGATATTAAAGAATGAGCGTAACTTAATGTCGAGGAGGTTATACGGCTTACCGTTATACTTTTCTTTTCCTCTTTAAATCTTAACAAACGTAGTAATTACCATATAGTTCGTATCCTCCATGGGAATATATTGAGGGAGAAGTGTGATGTACTGGTTGTATGGGCCTTTTTCGTGTGGCTGGGGGAAAGACTAAGGCTGTTACTGGCATTAGTGGGTAGTATAGTTGCTTTTGACTGAGTTTAGAGGGAAAAAGCCAGTAGTCGTGCCTAAAATAGGCTTGCGTATAAATTCAGTCTTTCCTTAATTTGGCTATTAAAACTGTATGTGTTAAACAGCTTAAAGAAAATAAGCCTAGTGATGTTTGTCGCGAGAAGGTTGGTGATAATCCTCTTAGTATTAAAGGGTTCGATGAGGTTTCTACTTGATTAACTAATGTATTTAAGGGCCTACGAATTGTAGGTCGATTAATTCCTTACGTTTATTTATTTGAGCCTGAGCAGGTCCTTACGAATGTGTATGTGGACGTTGGGGGTTATTATTACTAGCAATCCCTTTTCCTTTATCTTTTTAGATTTATTATGGGTTTTTATCTGTGGTATACTCAAAAGTACGTTGGCGAGGTTACCGTCTTTACCAACCTTTAAAGGTAATGAAATCCCTCGTTTACGTAGGTTAGCCCTTAACTTTAACTTTAACTTTTCGGTTTTTTTTTCACATAGTGAAGATTTAATCCCTAAAAAACTTGATATAGTCGAAAAAAGCTTTAACGCTCGTGTCATGATTGTTGTAGTTGACGTTGATAATAAAGTGGCCGACGTAATTGGTAAGGTTCTCAAGGGTAAAATATTTAATAATATTGGTATATCAGAGTTCTTCGTCGTAGTATTTCTCGAAGATACCGCCGAAAGCCCTGATTGCCTCCTTCCTAGCAAAGTTAGTGATAACTTCAAACTAAGCGTTGGCTAAAGCCATCTTGGCGTTCTGACTAGTATAGGTTTTGGTAGTTAACTTGGTAATCTGGGGGCGTAGGGGCTTGGTGTTTTGGTGTAGAGTCGTGTAGGAGGTTGGCAACTTAGCGAAAGGTCGCGTAACGTGGCTTTCTTAACGCGACTTGGTATTTTTCGCTCGAAACAACGAACTTGACGACTAAAATAGTGTGGGAATTTAAAAAGAGTAAAGTATGGCAAGGGTTTGGTATAGGAGGTAAGGTTGAAGGTCGAATATTATTATTTTAGCGTAGGAACTTAGTCGTTTTTCTTATGGTAATAATACACGTAATAGTATTAATTTAGCCGTTTGCCAGCTTTCCGAACTTTAAGACTTTTAACGGTTGATCTCACCATTTTTAAAAAGGATTACTAAAGTTTTTTAGTGTTTTTAAGTAACGATACTATCGCTTACTTTTAAACTGCCGTAAAAACCAACATAGCCTAAAAGTTTTTTTTACTAATTTCCGTGAAAACTGATGTAGCAGTAGAGGCCCTTCACAAAAATCTTCCTTCTGCCTTACGTAATTACAAAGCGTAACCGGAAAGTAGCTTCTTCTTCTACTTATCTAATATGTACTTAACATAATAAGCACTAATCAGTGTTGGTAGGCCTTAATCATTATAAAGTAGTCGATTCGAATTACTATGGTCGAAGTAACTGGTGCTGCGTTGATATTGTTTGTTCGTTGGTATGTGTAAGTTCTAAGTTTAGCAGACCGCTAGCCGGTCTGCACACTGATTTGTATAGCCAAACGCTTTGGCCTGTGTCCCACTTTGAAGTTAGCACCTACTACACTGCACTTGCAGTGCAGTGTATTCAAATCACACAAACTACAGTCAATTTGCAGTACATACAATCAACCTTACTGCAGGTAAAGTTGACTTGACTGTACTGCACTTGACTGCCATTCTAACAATTTGTTTCTTTTGTGTAGATATTTACGTTTACATTATCTTGACCTCAATCATCATTTTTTCTTTCAAATTAATAGTAATTTCAAGCGCAGTTTTAACGTAATATCTTTGAAATTATAAAATGATTATATTTATTTCTCTGGTCATTACATATGGTTTATAGAAATTAAACCTGTTTTATTTTTAAACCGATATTTTCCTAGGGTCGAATTATATTATAGTTTTATTAATACTTAAGATAACATATGTTTTGTAGGTTCGTCCTCGTTTTGGCAATATTTTCTTTAACAATGTATACCTATTTTTGTGTTTTACGGATTATGAATCAATTAAAGGAATAGTGAATTCAATTCTATCCAATATCTATCTTATAGATAAAGGGAATGAAATATTAATTTATGTTTTTATTTACCTTAATGTCTATAATTTGGAGATTATTTATCTTCTTGGGAGTTTTATTTTTATTTTTAATACCTTGTCAAGGTTACCGAAGTTGAAAGATAAGAATGTTCGTACGTAAAAATATTTTGCTATATTCAATCGTATATTCAATAACTATTCAACGATTTTCGATAAATTTCATTTTATTATATATTTAATATGTCGGTAAGGTCTATATTCATGTGAATCTAAATGAAGTGTAATCGTACGATTAGTATTGAAGTAAAGATGGATGATAGTCAGAAAAAGAATTAAGAGAGTACACATCACGGATAGGAGGTTATAAACGTCTTATCTAGGTAGTGGACTTTTCGTCATATACTCTGAAATACTTCTTTTAGACCGCTCCACGTATGATGCACTTTACACCTTATTAGATTGTAGCCTACAACGTTACACGTTATCGTGCACTCTGCAGGAGTGTATCTTGTAGTATAGTATACTGCCACTTGGCCTATATATATTAGTTGTAAGGGTATGTAGTAATATCCACACTGGTAATCTTTTTTTCCCCTTACATATTTCGTACACATCATCTAACAACGATAGTGTAGTTATAAAAAAACCGTGTACATAATCCTGTAATAATATTGTGGTTACGATACTAATTACAAAAGTCTAAATTAGTAATTTTTATAATAATAGTGTACTTAAGATACCAATTGTAAAGGTTTAACCTAGTAATTTCTGACCGCGGTAGTAATTATAGTAAGAGCCTGATTGGTATAGGTACTCGGTGGTGATATTGTTATTAATAGGGGTGTAATTTCGTAGATATTGTAGGGGTGATTGCGTATGAGTAATTACATCGTCACGTATTTTTAGGTTAGTATAAAAAATGTATCGCTATCGTTCCTGGTAAAACTTTCTTTTTTTCCTTTTTATAAGCGCGTATCTAAAGCTAATACAAGTCCCATATTTTAATTAACTAATTCAAACTGCTTCGATAGGTAGGTTATTTGACTAAAACCCATATACTAACCTTGTTTTCAAATAGATGCCACGTAAAAATAAAACGGTCCGACGTCGTTTGGCGCGTAAGCACCGCCGCGCCATTGCCGCCGTTGCCGCCATAGCCGCCGCTATTACTACTTCTAATAGCTTGCCGTCCTTCGGCACTATCTTTTCTATCGTCGTCTCGCTCCCGCCGCCCGCCACTTCGCCTCCAGCCTTGCCGTTCTCCGCTGCTATCGCCGCCTGCGTCGTTACCCACTTTCTTTTTCCTCCCTTTCCCTCCCTCTTCCCCCCTAGTTCTTAAGGAGGGGAACGGGGAGCTCTTAAGGTTATAAACCTTACCTTTTCCCCGCGGGTAAAAACCCCTTTACCTGCGGGGACTCCTTCACATCGTAAGCATAGTTTGATGGAGTTACGTCGCGGTTCGTATCCATTAATTCCACCCGTTTGCTTGCCTTTAATGTTTCTTTTTAGACGAGGTCAAAGCGAACCTCCTCTACCGCCTTGAGCTACGCATCGCCAAGGTGCGTTGTAAGGCCTTTTTAATGCATAAGGCGTTAAAGCGGTGTACCTAGGTCTGTAACCCCGAGTCGTTAATAAATATGTTATATGTACTGTATATTGTGTTCACGGCTATAGGTAAGTTTATTAACGATTATGACGAGATTGGGGGTCGTTCGGACCGCTATCACTGTTACGAGCGGACTAGTAATGAATACACCCCCGTTTTGTTGATTTTAGGGCTATAAGCCGAGACTGTGTTACGCGCTCATCGACTTTATAGTAAGTTTTAACCTATTTCAAAACTTCTTTTTCCTGAAAAAGTAATATTCGGGGTGTTCCGATAAATAACCGCGTTCGTAAATAACTAAAACAAGCTGATACTAATTAGTAATAGGCGTTAACCGGCGGACTAAAGAGTTGGCGGCCGCTATTACCGCCTGGAATCGGGGCTTGCATATATATTTCGTAGGCGAGTTTAACGATGTTCTTTCGTATTGCCGTGAGGAGAGTAAAAACCCTTTCACGCCTTTATCTAAAGGTATATAACTTAAAGCGCGGGGCTATATCGTCGTTAGCGTTGATGATGTTGATAGCGGTAATGGCATTAGCGCCAGTACAAAGGGGAAGGGCGACGAGGAGGATGGTGGGGACGCGACGGCATCGTCTTTTCCCTTTTCTTTTAATAGTGAATAGTTACCCTTTACGGCCAAGCCGGCGCACCCAGCCATAATATAATACGTTATATAGTAATGTTATTTATTGAGTGCTAAAAAGATAAACGTGAACCAAGAGATGAATATTATATATAAACAGATTGAAAATATATAAAAAGAAAGGGATAATATATCAAAAGTAGTACCAAATTATATATTCGAACAGAAAAAAATAAATAGTAAAAAAAATAGTAAGGCCGAAGTACGTAAAAAAAAAGTAATAGTATGTTAGAATCAATATAAAACGTAAGTTTCGTCCCATTTTAAAAGGTCGATAACAATGTAAATAGCGGAAAACAAAGCGTAGAACAAAAATGTAAGACGTAGTACGTCAACCTTATTAGGATCGTAACACCTTTTTAATAATACTAATAAACAGTCTATTTGTCGATATGAGCGTTTTTAATACTTCATTTGGGGTAACTTTGGTTATTACGTTCGTTGTGTTAGTTTTTTTATTGATCTACCGCGTTTCCTTAATATTTCGGCGTTTATATAATTTGCGTAAGGTCATAATGTCGATTAATAAACGTTTTTCGTTCGTAACACTAAGTTCAACTAAATATTGATAAACCAAAAAAATTAGTATATATAACGAAAGGGATGTGGCGTAAATTAAGGTTAGAAATAATTATTCGGATCATTATTGCTATAGTGATGCACCAATCGAAGCTTTCAACTATGTTATAGATTTTGAAGACTAGGACGCTTTTTATTACTCGTTTATACTTGGTAAAGCTTTAATAGAAAATACTTTTACGGAGCGTAAAGCTATTCCGGGCCGGTATTTTGTTACCGAGTACTAAAATAAAGTTCATTTGCAAATTACAGTCGTTATTATTAGCGAAGAAGTCGTAAGTAAAAACCAATAGCTTTATAATACGTATATTTAACATTATAAATTGTTAATCGCGTTTTGTATTATATATTTTCTGTATAAGGCGTTTGTTAAACGCCGTGTATGTATCGTCTGATAATCCGGTTTGGTATTGCGCGGTGACAAAAAGGTTCAATAACGCCTCCGGTTTGGCTATTAAAGTAATTCAAACGCCACGTACGCGTTAGTATTTGTATTCGTCAGCCCGTTTCACGTTATTCAAAATGACAAGGGTAACTTTGTCTAACTACCTTTTTTTACGTAAGGTTTAAGACGCCGTTTCGAAAAGAAATGGTAGTGTTATTTAGATCGATTATATAGTCCTTTGTTAGATACGTCTTGTGTTTTGCTTTTTAGCCGGCCTTAAAAAGTTTACTTTTTTAAAATACGGAAAACGACGCGTTACATAGCGTTAGTATGTCGTCTGTTTATATACTCGTTAATATAAAGCCTTTAAAACGGGTTATTAATATTAATAAGTACGATTCGAAGGTTAAACTATTTATCCCGAATCGGTTTTCACAATGCCTTTTTTAAATATTATACTAGTAAATACCAGTTTTAGCCAGGTTGTAAAGCGGTTTTATAATACGTAAAATCGTTTTAGTTAGGTGGTGTTTTTTTTTTTTGAGATTTTTTAAGAATATCGGCTTAAATACGTCGTTTGAGCTATTTTCAGAATTGGTTACAAAATTACGTAATATTATGGAATTTCATCTATATGTCATAAGGTGTATTAAAAAGGGTCATAATAATAAAAATCAAACGGTGATTAACCTGTTGTAAAGTAAGCGACTAAATTATAATATTATTTTTACCATAGTTATCATAACCTTTGACAATTAGGCGGATTTTTTGTATTATTTTCCGGGTTTATCGTTAATTTCGTATATAAGGTTAAAAGAATGAAATATAAGCGTTGTAAATCTTTAGGTCGAACCATTTAAAGCGAAATACGCTTTGATAAATTAAAGTAGGGATTTTTATTTAGGTACATTGTTTGAATGGAGCGTTTGGGGTCGTTATAATGCCGTCATAGCGAAGCTTAAGGCTAAGCTAGCGGTTTACCATCTCTTTTAAAGTAATAAAAAAAGTTTGCGATAAAGGTTTCGGGGCGTTTTTTAGTTTTCGGATTAAAAGGGCAGCCCATGGCGGCGAGGTATCGGTAGGGTTAGTATAGACAGACCGTTTTCGTTTGGTAGGAGCGGGCCGAAAGTTCGATTCGGGGGGTGAATTAAAATTGGGAGAGGTTTGGATTCGCCTTTTTAATGGGTGTCCCGTCGGTGGTTTTGGTCGGATTACGGTTTTGGGCCGCTTTTATCCATTTATTTTTTATGCTTTCGTATTATTGTTTAACGAAACCAACTCCTATCGTTAATGAAATTGATAAATATATTATGCCCTTCAAACCCGTTTATTTACTAAGGTTCAATTTATCCGTCCTTAGTTCTTCAAACTAAAACCTCATATTGTAATAGTAGGTTTAAAACGCTAGTTTTACGTAGACTATTCCTTATAGCCAGCGTTTTCAAGACATCGTTTTTAACCCGTAAGTAAAGTAACATTGTTATGGCTTTAGTTATATAGTTTACCCTTTATATAGTAGTTGGCGATAGTATAAAGTTTATATAAATCTTTAGGTAAGTATTAAAAACAAGAAGCGTAGGGATAAGCCTACTCGATCCAGAAGTATTATTAATGGCGTTAACTGTTGTTTATAAAATAGATTCCTTAAAACTAGTACCCTTTAGATTTTTTGATAATACCATATATACCTTTTTAAACGGTATTTAACACCGTTTATACTTATCAATTCCTTATAATACTTTTACTAATATCTGTTTATATTCGTTACCGGCGATCCTAGCTTTAGTGCGCTATTTAGAGGAGTTGAAGGCTGTTTAAACTTTACAAGTAATATAGTTTAAAAGACTTAAATAGAAGTTTAACTAGTAGTTAAATAAAGCGTCCGAACAGTTTTTAGCGAAAGCGTTTTGTGTAAGTTTGGTTACTTGTAATAATATTGTTTCGTCAATGGCGTAAAGTATCGTTTGGCTATTTAAATATATAATATTAATAATTACCTCATAGTTAGACTTTATATCGTTTTAAAGGCGGAACTTAAGCCTCTGTAAAGCCTATAAGTATAATTGGCACTTATAGTAAAACCTTTTTTAACTTTAAATACGTCTTTTTTTATATTCGTATAAATTACAACGTAAAGTTATCGTAAAAGGCGTTTTGTAATCAGGTATCCGAATCAACGGAGTAATATCCGTAATTCCGGTTACGTTAAATAAATAGACTTAATCATATGAATTTTTGGGGAAAACCATAAGTGGTCGAATTTAAGCTGGAGCGGCACGGATACGCTATCCAAGGCGTATATAAGCTGGTTGGTCGTATTCCGGACTTTAATTCCGAATTTATTTATATTAGTTAATGAAATTAGGAATAATGTGTTATAGTTTATTACGTAGAATTCAACCGGTAAGAATCGTGTATTTATAGCGATCGTTACGAGCAACGACGCTTTGCCTTTACCCAATAAAACCTTTCGGTGTTTTTTTATTCGGTTAGACTAAATTTTTGAAAACGTTGTTACGAACGCGTCGAATCATCGTTTTCCGGCCGTCGAGATTTCGGTAGTATTAGTATCGTGTATAATACCTTGAAACCGGTTGTTGTATTTGTTTAAAAGCGTGAATTTTGATGCCATGTAGGCGTTTAATACTTCATCTACGTAGTTTAAATTTGTAATGTATAGAAAATAGGCGTCTTTTAAGCCTATAAAAATGCGTTGGGCGGTCTCGTCGTCTTGAGCTGTTAAATAATTATTGTAACCTTTAAAGTTTTATTTCCCGAAGATATATTCGTAGGTGTAGGCGTTAAGTTTATCATTTACGCTTTCGCACTCGGTTATGTATGTTGTAAAGTTGGCTTTTATCCGGTCTTCAAATGTGTAGTCGGCTTTAAACTGTCGTTTGGTCCGAATATGCTCATAAGCTAGGTGTTTTGTAAATTAGCAGCCGATCTTACCATATATGATACAACACTTTTGCAAACCCGTAGGGATTCGTATTCTTTTTTATACATATTATTGTAGCCGCGGTACGTTTCGCCTATTACTATACAATCGTCTTTCCCTTTATTTTCAGGGTTTCCTTTTTAATACCTATATTTTAGGCGGTTTTTTTTTCATTTCGGGTATACTTTAAATTTTCTATCTAGAACGTAGTAAATGGTTTTAGAGAGGTCTGCTTTATTGATTTAGCCTTTGCCTTTAGTTTTTTCAACTACAAATATTAATTCTAGGCTCTCTTATCAGCGTATAAAGGTTTTAAGCGATTTTGTAAGATTTATACGAAAATCTTTTAAGTTCTTTTTAGGTTTAAATATTATAAAGTCGAAATTTGGGTTCCCGCGGTATACTTTTGTTATTATTTAAACAAATAGTTTATTACCGTTATATTCCGGTTTCAAGGTTGCCTGTAATTTCCGGAACTTGGTTATTAGGGTAGTAAGTACCTTTTATGGGTTTTTATCAACGTTTTCTCGCTAATTTTTCACGGATTCCCAGGTTATGCTATTATAGTTCTTATCGTAAAGCTCTTGGTTAATTTCTGTATTGAAGTGTGATCTTAGGTGGCTATAATATTCCATAAGTATGTTTACCTGCATTATATGGTATATATATTACCCCTTGGGTTGCCTAAATAGTATATCGGGTAAGATGACGTAAAATTGGGCCGGTTCGATATCCAGCCTTTTGTATATATTGAGTATTACACGTATTTTGTTGTCGAATATATCGTACCATTCGCTGCTATAGATTTTGTATTTATCTCAAATTCTGACGAAGTTAGTAAGATTTATATGGTCGTTGTTATTAATTGGAAAGCGGTACGGTGAAAAGTTACGGTAAGGGTCGTGGTTGGTAGGCATTGGTTTGTAAGGTACATACTAACGTTTTACGCCGCTTATCATTTTTAAAGCGGGTTATTTTCGGTGTTTCGACCGCTCCTACCACGGCCAAACAGGGTGTCAACCGTATTGAGGGAGTGGTTTCGTATTTGGTTTACTTTTATAATATATACCGGTATAGGGGTATGTTATACTTATGTAGTAGATAGTGATTATAGTCGTTTTTCTTCTTTTTCGAGATCCTTATTCCTTATTTGGGGTGTAGGTATAACATCGGGTCGTTTTACACCTTTTATTTGTATTCTATACTTATTTTGCTGTTTCGTTCATGTATTATTTACTATCTATTTTTTATATTTCGTTAGGTTATATCCTTTTACAAATTCCGTTTGGTATATATCTTTTTGTTTAAAATTTGACAAGTTAATAAACCGTGTTATTTCGAATAATGCTTTTATATAGCGGTTTTCCCTGCCTTTTGAGTTATCAATGCCTTAAATTTATAGTAAAAATTGTGAGGCTTTAACAATAAAAAAGTTCACTACTTATCACATGTCTAACTTCTAGTTCCAAAATCTTATCCAAAAATTATCCAGCATATTAGGTCTTTAGGTTTTCTTCCCATAATAGCGAAAAATCACGGCTAAAATGTACGTGTTTTTCGTATATAGACCCAATTCCTTAACTGGTATATCGATAGTATTATACCAAAGGTTCAGGTCTATTTCGTATATTATAACTTTTCTGATTCCCATATACTCGACTGAAAGGACGAAATAACAGTTATTTTTTTCCGGCTTTATTAGTATTAGAACTATAATTGCAGGTGTTTTTGTACGGTTTGGGATGGTAATTCCTACATATACTTTGTATATTAAATCGGCAAGGATTATTAGTTTCGCGTTATAGCTTGGATTCGGGTGCGTTTTAATATGAAAAAAGCGTATAAAAAATGAATATAAAGTAAATGAGACAAATAGAACAATGAAAATAAATTTATTAACGTTTATTATCACGAATAAAGTTTAAATAACACGTGAACGAAATGTAATTATAAGTTAATGAAACGCTTTAAATTAATTTTGGTAATATTTATTAGCATTTTACTAACTAAACGACTAGGAAAACGTAAACGTTGTAAATACTGAACTTAAAATACGCGGTGTAGGGCGAATGGGAAAAAGGAGAGGGGAAGTAGAAGTATATAAATATAGGTTTGGTGTAAAGGTTTTAGTTTGTAGTTAATAGGCGGTTTGGCTGTTGAGTTGTGGTTGTTTTTACTAGTCGCGAGCGGTTTAGTTATTCCGTTCGTAGCCGTTTTTGGGTTTCATAAACGGTATGGATTTTGCTTTTGTAACCTCTTTTGGGTTTCGCAGGTGGTTTGGATATTACGTTTAAATCGTATGGGTTTTCACGAAGGGTTTCGAAACTTAGTAGGGTTTTTGCTTACATATCCTATTACGTAATAGGATGCTTTTTAAAAAGTGTCCGGGTACATTGAAACATCAAATAAGAGCTAATAGTAGTGTAACGGAAATTTTAGTAAATAAAGCGTTAAATAAGGGTTAATAGTATCGTACGAAAATTGTCCTTTTTAAAACTATTCTGTTTTTAAAATCTTTATACATATCCCGTGTAATTCTTATAAAAATATTATTATAGTAAAAATAGTTGGGATTATTATAGCATCCTGCTATAGGTATTTAACTTATGTTTGTCTTTTTTTCCTAGGCTGTTTATAGTAGACCGAATCGGCTACTAATTAGTGTCTATAACGTCTTCATTTACCTAAATATAAATGAAAAGTAATCTTAAGATTAGTATTATAATAAAGATAGAAAATAGTAAAAAAAACTATTAAAAGAGTATACGCCACGGATGGGAGGTTATAAACCTCTTATCCAAGCAGTATCCCTTTCGCTATATACTCTGGAATACCCCTTCTAGACCGCTCCACGCATAATGCACTTTGCACCTTGCAAGAGTGAAGCTTGCAGCATAACACGTTATTATGAACTCTGTAGGAATTCACCTTGCAGTATAGTGCACTGCTACTTGGCCTATATATACTAGCTGTGAGAGTATATAGTAATATCTGCATAATTAAATTCAAAATATCAGATGTTTTCGGGTTTCTACTTTAGTTCAGATATTATACCAATTCTGTATAGAGAGGTATTTTGTATTTATTGAAACGATTTTAGTATTAAAATCCGGTTACCCTTTTAGATTCCTGAATAGCTTGTTACATAACCGGAATTCAATTGGTTACAAATGGTTGGAATTAATTTTAGCCCTCGTTTAAGATTTGTTTTTGCAGATTCTTATAATAAGAGTTACTACTTCGTGTTTCAGCGTATAATGGTTACCTTAAATAGCCATTATTTTCGTTTTAAACCTAAGTTCGTGCGAATTTACTATGGAGACTACTCTTAATGTGGTTAGTTGTATAATAACAATTAAAAACTTATCGGTAGACTTGAGTTAATCGAAACATTCGAAAAACTTATATTTACTATTAATATGTATTTTATGAATATTTTACTAAACTTATTTTGTTTGAAATTTTATGTTTACTTATACAAAAAGAATTTCATATTATCATATTGATTATTTCGATAATTTCCAACAAAATACTTCTTTTATAATGGCATACTATATACACTATTGCAAAATGGGTTGCCATTTTTGTATAACAGTTTCTAGTATTTAATTTTCTTTGTTAGAAACACATTCATTTTCACAATGACCCTATAATTTCCTTAAACTTTTGGCAAGGTTTCTTTTAAAGGCTTTAGTACAAAGTTGATAATAATAATAGCTTATTATCCTTAGGCAAACGGCTAATTCGAGAGATAAAATTAGTTTGTAGGATTTGTTTTGCAATACCATGTGGTTGAAAATTTTAAGTAATTGTAAATTGATTTTATTACGACCTTGTAATATCATTTTAATAACGCTTATTTTCTAATTATCAATTACCCTCCGAATGAATTTCTATTTGGATTTAAGTTTCATTTACCAGTATATTGTCTCATTTCTTTTATACCCTATTAATCAACCGATGTTCGTTTTGTAAGAAAATATTTAAGGAATAATGATTAGTCAATAATAGATATCGTGGTTATAGAAGTTAAAGAGAGATACAATTAATAGTATCTATAGTATAATCTTAAAGTTGATAATCAAGTTTAGTTTCAAAGTGGTCAAATATATAAACCTTTCAATTGTGGAATAAAATTCGTTTCTCCTTGCCTGAGACCCTTTATTATTGTAAATAAGGTTGGAGAATTCGCTTTTATTTTGGATTTACCTTTAAATTTGAGTATTCATCCTACCATCAATATTTTATATTTAATGTTTACCCGGAATAATGAAATCTTTTTAGCGAGTTGTTTAGCTTTAAGCGCTCGTCAAATATGAAGGCGCCGAAGATGAATATATAGTTAAAAGAATATTAGATAAGAGGTTTAATCGTCGTCTCCGTACAGGTTAAAAAGTTTAAGACCTCGTGAGATGGAATGGGTTCACAGTAAATAATGACAAATGGGTAAGTATTAAATACCTGGAACATTGTAAAGATTTGATTGAAGAATTTGAGAAGAATTTGGGATTAGGAACGATTGTGTTTTTTTTTACGAGTAGTGGTTCTCATGATTGTTGATTTTTGTGAGTATATCTTCTCGTGAGAAGCTGTTTTCATGAGACATGATAGAATTCTCGCACTCTCTTATGATTGGGACATCATACTTTATTTTTCCCCTAGAATTTGTTGAACCTAGTTGGCGTACTATGTCCCATTTTATATTTTTTTTGTTGTATATACATACCTTATCTACTTTTACTGTGAAATATGCATTTTACATTTAGACTTAGTTCTTCATGCTTCAATACCACTTCAAATCACTATTACCACCACACCACCACTATTATTACTACACCATTCTAACATAAGTCCTATAATCCCTTTAACTTGAACTATTAACTTGAGCGAAAAAAAACCGAATACCTACCATTTTATATTAATGTTTCCCCCTTTATCACTTTCATTTATCTCTTAAATTGTTAATAAATCATATAATCGTGAAAATAATTACCGAAAACGCTATAATCGACATTGTTAACAATCCCGCTAAAATACAGCAGGTAAAAGCCTTGGATTTACCTTAGCCAAACACTTTAATAACAACTTGCGGCAGATGGACGTTAACAAAAACTTTATATAAAAATACTTGACAAATTATGTCGGTTATTCTATCATTGGTTTAAACTTAACAAAACTTGACTCAGAACTTGATATACTTGAAAATCTTGTCGATTATTTTAATAAGTAGGCCTGAAATATTTGGGAAAAAGTGAATGGAAAAGTTGAAAGTAAACTAAATATCAAACTATTTAAATTGGAAATTCAACTCACGAAAAAAAAGGGGAATGTGGTAATTGAGTAAACGTATTGTAGGAATACATTATAAATTGAAAATAATACAAAGTAAATATATGGGGATCATGGTAAAGGTATCGTTAGATTTAATATTTATTAACTCCCTTGTATGCGTTTACAAAATCCTACTTAATCTTAGATAAATTACTCAAATCTTTTTACTAAACGACAATGATACGTTTCCGCTGCTGGCAACGATACGAAATAATTGATTTAGATATGACAAATCCTTAAATGTACTAGTCGATTAAGTACAAACATTATTAAAGAAACTCTTAATATTCATAGAATCATTATCAAGTCCAAGGCAATCCTTAAACCATCTAATTTGTATAGTTCTGATAGTTTTTCCAATAACGTTAACTATAAAAAAAGAGGTGTTTCACATGAGAATATACTATAGGTATAACCACTAGCTTTTCCCCTGTAAACTTTACTATAAGTAATTATACTATTTACCAACAATACACTCATCACTTTCAATAACATTAGTTGAAAGACCTAAAGAGCTTGTACAACTAATACACTACTTTTCTCCCGCGAGATATTCTTATAGCGGATACGGATTGTGTAATGATTAAGACTTTCGTAAATATTTAAGGTGGTAAGGAGAAATATAACGGTAAGTTATATGATCTTTTTTATTTCAAGTTACGACCGTTTCTTAATTTTTACCGTTAAATAACAATCAAGTTATTCTTTTTCCATTTGTTGTTTTCTAGTGTTCTTACCGGCTAAGCTAATGATTATTACTTGCAGTACTTGATGAATTGCCTGTTGTTTCGAAAGATTGACGAAGGTTATGAAGGTTACTTTAAATATAATATTAACCTCGACTATTACTACACCAACTGGAATATTATTAAGTGATTTTATATATTGGAGTTTGAGAAAGAGTCGGAAAGTAGGAAAGATCTTTTGAATTAAAAGCTTGATTAGTTAATTATTCTGTAATAATTGATCGATAATATAGGAGTTGACGAAGACAAATTACGTTAACAATTCCGCTGGAATATTATGGATTATAAAGTGTTTATATAAGTCTTATAATATCTTAAGAGCATCTGCTGATAATTTTTTTAGTTGATAAAACCACTCGTTCATAATTTTAATTATGCTGGTATCGAGTTCAATAATATAAACCTTGAGGTTTACAACTTTACCAATTGAAATAAAAACCTTACATATACTTATTATATTGATGGTAGATACAGTAAGCCCACGTGATTCAGTTAATGAAAACCCCTAATTTTGAAACCTGAATGATAAAGTACGCAGGGAAAATGATATTCCTCTTGATGATCATCAAATTAGCCTTGCAGTTTACCTTTGAAAGATGCTAAAAATGTGTTGAAAATATAGAAAATAGGCTTATTGATTAATATATCACACTATAAAAAATTACTAATAGAAATCAGTAATATATTATACTTCCTGCCCCTTTGACCTTGATTGATAATATATTTAAAAGGTCGTGAATTTTTCAGGTATAAAGGTAAAGGATATGAAATATGTGCCTAAGGTAATTAGATCGTTTAAATATATTAAGACTGACCATAAAGCGATATAATAATTGGTCTAACACGCCTTTTTTATACCGTTTAACAGGTAAAGAACCTTATCGATGTCATAAAGATTATGATCCTAGTCTTATATAATTGTTTACCATTTGAGGCCTTTATATGGAGCAAGACTTTCAAGGTATTATACCGGATATTGTAGCAGCGAAATACTTAATAGAAGGTTATTTGTAGTATGTTGTATTGCGAATAAATACTAATATTGTTACGGAATTTGACTATAAGGATGCCAGTGAGGCTAGATTTGGATTTAGCTTTGGAAAAAAACACTTCTTACTTGGATTTATACCTGAAATTACAGTTGTTAGGTATATTATCTTTCACATCATATAATCCATTACTCTCTTTCTCCTTTACCTTGAATATACAAATAACCTTGAAGTTAAGTTGATGTTTGGATTGATGAACTGGTTAAAGGTGACTGTTACAGGTTTTTATTTCGTTTGAAATGGATATATTTACGTTTTTTTAAGATTAGAAGTAACAGCGCTAAATTTGACATAGTAGGAAATTCATTAATTACATTGAAAATTTAA
Organism: Anisogramma anomala; assembly: GCA_038502455.1. Lineage (NCBI taxonomy): Eukaryota > Fungi > Ascomycota > Sordariomycetes > Diaporthales > Gnomoniaceae > Anisogramma > Anisogramma anomala. The sequence goes on along the minus strand of JASMMZ010000016.1, from coordinate 4,124,974 downwards.
TTCCATGAAGACTAATAGCCTATATGAAGCTCTGAAGGCAGCTGTTTATAAATATGTGAACTCTCTAGCATGAAAGGTAAATGAACGGCTTTGTTACCATTTCTAAATACACGCTCAAACACTTTTTAAATTTAAGTTCACATTGATTGAAAATTGGAATTTTAACCTTAAATTTTTTGTTGAGGTAATTTATTTGGATGTGAAGCTAGTATTTCACGTTGTTAACTTCATAACAGCGTTTTACGGTGCCAAGGTTTTTAAAATATTACAGCAAAGAAAATATTACAGAAGTTAATTACTTTATGAATTAATACCTATTTGGAGCCTTTATATATGTTAGTTTACAATATCAGTATGATTTTTTCCGCAATAAAATTTTATGCTACCGTTAAGTCGATGAAGATCGAGTACAAATAAGTTTTTATTCAAGTTTTTTTAGGGCATTGATAAAGTTGAAAAGATACATGTATTAATACGTAAAATTTACAATATAATTACGTTGGATATTAGCAGTTTTACAACCTTCAAGGAAATATTTCAAATGTCAGCGAAAGGATTTAACGATATTATTGATTTGAAACGGGTTTATATCAGTTTTTCCAATATTTGAAGCGTACACACGAATAATTACTGAATCTACAATGTTGTTAAATACCTAAAAACGAGTTATGGTATATAATAAAAACTTCAATTCATTGAAAAGGGAATACTTAAGCCGCCATATTAACGAGTTCTTAATAGTAGGAACGAATTATCGACAATAGACGTGTTTTTTTTTGCCTCTTTAAAGCGAAGTTTCTATATGGAGATAGTAAGGCAAATTCGATGAATCTTAAAAAATACTAAGTATTGCCAACCTAAATATAATAATTCTATCTGTTTATAATTCCATTATTTTTCGCATCACAGAGGTTAAATAATATAGAAAACACTATATATGCGATAAATAATCAATTTCGAAGGAGTGAGCGAATATGAAATTTCTGAACAGATTGTTGATAGGAGTATGAAACGTTAGAGGCGTGAAAAATCACTTATGGAAAGAATATATATGGAATAGGAGGAAAGAAACGAGGATTATAATCCTGAGAAAATGTAAACGAAGGCGAAAGTATTGCAACAGGAATTTTTTGATAGCAATTTAGCTTTGAAACTACATGTTAAAGGTAATAATCATATACTATGCAAACTTTTTGAAGAAAGCGAACGAATTGTAAGTGATGGTGTTTTTACCAGTAGAGTCATTTAACGTATACTCTTAGCACAATTCGAAAAGTCAACCGTGAAGATTTTAAAGTTAATAATAGTTTACGAGGTTAAATGTAATACTAAAAACCGGTCTTACGAAAAGTTCAGGTTGACTTTTGAAGAATATAGTAATAAATGCAAAATTAAATCCTTCTTCAATCGCCTACAATTAAGAAGATCAGCCAGCGTTTAATCTTCGTAATTGCTGTTAGTTTGACTACTAACATAAGTAGTGATTTTACTTTTAATAGTTGTAATGTTACAAAAACGGTTAGGAAGTCTGCCATGAATTTTTAACTAATTGTATTGTTGGAGTTACCAAAAGAACTAAGTGATAGGTTCCTTATTAGAAAGGTGATACTATACGTCAAACATGTTTATAAACTGACTGAAGTAGGGTTTTATTGGTTTTTAATACACACAATTCACTTTAGCAACATATTAATTATGAGAATGTTAACAGTTAACTTATACTTGTTGATTATATAAGTAAAAACTTCGCTATCGTTGGTATACAGGTATACAATACACTTCTCTTTGCGAATATTAGGTTTATAGTGGTTAAATAGCTTGATAATAAGTATTTAAGCCTTTGAAAACGTAAGACAATCAAAACGTTGGTTAAAGGTATATAACTGGATTTTAACGGATCATTGATCCATGGTTATAATGTTGACAATATTTATGCTACGTATCTCAGTTTATATCAAAAAGAGTAAACCATAAAATTACCAAAAATTTATAAGATTGACGTAATAAAATTGTAACGGTACCTTGAATAATGATTTTAAGCGGTTTATCTCGTTACATTATACGAACCAAAGGTATTTTTTCAACTCGTTGATTATAGTACCAATTCAAAACCTATAAGATAAAAAATCAATAAGTTTAATGAGATTATTTAATATCAAATGGGTAATTAAGGTAAAGGAATCAACAGGGTACCAGTAAATATAATAACGGCTAATTCAACGAGTTTTGTAGATAGCTTCTTTATAAATAATAATAATGTCGGTTAGGTTTATACGTCAACGTATTAAGAAGACAATACAGTGTTTATGTTGGTAGATCTTCAAACGTTGCAACTTCGTCGATTTAGTTGGTTGAAGTAACAGTAGTATTGCAATGGTTAAATGGTAGATGTATTGTTCTAGGTTTGGCTGACCGCTAGCTGGTCTGCACAGTAATTTATATAGTAAAATGCTTGGTACATGCTCTAGCGTGAAGTGAACGAATACTGTACTTGACTTGCAGCCAATATAGTAGGCCTACAAACAATATACTTAACTTGAAGTTAGTATAGTCAACTTTATTATAAGTAAAGTTGACCTATTGAATTTTCATTACTATTATTTTGACACTGGCGGCTTTTTGTTTTATGCGCGTACATTAGTGTAGTGGACCAAACTTTTCCGGTTACCACTAAGTTTAATCCTGGTTAACTGGCCAGACTCCTGTTCATTCCAGTTAACTTTCGCATTCAAATTAGTTCCAATTAGCTTTAATTCCCCTATGACTCCGAGTTTCGACTTTTTCGAAGGTACTATATAAGAAGATATTGTGTAGGCTTATAGATTCAAGTATTCTAGAATCTACATAGTGGAAATGATATATGATCAAGTGTATTCTTATAGAGATCTCGATCAAAGATCGAGACTTCATACTAGTCAATACTAGTGTATACTAGTAAATAATAGTTCCTCTGTACTAGTAAGTACTAGTCCAGGTAGCATCTCCGTGCTGATCCTCCATACTAATCAATACTAGTACTTACACTAGTAAATAATAGTACCCCTCGAGGATATTTACATATCCAGTGAATTCCTCATCTTTTGGTATTGTGAATTTCACTTAAAATTGTACCAAATACTAACCATCTCTGTTGTTAAGTCTATAATAAGTGAATATACCTATTGTATTTTAATACACCCCCTTAGGAGGTATTGTCCACGAAGAAAAAAAGAAAGAAAAAAAAAACAAATAAAAACAAAAGATAAAGGGTAAAGTGAAAAAAGATCTAGTGCGTAGAAAGAAAAATCCGTACATATAAAAAGAAAAAAAAAAACTTATGTAATCCAATTTGAACCGATAACCTTTTTAGTATTCCTTTTGTTAATATTTCAAAGTTTGCACCCAAACCACTCTACCATTCCAAACCTAAAATACCATAAGGTAACTTAAAATACAAAGCTTTATAGACCATAAATTTAAACTCAAATCAACCAAGTCAAGCCGTTATATTATCACTTTGTGTTTTGCACTCAGTAATAGCTTTATCAACCCATCGGCCAGTTATTCATTCGTAGGAACCCACTTAATTTATATAAATACACGCTCCATTTTATCCTCTTCAAATTGTTCTTTAAAAAACATATATTAAGTTAGTTAGTGATACTTAGGGTTCCTAAACAACTTGATTACTCCTTTATTATCACATTATATCATAACAATAATAGGAATACGTAACTTGGTAAACAATTTTTTTATCCATAGGTTATTTTAGGTAACCCTTATCACTGCCACACTTTCAGCATCTAAAAAAAAAGGAATACTCAAAATCATTGCTTAAATACCCAATTAATCGTATTGTTAATGATCTAAATTATGTATCTATATGTAAAATTTCTAGTAACCACATCCCCCTTTTAATCAGAAATTCACCAACCATTAATTTAAAGCCTTTAAGAGTCTTTATAATAATTTCAGCTAAATTTTGGAACGTTCCAATACAGACTAACTAATAGTTCTTTACCACCCACTCACAATTCATAGTTTTTATATTATTCAAAGTATTCAAAAGCGTAACTAACAAGTGAAATATTTTCATGAAAAGGATTGTGGTAAAAAGATGAGAGTATTTACATAATAAAAGCAATATCTGGACTAGTCTGGTACATTACGTAGCCAAAGGCCACTACATCAAACTTATACTTCTTAGTTTATAATATATTATTATAATCTTTAAAGGGCATAAACATGGCATGGACAAAAAATATAAAATAACTGGGGATATATACCGGATATTTGATTTATTCCTTTGCTCTAAAGTCTAAAACCCTTTAGGTATACGCATTTTATGCCAAAATAATCGTATTTGTATCCATATTCCTCAAAAAACGTACCCCTAAAAAAATCCTCTGCCTCTCCTATATCTTCATATCTAAAATACTTCCTAAAATCCAGCTTAAAGTCTTTTATAGCCCTTCGATCAAGGCTCATTATAAGAAAGCCATTAATGTAAATACATATAACAAACTAATGGCAACAGTTAATATATATCACGTTATTAAAACTCAACCTTTTAAACATAAGGGAATCAAATACTACCCTTGAACTTTTTAACCATTAATTTAAAGCTTGATTAAACACGTAAAAAAAAAAGCGAGTAACTAAAAGACTTACTTAACTATACGATCAAAACCTACAATATTTTCATCTAAATACTTCAAAAAAAGTCCCTAATAGTATCCAGAATCTCCATAAACACTAGCTCTTCAAGTTCCCCGTTTGGAAAAAACGAGTCGATATTGATTGAGTCGATATCCCATCCATAAAAAGCAGCAAACGTAATAAATATTCCCTACGTACAAAAATTTACTGTAACATCAAAGGTTTCAGTATAATCAATACCATACCTTGACTAAAACCCTTATATCACAATCCTAACCTTATACCCCTCGATATAACCTTTAAAATAAGTCTTAACCTTGGTAACTTCTCTTACGAGTAGCGTATAACGATTAATATCCCTATCAATAGCCTTAAATACCTTAAGAGACAACAAGCTCCGTATTTCACTATAAAGAGCTCTTTTCCAATGCTTAACATCTAGGCACTCCAAGGCTTCCTTCATAGTCAGCTATTCCTTTTATTTACTAACTAAAAGCACAAAATAGACCAGTTCAATATCAATAACATCAGCCAACAAACTGTTAACTGTTTTTATTGCTGTTTGGCAAATACTTTTTCTTATATAGGAATTTGAAGATACCATTACAATGTTATAATGAGTATGAACCTCGATGGTCTTGATATCTTTTTCCTTATAAAAAACTTACGAAATTCCGTAATAATTATTTCAAAAACCGTCAGACTAAAACTTCTAACGATCTTCTTTATCAACTTCCATGGCTAGTTTAACAAATGAACCTTGAAAATATACAAGGGCTTTATGATATCAAAAAACTTTCACAAAAGAATGATTCTTTTTTTTTTCTATTCAATCAATTCTTTAACTCTTCACTCGTCTTGTAAAAGATATATGAATGATGACGACAAAGCCGGGAGTAAAGTAAAACTTAACATTGGGTATATAACCTCTATATCTATTTACTTCATCATAAAAACCCTTATAAGGCATAATTTACGAAACTGTACTCCTATTGTTAATCATGAAGTTAGCTATAAGAATAGGTATTTAAAATAGATAACGCTACGAATAATGTGATAATTTTCAAACAACTATCGAAGTCCTCATATTTTCCGAAATTACTCCTTTAAAGTGTTCTGTAATGCCGTTTTCTTTGATTGTTTATGGCGCAGGGAATTTGAAAGTGAAGGCGTATTTAATGAATATATATCTAATAAAATATTCAATGAACTAATTGCTTTCTTAGAAGATTAAGTATTTTATAATATATATAATACGTTTAATTATTTTATTCAACATACGATAAATAGGGTTTTTTCCCTTACTTAAGGATATAATAACTATATTATAAACCTTAAATATATATTTGACCTCAATAGCCATCAGACTACAGCGTTTACATTTTAATCTAACAGTTGTTTCTAGGAAACTGTCAAGAGTCTAAACAAACCCCCCTTTCTCTGGAGTACCATATTGAAAGATTAGTCGCCATCGAATCCTTTTAGAAAGCTCACAAGGAATACAAATGAGGTCGAAACGTTCCTTTTCCTTGTACCTTTTAAGGCCATCTAATAACCAAAATAATTACTTTACTGTCGGTAGGCCTTGCCTAATAGGCCTTTAGACGTTACAACGTTGTCGATTCGAATCGTGATCGAAGTAACAGTAGTATTGCATTGGTCAAGTGGTGGATGTATTGTTCTAGGTTTGGCAGACCGCTAGCCGGTCTGCACAGTAATTTGTATGGCCAATTACTTGGCCCGTGCTTTAGAGTAAAGTGCAGCGTACTGCACTCAACTTATACCCAATGTGGTAAGTTCACAAACAATACACTCAACTTGCAGTACAGTCAACTTTACTTACAGTAAAGTTGACCTACTGCACTGCATGTAGTACTATTCCAACATATACTGATTTTAAGCTAATATAACCAAATTAAATGAACTAAAGGGAAATATCAAAGAATTTCATATAAATGGTAATTATAGAGGCACAATAAAATTTCTAAGTAACTTAAATCATAATACAGTCGTTAATTATAACATTACCTGTTTTTTTAGTTTATAAATCAATAAAAAAAATATTTTTATACATAAGCTGTAAGGATTTGGTAAGTGAAATAAGTTTATGATAAACTTAGGGAGATGAGAACAATTGTAAAAAGTTAGGGTATTATAATTGTAATATTTTTTTCAAATTAAAGAATATTTGAAATATTCATTGTCTTATGAGTTAAACAATACCACCCCCTTTTCGTAATCCGGGGTAGTTTTCGCCTTACATTTCAAAATATGAAAACCATTTTTCGTCGTTGAAAATATGGAAAAATAAGTTTGAATGAACTCCAACAAAGTTTCGAAACTGAAGTTCATTCATTACAAAATTATATTTTGATGTAAAAGAAAAAGAAAAATAAATAAAATTGAACTTCAAGTTTTGATAACTTAAAAGTTGAAAATGTGGCCCATACAACGGTACTACCCGCTTCTAATGCGGCTTTTAATTAGTTGAATTAACGGATTGACGTAAAAAGTGAACTTTTAACGTAAAAAGTAGAGACTTTAACATTTGAAGTGTATTTATTTAACGTTGAAAGTAGATACTTTAAAGCTGCTATACCCGTATAAGATATGGCTTTTAATTGACCAAAATTCTTCAGTACAAGGTTTTATACAGTGTCTTCTGCAATAGACCTGTCAAATTGAATATAAAGCTACACAATTATAGATGGCATCACTATAAAGTTATAATGCTATAAGTAACGAAGGTTTTTTACTTTACCATTGTTAATTGTAACAACATTCTCTTTTTCTTATTTTCTAATTAATTCACCAACGTTAGAAAGCCATATATTCGGGTGTAGTACCCAATAAACCTCTATCGAGTGGCTATTATAATATCCTATAAAGTAATTATTTTTAAACTATTTTTTTTTAATTACGGTTAACAAGTTACTTGTTTTTAGGTCCTTGAAAAATATAAGTTGACGTTTCTTTTCCTTAAAGCCGGGTCTCATTTTCATATTCCGATTATAGTTTACGTAATGTCCAAGAAATAGCTTTCATTAATTCACTTCGCATACGAACTATCCAGACTGATAACTCGGAGCTTAAGATAGGTTAAAAACTAAAGTAAAATGAATATCTCTTACCTGACAGCCTTAATAAATTAAACTTATTCTAACATTCTTAAACAATGTTATAAAAATAGTATGAGGGACATGAGAACCGAAATTTCTCAAACGTTTATCAATATTGAATCAGTCCAATGCCTTAACATATACCAATAAACTTTAATAAAGCCTTATACGATTCCTCAATACCCACAATAACTATTAAAAGGTTTAAAGTAATAGAAAAAGTAATTATTCTATAGGCTTAGATTCGTATATGTACGGTTCTGGAAGTTTTTGCAAAAATGTAATCGATAGGCGTAAACAAGAAAATGTAGTCTATTTATATAAAAACTATATTTATATGAATCTCAAATATATGCTTTAAGATATTAAAATAGCCATTGTTAATAGCACAACTTCTAATTGCTATTAACCATATATTTATATTTATAAAAGTCAATTTTTCGAAATACTTTAGTGATTATAACTTAGGCTCTAATAGTTGACTCCTTTCCTTAGCGTTGAAAAAGGGGTCTTTATTTTCTTTTTCCTCGTTTATAGGTATGATAATGCTTATCTTATTTTGTAGTCCTGTCTTCGTTAACTAGGGACTCTTAAGGTGTTTTTTAAGCCTATCTATCAGTTTATCGTATAAATCGATAAATGACTTGAGTCTTTCCCTTTCTGGGTAGTCTAGAGCATAGGAAGCCTTAGTATCTGCCTCCTCATCAGCAAGATCATCAACATCAACGGCTTGAAGTTTTTGCTTAACTCTATCCCTGCGGTCATTACGTACTACCTTTCGCTCTTTCTTCAACAAAACCCCAAGGCCCAGAGACCTTGAGGGAACGGGAGTAAATTTAAAGCGTTGGATACAAAAAAAAAAAAAGGATTCAGCCGAAAAAGCAAAAAAACCTGTAGTTTTGGAGGGGCCAAAAGCAATAATAGTCCTTTAGAAATAAAAGCCCTCATCACTGATACAGCCATAATAAAGTCCTAGTAATAAGAAAAACTATGTTTTAGGGATTCTGAAAGGTTATCCTCAAAAGTATCAAATGGTATAAGAAAAGTGGATATCTTAATTTGTGTAAAATAAAGTATAAAAATTATTCAATGAAATAGTAAAATAGTATAGTATAATCGTAATGATAATATGTTGAAGTTACTACATAAAAAGATATTTTATAGGCTTATGGACTCAAGTATTCTAAAATCTATCTAGAGGACTTGATATATAATCAAGTGTATCCTCACAAAGATTTCAATCAAAAATATAAACTTTATACTCATTAATACTAATGTATCATAGTAAATACTAGTTACTCTATGCTAGTAAATACTAGTCCAAGCAACATCTCCGTGCTGATCCTCCGTACTAGTCAATACTAGTATTTGCACTAGTAAATACTAATACCCCTCGGAGATATTTACATCTCCGGTGAATTCCTCATATTTTAGTGTTGTGAACTTCAGTACTTGAAACTGTACCAAATACTCACCGGCTTTGTTGTTGAGTGTGTGCTGAGTGACTATACCTGTTGTATTCAAACAGACTCTATCAATTTCCATATATAAATATTTCGCTATAAACTTACACGTATTAATATACTATTGCCATTAGCTGTTTTAACCAACGTAAATTAAGCCATATGTTACTTTAGTTGAATCATGTAAATTAACTGGAAAACTACTACCTTTGATACCATAGGATATATTAGCCAATGTAAGTTAAACTATTTGTTAATCTTACCTAACCATAAGACAACTAACCTATAACTGCCCCTAATTTAACCGTTCTATTCAAAGAAGTCGTCGTCGCTAAATTTATTTCCTTAATAGTTCTTCAATTGAATAGCATATTCCTGTTTGTTAGCATATGATTTAATTTTGCCAGTTGGCCTATTAACGTAGCCCTCAATACCTATAATCAGCTTATTACTATCTACAAACCTCTTAAGGGCCTTATTTGGAGATACTTTTGTTATAAAGTTAATAGGATTGTCCCTACCATCTATTTATCGGAACTCCTTGATCTTTTTTCCTTTATAAACTTTATGAAGTGCCATTACGTCAATCATGAAACGCTTTTCACTAGTGGTTCGAAACTTTGAAAGGCATTCAAATTAGCTTTTCGAATCGGTACAACTTACTACCAGAATAGAGGAAATATTGAATTACTTGATAATAATGTTAAGCGTTTCCTATAATGGTACACCTACATTAAAGTCAGTTATCATGGCGTAAATCTTTGAAGCTAACACATCGCGTGTAATCTTTTTACATTTAACTAAAGTTTAGTGAATTCAGTTACTGGTAATGTTAAATTGATTTTCCCGTTTATATTTATTTACTAGGGTTATTAGGGAGCAGATTTGCAAGGATAATGTAATGATCACACTAAATATCCGTGAGTAATAGAAGGTGTCAGGGGGTTTATGTTAGCAGTAAGGTAGCGGAGGTAACAAAGATACAATATTAAGAAGATATTTGTTCGTGCTATAGAATGATTACTAGCTGTTAGGCTATTCAGGTGTGTGGAATGAATACTTAGATTGATAACTGAAGAGCTATGAAGGAAATACTATCTGTGTGGTGATGACCGTGTCCTTATATCCTATGGACTTCATACCATCTTCAGTACTGGCAGCGTCACTGCTGCTTAGTAACGCTTATCGATGCACACTGAGGCTCAGTGAGCACTTGTGATATAGATAACCCTAACCCTGGAGGATTGCATAGTCTGGTGCTGACATAGAGATGTTCCCCGCCTGATGTGTTGGACTTCAAGCTTTCGATAGCTCAGCTGCATGCTAGCTTGTTTCCTGACCCGCCAACGTGCTTGGTTTATAACAGATAAGTCTGTGTTATTTGCGAAAAATCTATCTGTCAAGATTATTAATTTGGCTTTCGACAGGTTAATTGAAACTATATTAATTCCTTGGTCTAAGTTTTGCATCTAATATTCCAGCCTATTGTTTAATCTGTCAAAGTCTTTATCCGTTAAATCATGTACTTATACCATAATCTATAAGTTATGGAATGTTTTCGATTGGTACATAGTGGCGATATAACTGTCATGGGCGCGTTATTTCAAAATATTATTATGCCTTAATTACATCAATCTTATTAATTGTAGCCAAGTTAAGACCCTAGCCTTTTTAGAGAAAACTGATGCTAATTACATTAATACTAAGTATGCAAATTGATGATCCGTTAAAATCAAGTTGGTTACCCTTTACCAAATTAGTAACTGATTTATATTTTTAGAACTTTGAATTATTAATCGCCTAATATTTTCATGCCATAAAGCTAACCGGTACAAGGAAAAAGTTATTATTAGTTTATATATCTACCAAGTCGAAATCAGGTTCTTACGTTATTAATGAATATAGGTCATAAGTTAAAAACTTCATAAGCATCCATTACTTCAATTGCAATTAATAAGTTAGAAACTAATAAACACCTGTTTTGATGAATTAATATAGTAACTTAATATATCGTATTACCGTTTCCGAAGGGTGAGTAACACATAGTTTCTTTAAGAGATCAAACATAATCTTTCATACGGTCGCCTCGTAGTTTTACCTTTAACCTCGTATATAATCCTCGACCTAAAAATCGTAATATCCGGGTTGTGAAAGTTAAAAATAGCCTTAAACATGAATTATATAACTTCCCGAGTTAAAAGGCCATTAATTTCGATATTGTAGCTTTTTTTAAAACAGGTTTGCCGAGGGTTTTAATAATACTTTGTATCCGAAGCTTTCACGCTAAGTTTTCATGTTCCTTTTCTTTCCTATTTACCTAAACAGTATTATATATACGACTTGGTGTGTATTCCTCATCCTTACAATTCCTTTTATTTGGTAGTCTTCCACGCTAACGGCGTTCCATTAGTTTGTCGATGACAAGTAAGAAAGATTCGTGTTAACTTATTCGCTTGATTTAAAAGTTTTCACTACTATTATTGATAGATTTAATGTAAAGCTTAACCTAAGTAATACGAAAAATCGTAAATCCATTGATAATTTTAATAAGTACCTTAAGGTAAAAAATATTCAAATTCTTTTTTAAGCTATATCATATACCTAGTTTCCTCTATACAATGATTTTACTTTACAACGACAAATTAAGCACGTCGATTATCGTAGAGCCATTTGCAATATTAAAGATATTATTAACCTAACGCTGTGACAACCCCTTCTATAATTCTTTCAATACTTTACCATAAGTTACAGATATCTTTTGTGTACTTATTAATAACGGATATTTATCCTTTAGATATGGATACGTTTTAAAAACTAGTAAAATTAGTAACAGACCATTGAGGTCCATAATGTTATTCAAACCCTTTACCGCTATTCGAAGACGTGCCTCCTAATTCGTAAAACTTTCAATTTTTCGCGTAATAATATTATACGTTTAATCAAGTAACGCGTGTACTTTCTCGACCTTCCCAATACTTTAGTAGGCCTTAATAAGCACTTCTTTGCATTAGATTACTATTATTTTGGAATTTTCCTGGAACTCAACCGCCGCAAAATTGTTACCGGTATCGTAAACGACAACGTCAAATGGGCTCGAATACGTGTCAATTCATAACATTCTCAACGTTTCCCACGTATCTTTTACTAATAGAGACTGTAAAAACTTAGTTTCATAAAATGAAACTGTGAAGTTAACGATGTAAAAAAAAGGTTTATTGTTTAAGTAAAATACGTTCACAAAAACCTGGCAGTTTTAGTCCTTATTGTTATATAGTATAAATTTGAATGTTTCGGAAATTTAAATATACCTTTTGTAGTGAAAGTAAAGCTTTTCAATTGTTTTAAAAATGAAATATTTCACATTTTCATACCTTACGGATTTTCGGACTTTATGTAACTTATTGATGACTAAGTAAGTGAAACGCCAGTGTATTTAACGTATCTTTGACTCAATTAGCTTTGAAACCGTTACCTTTGAGCTTTGAAGATAAAACTATAAACACAATCACTTGGAGGTGAAAGGAAACATTTAGCCGTTTTAAACCATTCTATTCATATTAATGTCAAAGTTAATACTGAAAGTCTTTATATTCCCCAAGTAAATACGAGAAAGAGTAAGTGATTTAGAAATGTAAAATATAATCGACTTAAAAATTGTCTGAATGACCGTTATCTTTATTGACAATAGTCATTTACTTGAGTCGAAGCTAACTTTAGCTTTACTAGCATCTTAACTTTTGGTTTATTCAATAGTAATACTTTCCTTTCATAATTTCACGTATTGAAAATAGCCTCCTATGAAGTACTTTACTGCCCCTATATCTGGCATAATGTCTTGAACCATGTGATCCATGTAACTATTGTAAATATTAAACAAATATAAAGGATTAAAGGATCAAATGAGGTAAATTTAAAGGTATTCTCTACTTAAGCAGTATAAGAAGGTATTATAGGCGAATTACTAGGCTGCACTAGGAATAATATTTTTATATTATTTCATTTACTGAAAAGCATCGTCACCATTGATAGTTTTTTTATCCTTGAAATTTATAATGTTATCTAAGTATTTCTACCCTAAAGCAATGTTATATTGGATGTTATATATTACCTTTCTGTTATTACGTTCGGCTAAAGGGTAACGTGTTGACTAATAGCCTGATTTTTAATATATTTAACATTTTTTCCACCATTATAATGATAAATTTAAGGTTAACATAACCACTTTTATCTTATCTTGATCAGAATTAGTATAGTTATGACTTCTAGTCCAAAGAAATTAAACCATATTTTAAACATTAAAGTCATCTGTACTTGCGATCAATATAATATATTAATATGCGGTCTTCTTTATCCATATTGCAAAAGTTATTAACTTGGGGGTATATACCAAATAAGTTTGGCTTACTTGTTATTACGGTCGCGAGTAAGGACCTTAACTAACTGAAAAAAACCCTATAAGTAGTATTTGAGCGTTATAGAGCGTATTTAAACTTATTAACGTCCGTAATGGTTGCTCGTACCTACTCGTGAAACGTAGCTTCGTTATCGTAGTTCTTCTTCATTTCTTGCTAATATAATATTAGTTCATTCAACATCTTATCCAGAGTACTTATCGGTATTTCCTCCTCTTTTTTCTTTGCTATTATCATCGTCTACCTTGTGGTAGCCTAATCCATATGATATTACACGAGGTAGATATAGTGTTCGAAATAACTTTTCATATTGTCGTAAATCTTTCGAAAGGTTTTTTCCCCAGCGATATGAAGATTATGAAGTAGTCTTTAATATGCTTTGTGAGAATTTTAGGAAATAGTAAATAAAACACAGAAGGAGGAACCTCTATTTACTTATAGATATTTAGAAAGGGCATTATCTTCGTATTAAAGAGGTTATGAGGCTTTTTGTTATACTTTTTCACATTGTTTTGAATTTTGACGAAATTCGTGAAAAATTGTCATTTATATCAACTATTCTAATAGGTTTGTTGGGAAAGTTAAAATAATTATCCCAGTTATTAATAATAGTTCCTATTATTAACTTAAATTTCAAAGCTTTTTAATTGTAATGGTAAAGGTAGTTACCAGTTACCTGAACTGAGGGGTAAATTTCTATAATAGGACTTGTAGTGGGTTCGTGTATATAAGCGTATTTGTCGTGGGAAGTTTCGCCTTAAAGGATTTGAAGATTTTGAGGTAAAAGTTGAGGGGTAAGTAGAACTTAGCTATAAAAAGTATTTTAGAAAACTAAACAATCTTATTAAATTAACCGTTAAATATTATTAACATTGATACCTTTTGTTACGTTAATAGCCGTTGCTTTACGTACTTTGCCGCCGTTAAAAGCGTATCCCGCGCTGTCATGTAAAGGTATTGGATTGCTAAGTAAATTAACAGTTTCTTCATCGTTAACATTTAAAAAGCCTAATTGTTGGAATAGTATTGCATGCAGTGCAGTAGGTCAACTTTACTTGCAGTAAATTTGACCATAATACAAGTGTATTGCTTTGTGCGGACTTACCGCATTCGATGTAAGTCGAGTACAGTATGCTGCACTTCACTCTAGGGCACGGGCCAAGCAATTGGCCATACAAATTACATTGCAAACCAGCTAGAGGTCTGCCAAAACTAAAACAAGACATCTACCACCTGACCACGTAATACTACTGTTACTTCAACTAATCTAATCGATAACGTTACAACGTCTAAGGTCTATCAACACTAATTAGTGATTATTAGGTTAAGCACAAATTGGTAAAGTAGAAGAAGAAGCTACTTTCCAATCTTTACGCTCTACGCTGCGGCTAATGTGGAGGAAAGATTTTTGTAAAGAGTTTCTACTATTACGCCTGTTTTCACGGCAGTAAATAGAAAAGACTTCTAAACTACGTCGGTTTTCACGGCAGTTTAGAGGTAGCGACGGTATTATTATCGAAAATACTAAAAGATCTTTACAAATCCTTTTTAAAAACGTTGAGATTGACTATAAGAAGTCTTAAAGTTCGTCAAATTCGCAAACGGTTAAGTCAGTACTACTACGGGTACTACTACTGTAAGAAAAAAAAAACTAAATCCTTTTTCCAAACAACAAACAACCTTCGCCCTTTATTACCAACAACGACCTCCAACCTTACCTTTTACACCAAACTTTTTCCCTATTTTACTCTTTTTTACTTCCTACGCCATGTTGATCGTTAAATTCGCTACTTTAAGTGAAACCACCAAGCCGCGCCAAGAAAACCACGTTACACGCCCTCTTACCAAGTCGCCAAGCTTCTATGCAACCCTACGCGAAAAACACTTAGTTACTACGTTTCACACAAGCCTCAAGATATTTACCACAAACTCTTACTTTAAGTTTATTACCGATCCTACCTAAAAAGAAACAATCAGAAACCTCGGAATAGTTTTCACGGAACTTTATAACTACGACTTTTAAAGATACGACGTCGATAAGGAATACACCAAAAAACATTTAACCAACTCCGTCGGCTTCTTTATCTTGAAGTATAACAACATTAAAAACCCTGACCGCGTTTTCTGTAAATATAGTAAGTTTTTTAACGATTAGACTCTTAATAAATAAAAGGCAATTTAAAAGACTATTAAGTTAAGATTAAATATTAAACTAGAACGTTAGGGGATCTACGTCCTAAAAGGAAGTTTTACCAAGTTAGCAAAAACTCTTTTCGAAATGACTTAACTTGAAAACCGCCTTTAAGACTCTGATTGTAAGGAAAAAAGAAAATGTATTAAGAAACTATAACGAATTTAACGTCTATATACAAGTTTTAGGGAACCGTCACTTTACTCCTAGCTAAGTTAAACCTTTTTACATGCCGGCGATAAAAAACTTATTAATCTGCACGGTAATTTAATATCTTTACGTAATAACGCGAAGTACGCCCTAAGCGGCGGCAGAACGCATGAAGCAGAGGTTGCCAACGCAGCTAAAGGTATTGACGTTGCCGCCTTACACCAATTAATTAAACAAGATCTTCAAACCTCCTAATACTTCCAAATACTGTTAGCTCCTTAGCATTTCAACCGCCAAACTCCTTAATATTAAAAACCTTCACCCTTTAAACTTGTTTACGTACAAAAGCCTACTACAGGTCCTACCATGGGACTTTACCCCTTGGACCAGGCAACTGGTAACTACCCTTAACACTGTACTTTAAAGGTTTCAAGGCTTAAACCGCTGGGAAATACTACTTAAGCCTGTAATAACTATCGCTACTTTCCTCCAAGACCTGTTAAAATGGTTAATATTAATTACAAATCAATAGTAAACTTCGCTAAAATATAGGATAAAACAGAGAAGTATAACGAAAAGCCTTATAACCTTTTCCACATTAAAATAATGCCTTTCCTAAATATTTATAAGTGGATAAAGGTACCTCCTTTTGTTTTTTACTTACTATTTTCCGAAATCCTCATGAAGTACGTTACAGACTATTATTTGACATTCCTGACTAGCGTTACCACGTTTCGCGAAATCTATGATGGTATAAAGAGTTACTTCAAACACGACGTTCACCTTACGTAATACTATACAAACTGGGTCACTACGAGATGAATTATAATAATAGCAAAGAAGAAAAAGGAGAAATCACTAATGTACATCTTTAATCAAATGCTTAATAAGTTGATATTATATCATAAAGTAATAGAAAGTCTTATATTGGCGAAGCCATATTTCGCGAGCAGGTATATGTAATGATCACGGGCTTTAACGAGTTTGAATACACCCTATAATACCTAAATGCTACTTACGAAGGCTTTTTTAACCAATTGCATTTTTCGCTTACTACTGTAATAATGCGTACACTAAACTCGCTTGGTATATACCTTCAAGTTGGCAACTTTCCTGACGTAAAGGGGAAAAAACTTACGGTGGTTAATTATGTCGACCGTAAATACGGTTATGAGCGTTTACAACGCTCAAAATCTAGCTTATCGACTTCGGCTTTAAACTGGAAATAGTAACTACGTTAATGCTAATAAGGATAAGCTTTAGTCGAACCTACTAACCGCCAAAACTATCGTCGTAATAGTGGTAAAAGATATTAAATTTTTAATAAAATTGGTTATTGGTAAACTCGACACTCCCCAGCTAAGCGAAACTATAAAAAGGTAATGTATTACATTTAGTACTATACTACTTTTAAACAGAAATACTTAGATTAAGTTACAGATTTCAAAGGCGACGAGCTAGTTAATAATAATGATATCCCTAAATAGATTGAGTAGTACGAAAATACTGCTCCTAACGTAGCCTAGTAACTAGCCGACTATGTCTTCTTGTACTGTTTAAGTGGTAAAAACCCTTAATTTTACCCTAATTATACTTTTGATCCCTTATAAACCTTCAACATTTGCGATCATTATGTGGATTATATGTTTTAAGGTATTATGCCTGATACTAGGGCGATAAGGTGTTTAATAAGAGGTTATTCACAGTATGTAGTATTGTGGAGAGAAAGTACTACAGCTATTGAGATTAATCGTCACGATACTAATGAGGCCAAAATTAGCTTTAGTCTAGGTAAACAACTATCGTTATTAGGGATAACGGTAATTTAAACTGTTGTAAACGCAATTACGTTCTATATTCTTAAGTTCCCTACCACTTTTCAACTTTGTTTAAAGGATATAAAGACCCTCGGCGTTAATGTAGACGTTAATGTAAACGAGCTGGTTAAAAAAGGTAAGAGGTTTTCACTCGCTTTTAAGTGGGGTACTTATAGTTTTATCTTGAAGGTTCGGAAGCGGTGGTGTTTAACCTGACGAAGTCGGAGATACGTTAACTACATCGTTGTTTTAACCACCCAGCTATCGATAAGCTATACAAAGTCCTAAAGTCCGCAGGGCATAACGATGTGAAATATTTTGCCCTAAAAACTATTAAAAGGCTTTACCACCACTACCAAACGTATATTTAACCCCCTCGAAAAATAAAATTTGCGCTAAAAGACGACAAAGGCTTTAATTACAAGATCTTTATTAATATATTTTACTTAAATAATAAGCCTATTTTTTACGTCGTCAACTCCGTAACCTCTTTTCAAGAAGCCAAATTCTTAAAGTCACTTTCGGTAAAAGATAAGTAGAAAATGCTAAGGATATTATAAATAGACATATACCTTGATTTATTTGACTTCATCGTCCACAATACTAGTACCAACTTTATGGCGACGGAATGAAAGGAAAATATTAAGTTAATATGTATTTAATATAAATAAGTGCCTGTAAAATCCCACTAAAATATTAGAAAGGTTGAAAGGGTACACGTACTACTTCTCCAAACGTATAATATTCTTATATTAAAGATTAAAAGCTTTACTAATCCGGAAACACGTTTACAAACGTCAGTAAAAGGACTTAACAATAATATAAGCTCTAACGGCTTAGTACTAACGCTAGTAGTCTTTAAAGCGTATCCACGCCTCACGAGTAAATCTCCGCCCTCGGCAAGTACTTAGAAGTATGCTACGGTCTACGGAAAAGCTTAAGGGAACTGCGAAGAGAATCGGCACGCCGCCAAATTAATAACGCCCTTAAAACCAAAAACGGCCCCTTAACGATCGAAATATTCGCCTTGCCATTATAAAGTAAAGTCCTCGTATAGCGGAAGCCGGGAAAATGGAAAAGACTACCAAGATGTTAAGTATCACAAACTTTAAAGTGGTTATTAAAACTACTAACGGTCCTATATCTTTCCGAACCTCTCAAGTCAAACCCTATATTAAGGCTACTTATGATTAAAAAACCTAAGTTAAACGACGAAGCTAATATAAACCTTTTCCACTTATTATTAACAAACTGATAAAACGCTGTTAAAGCGGATGACCCCCAAAGAAAATAAACGTAAGAGACGAGGAATATACACTGGGACGTACCTATAATGCTACTTAGAAAAACAAAAAATAGAAAAATAACGAAAACTTAATAATAAAACTTAGGACATAAGGGATTATCAAAACCTCTGGCAAACTCTTTAAGAAAAGTAACAGGATCGAAATCAACGGCCTGTTAATTCGAAGAGTTATACAATTCGTGCCGAAAACTGACTTGAATTTTTAAGACCCGAACGTTACGAACTTTAAGTTGAAGATTATCTATGAGGTCAAAGGCAAAAATATGGGGCGACCGTACGAAAAGTCACGATTAATCGTTTAAGGATACGGCGATAAAAGCAAGGACTGGATCCTCACATAGTTGCCAGCGATTTAAAAAATTAACCAATGTTCAGTAATTACCTTAATGATAAGTTTATTAGCTAATATGTAAGGCAAGTTTATGCTTAATAACCGTAATATAAAGTAAACCTTACGTAATTAAAAAAAGATTTATAACGGATCGTACTGTTAGAATTACTACAAGAACTTCGCGTTGTTTACGCCTTAGGTACGGTAATACGATATATTAAATCACTATACGTACTAGTTGAAGCCAGCTTCCACTGGTTTTTAACTTACTAGTCGTATTCCAAATCCCAGCTAACGATAAGGTTTTTAATATACGATCCATACTTGCTAATAACGTAAAAAAAAGACTTCTGAGTAATGGGGATATAAGTTAACGATACCGTTTTCGTCGGAACGACTGGCTTTATAGCGTTAAAACAACGAGTGATTAAGGACTTTAAGTTCTGGAATTACAAGCCGATAACGATACTGACGAAAAACAACTAACTTAACTTCAATGGATCGTTAATCCGTATACTTGGTATTAATACCGGCCTTAATGTTCGTTAAAAGGGCTATAGCTTTGTTTTAACTACAATTAACAAAAATGACGAAGTTAAGGCTAAAAAATACTTAAAACAACGTACTCGGGGTAGCTATATTATTACTTTATATCAACCGAAAGCCTCCTACGATTTATCTATTACGGTATAAGTACAAATACTAACGGATAAAGACTTTGACTGGTTGAATAAGAGGATTGAATGGCAAATGCGGAACTTAGATTGCGGGATTAATATAATGTTAATCGATTATTTAAAGGCCAATTTTATAATCTTTACAAACGGATCTTTTATAAATAATACCAACTAATCTTTATAAATCAGTTTCCCAATAACCCTCGTCAACGAAGATAGGTAGGAAAATTAGTTTAGCATTATCGGCAATCTAATCCACTTGTCTTTCGTCAAGTGTAAAAGGATTACACGAAACGTACTAACATCGGAGATCTATAGTATAATAACAGACTTTAACGTAGGTATAACATTATAGAAAAACTATAAAAATATTACCAGGTGACGAAATATTTCTTTTATTCTGGTAATAATTTATACCGACTTAAAAAGCCTCTTTAAATGCCTTTCGAAACTCGAAACCACGAACGAAAACCGCTTGATAATTGATATAATAGCACTCCACGAAAAGTACAAAAAGAGGGAAATTAAGGAGTTCCGATAAATCGACGGCAAAGATAACCCTGCTAACGCCATAACGAAGACATCGCTAAACAAAGCCCTGGAAAGGTTTATAAATAACAACAGGCTAATTATACATATCGAGGGCTACGTGGATAGGCCGCCCGAAAAGCCTAAAACATGTGACGGTGGATAGAAATGTGCTGGCAGATTGGAAAACTGCCAGGGGATTAATGATAGCCATCTATTTAAGTGGCATAGTTAAAGTGGAGGCGTGCGAAAGGCTATGGAGAAAAAACCTTTTATGAAAGTTGATAAACTCGGATCTCAGAGCGACGGAGCAATTAAGGCTAAATGGGGTTAATTTGCATGCAATTAGGGTGCAATGCAGTATGAAAGTCAATTGAATTAACAGGGGTCTGGCCAGTTAATGAGGAGGCAATTCAGTGGCAACCGGAAAACATTAGTCAGCCATACTGGCGTACGCGCACAAACTAAAAATCCGCTAGTGTTGGAATAGTATTACATACAGTGTAGTAAGTCAACTTTACTTATAGTAAAGTTGACCGTACTGTAAGTGTATTACTTTATGTGTATTGCTTTATGTAGACTTACCGCATTGTGTGTAAGTCGAGTGCAGTACGCTGCACTTCACTCTAGGGCACGGGCCAAGCAATTGACCATACAAATTACAGTGCAGACCGGCTAGTGGTTTGCCAAACCTAGAACAAGACATCTACCTCCTAACCACGCAATACTACTGTTACTTCGACCAATTGAATCGACAACGTGGCAATGTCTAAGGCCTAACAACACTAATTTAATTAAGAGTTGAAAGAGGGTCTTTTAAAACATATATTAAGGCGTTAAATTACATTAACGCCTTTTCCTTTAAGCTGTAGGTTTTGAAGGTATTTTTTAAATTGTATTAACTCGAAAAGGGTTTTTATTAACTTGAAGGTGGTTTTTTTTCAACACGTATATCCCTCGTCGATTAAATTTTACCTTTAACTTGTTTTTAACTTGTTTTTAAATTGATTTTTATATATTAATAATGTAATTTTTTCTTTGAAAGGTTTAAAAAGAATTTTCGTTATAGTTAAATTCGTCGTCGTTTGAATATAAAATAAAGTAGCTGACGAAGTTAACTAGGTGCTTTTTAGTTAAGTCTTTATCAATATTTTGTCCCCAAAAGGTTTTATCGTAATCTTTTTTAAATAGGAGGCCAAAAGCTTTAATTGCATTATTTTTAACGGGGTCGTTAAAAGATTTAAATTATGGGCTTGAGGCAGCCGTCTTAACGTTTAGGGTGGCATAGGGCTTGATAATTTAATATAAAGTCGCGTGAAGTTGCTTTCTTAATTTAACTCTATGGTTTTCGGTGTTTTTGCTTAAGGTAACGATCTTAACGAATAAATTGGTGTAAAGGAATAGAAAAAATTGATACAGGGGCAAAGGTTTAGTATGGAGGGTAAAATTGAATGTTGTTTATTATTGTTGGTAAGGGTTGAAAATTAAAAGTTATAAGTTGTACGAATTAATTGCTTTTGAAGTAGTAGCATCTGTAGTATTATTAATTTAGTTGTTTCTCAAATTGGCGATTTAAGACACTTAACAGTTAATTGTAAGGGGTTTTTTTTTAAAAAAAAAAATCGGTGGATTTTTTTTCGTGTTTTTAATAACGATACCGTCGTTACCTTTCAACTACCGTAGAAACTAACATAATATAAATGTATTTTTTACTTACTGCTGTAGAGACTCATACACTATTAAAGGCTTTTTACAAAAATCTTTCCTTTACCTTACTTAAACAAATCGTAATAACCGGAAAATAACTTCTTCTATTTAGTTTATTTATACTTAATCCAATAAGCACTAATTAGTGTTGGTAAAGCTTTAAATGTTGCAATGTTGTCGATTCGATTGGTCAAAGTAACAGTGGTATTGTATCAATCAAGTGGTGAATATATTATTCTAGGTTCGGCAGACTGTTGTCCGGTCTGCATAGTAATTTGTATAGTCAATTGCTTGGCACCTACCCTAGTTTGAAGTAGGCACCTACTGTACTTGACTTGCAGTTAATACAGTCAATCTCATAAGCAATATAGTTAACTTAACTATACTATAATTAATATACTAAAAATAGCAGTTAATATTGTTCTAACCGTATCTTTATTTACTAGGGCGGTTGGTAATATTGAGGCTATTATATAGGTGGCGAGGGAAGGTATACGAAAAGCCTTTCGAGGGGATTCTCGTACCTATTCGGTCGGCAGAGGGGGGGGAAAAGGGGGCGATGTGAAAACCTGTATACTGACGTAAACTATTATAACCCAAGGACCAACTGCAGGTCATAGAATAGGCCAGCGGTCCGCTGCGCTATCAGAAGCCTGATGTCCAACACATCAAGCCAGAGATCTCTCTTATGTAAGCACACAGGGTTAGGGTTTGGACCGACAGGACCGCTCGCGGTCCAGTCGACAACATTGGGACCAAAGGAAGCGGCATCGACTTCAGCGGTCCAGTACTGAAGATGGTATGAAGGCTATAGGATATAAGGATACGGTCATCACCACATAGATAGTATTTCCTTCATAGCTCTTCAGTTGTCAATCTAAGTATTCAGTCCACACACCTGAATAGCCTAACGGCTAGTGATCATTCTATAGCACGAACAAACATCTTCTTGATATTGCACCTTTGTTACCTCTGCTACCTTACTGCTAACATAACCCCCCTGACACCTTCTATTTACTCACGGGTATTTAGTGTGATCATTACATAAACCTACTTATCTACATCTTTAAACACCTATTAATAAGGTGGTTAGTAATATACGCCACAATACGTAATATTAATATACGGAACTTAATAAAGCCGGACCCGTTAAAGCGTACAACGAAGATATTAATAACTTGTTTGTAAGCCTTATATATGGTTTTGCAAACTTCGAGATCACGCCTTTGCGCATCGAGAATCCTATGAAAGAATTCGTTATTAAAATGTTGAGTTCGGTAAACAACTGCATCTTTCTCCACCGGGGGCGGTCCAGTTACCTAGCGCTTTTGGTAAGGCCCTCGAGTACTTTGCAAAGGTCGAGCGGCCTTTGCAAGCGCGCTGAAGGCGCGTGTGATCGATTTGGCCCCTTTAGTGTTGGCTATAAAGGGGGTTATTTAAGAATTTTCACTGCCGATGTTCAGGTATCGTATGTATGTCTGGTGGCAGTACTAACAATTGTGGGGGCTGCCTATGAATGTGTCGGAAAGGATGAAATGAACTTGTTTAGTTAAAGAAAAAGCTAAATTGACTTGCGTGGATTGGTGATGGCGACAGCGATCAAGTTGAGGAAAGCTGGCGTTTAACTCGAACAGTGTTTTCAGCTCGCGCTGTAACATGTAATTATTAAGGGGAAGAAGAAGGTATTGGTAAAGAGGAGAAGATGAGAATTGAATAAGGGATAGCTTGTTGTTTTGGTGTTGCGGCTGCTGGTGTTGATACCTTCGGTGCCGCTGGTGCTACGATGGCTGGTAAGTAGCGACCTGATGAAAATCAAAGCCAGGATTTTCTGGTGTCAACAAGATCGAAAATTACAGCTACCATTAGTTGGGTAGTGTGTAGGGTCAAACCAAGAGTTGGTATTGCAGTGTTCAATTGTAGTGGAAAGCATAAGAAAGAAAGTCTAAGTTTGGCCTGCAGGGCCAAACAAACAAGAAAGACCAAGTATGTACAATACGCACAGACCACTTGCAATGCTTGCAGGGATCCTTGCCATCAGTCAATTGCATTGACCGCCGAGGCCAGTACAACACTCCTCTTGCAGCCGTCTGCCTGCGGTCATGGCCAGACCCGAACCCGAACTTCCGAGCACCAATAAGCCAAGTCATTCGTTGGCAATGCCGACCTTTTTAGCCTGCGCAACCATGGCATCCAGAAGGCCTTTCTCTTGCGCCGACAGTACGCCCTGCAAGTGGCTGTCCGACGTCAAGCAGCACACGTTGGCGTCGCCGAGGAGCCAGGCGCCCGGCTCCCTGACATCCGGCGGCTCGATCAGGAACGAATCCCATGTCCCGAACTTCCACTTACGCCTGTCGAGGAACTTGTTCCGTACAAGACCGCCGTTGAACCACAGAGGCCTGCCATCCAAGTCGAGGTGAAGCAACTGCGGGGAGCAGATCTTGGGCTTGGGTATGTCGCCGAGCCCATCAGCGACGAGAGTCGCCTGTTCGGCCCTCTTCTCATCCTCCTCGACAGACTCATGGATCGGCTCGAGCTCGCCGATGATGCCGGCGTCCCCTTGGTGGAAGACGTAGTCCGTGTCACCGACGAGTTCGAAGCCCAGCCAAAATGTCTCTTTGTCACCTTCCCTCTGCAGTGAGCATGATGCTTTGTTGGCCGGGGCTGTCCCAAGTGGGCCAACTCACCATAGACCATTTCATAGACACCAACCTTGCCGTTGCTTGCATCGCCCTCGCGGTCGGGCCCGTTCATGCGCAAGACAAACAGCATCGCCATGAAATGCCGGTACGTGTCCATGACCAGCACCCCGCTCTCCTGTTGGTGTCCGCTCTCGCCCTTCCAGAGCCGGCTTTGCTTGACGTTCCTCGAGACAGGCTGTGGAAGGATGGACTGAAGCCAGCTCTTCTTGCTCTCGGGCATGATAAGCCTGTCACGGAAGAACAGAGCGCCTGTCTTGACATAGCCGGGATCGTCGAACATGAGCTCGGGATTGACAAAGAAGAAGCTGTCGGCGTCGATGAAGATGATTTCGCGGAAGCTGGACAGGAGGATGGCGAAGGGCTTGGCGGCCCAGCTGGCGACGTTCCATCCAGTGTTGTGGATCATGGCGCCCATGTCTCGGGTGATGACACCCTCGAGATCGTCCAGGTCCTGCCTGGAGTCGCGATTCAGGTCGTTGTCGCCCACGTACATGACCTCGATGGGCAGGTTGCAGCCGAGTGAGCGGAGGATGGGGATCTGTGTGAGGAGATAGGCGACCTGGTCGTTGCCAGCAGTAAGCACGATGCCTCGCCCACCCTTCTTAAAGTGCGTGCGTAGGGTCATGTGGTCGGGGAAGTAGGGCGCGGTGAAGGGGTAGAGGAGTTCGTTGAGCTGGACAAGCAAACGGCGGAAGTCTTCGTAGGCACGAATCTTGTTGACGAGGAGGGTATGGTCGTCTGGAAGGTTGGCAGCTAAGGCTTGGCTGCGGAGGTACTGAATGACATCGTCGCGCACATGGGCGGCCCCTTCGGAGTCTGTGACGACGTGCAGGTCCTCCCAAGCCTCATAGTACTGGTTGTATTTGCGTGCAAGCATGCCAGTCTCTCGAAGGTGTTGTTCACCAGCCTGTTCGATGGGCCGCAGGAGGCCGCGTGTCTCCAGCTCGCTGGGGAGCAGGTTGATGACCTTGCTCAGGGCCTCGTCGAAACCAGGCCTGTGGGAGAATTCCTCCTTGGCCGAAGGCTTCCAGGCTGACGTGGGCGCTCTATGTGCCAGTCTGGTCAAGGGAATCTGGCCCGGTTTGGCATGGGGCGTAGCAAGAATTTCTTGACCGAATTCCTGGGCAACACCGACGTCGAGGGTTGGAAATCCCTTGTCTTCGCTGGGAGTCTCTCTCGGCGCTGAAGCGGTGGCTGTTGGGCGTGGGTCACTTGGCCCGTCACTTGCACCGTGCATATCGCTCTCGGGAAGGCAGAACCGAGTGTAGAGAAGCAAGAAAGCCAACAGGACGGAGATCAAGACGAGGCTCCGGTTCTTCACACCCCACTTGGACGCCGGCCGGTACTTGTCCTTGTACGTCGCAGACATGACGGCAGACACTGTACTGTACGTACACAAAGGAGTGTGTGAGTGTTTGCACCGGGGGCAAAGTAGTTCTGGGAAGCAGAACGAGCAGAACGAGTGCACAGGCTGGCCACTAAAGAAAGAAGAGAAGGGATACACGCGATGCTATCAAGGGAGCAGTGGAGAGTGAACGCGGGCGGACGCCGAGCTGCAGCCGGAGCTGCCGCCAGAGCTGCCGCCAGAGCTGCCGCCAGAGCTGCCGCCAGAGCGGTGCAGGCCTGGCTGTGCGGGCATCGTGGAATGGTCAGCAGTCGGGATAACAGGACAGTGAGGATGCAGGATGTGAATAGTGCATTGCAAAGAGGGTCACTCCGTTGTCGCTACCAGAGGCGAACTCGCTCATGACGACACGTCTTGTGCATGTTATCTCGGAATGCAGACCACCATGACCTTGGCAGCGCACGAGCTTATGGGGAGCGTCGGATGCACGCCTGAGATACGTTGCTGGCTGACTCACATGGTCCGCTTCCCCCTGACTTCATGTCTGAAGTCTCCGAATTCATAACCCGCCGAAGACACCATCTGTTTTCCTCTGCTTCCCTTGCTAACCCACCGCCAAGGCGGCTCCACCTTGGCCCGACCCACGCTGACTGGCCCTGTTGAGCGAGGTGCTGGCTACAATACTTGATTTGGTAGCTGGATGGGCTCCCACCAGCTGGGCACCCACGGGATGGCCAAGATGGAGATGGCAGCACTTCGTCTAGAAAAGACGCATTCGGCAACTGGGACCTGGCACAACATGGGAATCCGATGACAAGAGCTCTTGCGTGGCCATAGGCCAAGTGCTCTTTCCTGTTCCTCTTCTCACGGCCACCGCGGCCACCACGGCCACCTATTCCAAACATGTGCTTGCCTTCGGCGTGGAAGCTGCGGCCCTGACACTCTGGACAAGGTAAACATGGGCTCCGGCATGAGCCCAAGTTCGCTCCGTCCTCGACCCTCCACATCACCGTTCTCAAGCTTACTTTACAACATTGCTCGCCCAGCACTATCTGCACCACGTACAGCACCACTACCGCCGCATCATCCCTACACCACGTAGCAACCCGACCATGGAAGAACAACCGCCTCCTCGTCTGCATGGGCTCGTGTCGCATCCTGACGGAGAACCCAGCGCTGATCCAAAGGCCGAACTCTATTGCGAGGAGCACCCCCGGGATGCGCAATGCGTGTCTGGCTTCTACCCCTACAGGATCAACGAAGGCGCCAACCAGGCGTTTATCATCATGTCTGCTCTCCTGATCTTCATTCTGTTCATCACCACCATCACCACGCGCCGAGCTCGTGTGTATAGTCTGATCCTGTGGATGGGCTTGCTCTTTGAAGTCTTCGGCTACGGCGCCCGTGTCGCATCTGCCAACCACCAGACCAACCATGACATGTTCTACATGCAGGCCACTTGCTTGACCATCGCCCCGGCCTTCACTGCGGCGGCCATCTACTGGGAAATCCAGAACGTCGTGCGCTTCCTCGGCCCGGCCCACTCGGCCCTCCCACGAACCGAGCAATACCTGTTTGTGAGTCTGCCATGGATGCCGCCACATGCAGCCTTCCGCCGACTCCCTGCTGATCGACCTCCAGCTGATCCTCTGCGATTTTGTATCTCTCATCCTCCAAGCCACCGGTGGCGCCATGACTGCGGTCGCCCACAGAGACCACAAGTCCATGATGACGGGCACCCACATCATGGTCGCTGGCCTTGCCTTCCAGGCTTTCACCATGTTCGTCTTCAGTATCCTTGCCTTCCTTCTCGCTTTGCGGGTCTTCCGGGATCACAGGAGGCGAGGCGCGCGCAAGCTGCCCCAGAACCAGAACATTGTCACCTTGCGCGAGAACAAGCTTGTGCAGGCATTCTTCTACGCCATGGTCATCTCTACCCTGCTTGTCTTCGGCCGCTCCTGCTACCGTGTTGTCGAGCTCAGTGGAGGATGGACGGGCGATCGGATGAGAAATCAGGTTCATTTCATCGTCTTCGAGGGTCTCTTCGTCTTGTTGGCCAACCTCCTGATGAGTGTCTTTCATCCGGCTTGGACCGCCAGGGCGGTCCTAGACGCTCAGCCGGTAGTGTTGGACCTCATTCCTGCCCGTGAGAAGGGCCCCTATAACGGCGCGCAGGAGCAGGTGGCCTGTGCCAATCCCAAAACCAGGCCTGAGGACGTCGAGAAGCACGAGTCGCCGGGATTGGTTGTGAGCGGGGTGCGTGACCGTTAGAGGAGTGGCTGAGGGCAGGAAGACGGTGCCGAGTATGGATCCCACTAGGACAGATGGCGGCGGTAGAAGAAGAATGGTTCGGCAACGACTGGCGGAAGACGAAGGATGGAGTAGGCTTAGGTTTGTGTATTGAATTGTTTGTTTTGGCTCTGGTCTTGAATGCTGTGGTATGCGTTCGGACGTTCGTTCCGGCCCAAATGGGCTTGTTTCACACTTGGCTAGCAAGACACGTACACAATTCTGCCCATTCCATGGATCATGTGGATATCACTAGGTTGTCCGTCGCCCTGGATCTCGCCTCGTCCGAGCTCAGCTGCGGACTTGCACTGACGCTCGCTACATCGGCGGTGCTGATACCGCCTACCGCCTTGCTCGCGCCCAAACTTATCCCCTTGCTGTTTCTCGACTTCATGGCGCTCCGGAGACTTCCCGAACTAGGGGTCCTGTCTCTGATGAGCGACGTTGTCGTCGTGAAGCTACTCTTTCTCTCCGTGGGGCCGTCCATTCCGCTTCCGGAACCGGTGGAGGGCAATCTGTTCCTCGTCCAAGGCGAAGTGCTCCCACCCCGTTCACTTGGATCCGTCGGGTTCGAGGCGCCGTCCTCGTCGCTGAAGCGCAGCAACCCCTCATGGGCCTGGTGCGGCAGTTTCGCATCCGGCGTGGCGCTCACCAGGCTGTTGGCGTCGCTGTCGTTCGCCTCACGGCCGGCATGCGCGTGGGCACCCTTCCAAGGCGTGGCTGACCGGCTGAGACTCTGGATGCGCGCGCGGCGGTAGCTTTCGAACTCGTCGCGGGAGCACTCGGCGTTGGTGAAGATGCTGAGGGCGTCAAAGACGTGCGGGAAGACTTGGGCGGCGACGTCGTGGGCCCACAGGAAGTCGAGATGCTCGTATGGGGAGATCTCGGTGGCGACGGTGGTGAGCGGCAGCTCGCGCAGCATGGCAGTGATGTCGACGAGCGAGTCGCTGCCGCCGTAGAGGAGCACGATGGGCGTCTTGATGTTGCGTGTCGGGTACTTGGCGACCTTTGTGGAGCGTGCGGCATTGGCAACCAGCGCAAGCGGCGGGTCGTCGTCGTACATTTGGAAGGACTTGGTGCGGATGATCTGGAACCAGTGCACAACGGATTTGGTGGAGGTGAAGGAGTACAGGTGCGAATATGCGGCGAGCTTCTGCGCGATGGTGATGTTGGCGGCGTGCCAGTCGAAGAGGAAGCGGATGCAGGCGTCGATGATCTTGATGTAGAGCGGGGGATAGAGGATGGACTCCCACAGAGGCGTAGAAGCTAGGATTCCGCGGCGGCCGAATAGGAGGTACAGAACTTGCGGGGACGACTTGATGAGCGCATCGGCGATACCGTTGGCAAGTCCCGGAGGCGACATCGCCGGCGCCAGCGCAATGAAGACGTTGACCTGCCGGTTCAGCTGCGGATGGATCGACAGCGCGGCAAAGGCCTGGGCGGTGCCTTGCGAGAACCCGATGTAGGACAGCGACGGCTGCCCGGTGCTTCCCAGAATGTACTCTATGCTGTTCGGGATGTCGTGCAGGGCAAAGTCGTCGATGGAGAAATTCCAGAACTCCAGGGACGTTGGGGCACAGTGCACCGACTTCTTGGAGTACTTGTTTCCGCGGTTGTTCCCAAGCCAGACGTCGAAGCCCTGCTCGACCAAAACAAATGGCAGGGCGTTCTCGGGGTCTGTCAGGCAAACCCAGACCTCGCTGTTCATCAGCAGGCCATGGTGCAGGTAGACGACGGGCTTGGTGACGCTGTGGGGGCCCGCGTTGACCTTTGTGGACTCTTGGTCTCGCTTCCAGGCCAGCCGGTGCAAGCCCAGCAGGTAGCCATCTTTGGTCTGCACAAGGTGCTCCTCGGCGGTGTATCCAAAGAGCTCGCAGAGCTCGACAAAGTCGGTCGCATTCCTGATCGCAGTCGAGGTTCCTGAGGCCGCGTCTCGTCAGCCAGGCGTTTCCAACCCGATTGCATCCCGATGCAGGGCCATTTCGACCGGCTGGGCGTACCCTTCTTACGTTCTTCTGCCCTCTTCTCGGCTTCGGATCTCCAGCAATCGAAGAGTCGTCGCGAGGCTCGGTAGAAGAGCCTGATCAGGGGCGAAGCTGCAGG
Organism: Anisogramma anomala; assembly: GCA_038502455.1. Classification (NCBI taxonomy): domain Eukaryota; kingdom Fungi; phylum Ascomycota; class Sordariomycetes; order Diaporthales; family Gnomoniaceae; genus Anisogramma; species Anisogramma anomala. The sequence continues at coordinate 4,094,199 of JASMMZ010000016.1, read as the reverse complement.
GCGGTCATCAGGTCGAGTTCTCGATCGAGATCGAGTTCGGGTTCTCGTAGCAGGGCGTGGGACGACATACGCAGGGCCAGGGTCAGGACTCGGAGGATGCTCTCGAGGAGGAGGAAGATAAATGAGAGGGAGACGGCGACATATTCGGTTCTTGACAAGCTGGTCAGCGCACGGTCCAGGTCACGCGGCGTGCAGGCGCGGATGCATACATGTCAAGGCGGCCGAGGAATGGGACGGGCATTGTTGCGTTGCGTGGGAGTCGCCGTCAGGAGGAGCGGACGCGGGAGACAACAAGAAGGGGTTTCCTCTACGACGTCGACATGGCTGGGATTGCGAAAGGGGACTGCGAAAGGGACGTGGCAGCCAGTGAGCCGAGTTGAAGGAGCGAGCGAGGTTTGATGATGGACGGCCGCGGTGCAGCAGCACAGCAGCACACAGCAGCAGAGCAGCACAGCAGCACAGCAGCACAGCAGCACAGTAGCACAGTAGCACAGTGGCGCAAGCTGGGGATGGGGGATCATAGGGGGTCACTGACCTGGTGACCTCATCTCATGTCATTTGCCGCTTCCTGCTGTGCTGTGCTGTGCTGCGCTGTGCTGCGCTGCTGTGCTGCACTTGGACAAGTCAACGCAGTACATGCACACACAAACTATCAATCAATCAATCCATCGATCCATCGACCCATCATCAATCCATCGATCCATCGACCCATCATCAATCCATCGATCCATCAATCCATCGATCCATCAATCCATCAACCCATCATCAACCCATCAACCCATCAATCCATCAATCCATCAATCAACCAATCCATCAATCCACCTCTGCCACACAGGCCAACTACTGCGTCAAACACCACCAACACCAGCATCACCAAGCTTTGCCCCCTCTCCTTCATCTCCCCACGAACGCTCATCCCCGCTGACTCCACTCTTCTGCCTCAGTGAGCTTGGCCTCTTCACCTCCAAGCTCTTCAGCCGATTGCCCAGGCTCGCTTGAGCCACCGAGACGGGCCCACCGGGTCCGAGTGGGGACGGCTTGCCAGGCGCAGGGCTGCCGGCCACAGAAACAGTCGAGTAGACCGACCAATCAGTCGCCGCCTCTTCTACATCTTCGTTCCTGCTGCTCTGCTTGACGCTGCCACGGCCATCGACCGAGCCCACCTCATCTACATCTTCCACCATCAGCGAGAAAGGTGCAGGTGCAGGTGCAGACCGCCTCCGAAGCCGTGTCGCGAGCCCCGCAGCCTTGCCGCTGAGGCCGCCGCCGGCCACAGGCGACTTCGTCCCGTGCACCGGACTGCTGCTGCGCTCCTTCTGCTGGTGCCCATCGCGCCCTTTTTCGCCATGCGAGGTATGCATTGTCCGAGTGCGAGTGCACGTGCGAGTGCGAGTGCGACTCCGAGTCATATCGCTCTCGTCGTCCTTCTCTTGCGTCGCCATCGCGGCCCGCATCGCCACCCACGTCTCCACCTGTCCCTTGTCCGCCTCCTCAACACACTCACAGTCATCGCCCGCTGGACACTCCGTCTCGCCCATGGCCTGCCATTCCACCAGACAGCCATCATGTGTCACGCACCCGCACCCTAGGCACGCCGCGTAGAGCGCGTCAATGGGCTCGTGGCAGAAGACACACGTGAGCTGCGTCTGCGTGCGGCGGCAACGCTCGCAAATGCCCACGGCGCCACCGGTCGACGGCGTTGGGCAGTATTGCAGCGGGTGGAGCTGTATCTCGTGCGTGCGGCAGATGCCCGTGACACCGAGACCGCGCCCGGACGCCTGGAGGGCCGCGAGCTGTTCGCGTTTGCCACCCAGAAGGACGGTGGGGGAGGTCGTCCCGGTCGCACTGTGGCTGCCCGAGTCTACGATGGCAGAGTCGCGATAGAGGCTGCTGGATGGTGTCCCGTCCTTGGGCGCTGGCATGGTGCTCCAGCTCTCGTCCTTGAGAACGTTGAATTTCATAATCTCGAGGCGGGCAAGAGGGAGGCGCCACATTTGCAGCATCTCAGCGTACGCGTACCGATAGCCCGCGTAGTCTGAATAGCGGCTGGGGTCGAGGAGAGGTGTAGACAGCCATCCATCATCGTCGGAAGCGGTTTCGTCCTCAATCGTCACGCTCACGCTGACTGGAACCATGCATACAAGCTCGTCGCGTCGGACCTCGTCGTCCGATACAGAAGTTCTAGCTGTCTCCGTGGACTCGACCTGAGGCCCGCCAAAGTATGTCGACGTGCCCCAGGTGATATGGGTAATATTGGTGATATTGGTGATATTGGTCGGGATGTGGGACAGTATTGCCTCGGCTGGGCTTGGGTGTTTTCGCCCTGGAGGAGACGACGATATCATGGACGCAGACGCCAAGCCGCGTGACAGGCCAGACGCCAAGGTGGCAGCCAGCGCAGACTGCGATCTGCGGATGGCTGAACGGTCGTTGGGAGAAGTGGACAAGCTTTTTGTACGGTCTGCCTCACTCACGTAGTCTTTGAACAGCCGCTGTGGGGGTGTCTCGTCCGTCGAGTAGGACTGCGACCCGGGGTCGCCCATCCACAGTATATCCGGACTCTGCGGGCCTGATTTGATGAGTGACGTCTGTAAAGTTCGTGGTGTCTGGGTCCCCGACGTCAAGCCACTTCTAGGTTGCCGCAGATCCCAATCCGCGGCATGGACCGGAAGGTATTCCAGAGAGAAGGAGGGCGCTTTCATGGGCAGCGGAGTCTCGGCCCTGGTCAGTCGCGACTCGGCGTACGAGACTGGGTTCTCTGTGGACGATTCTCCAAAGATGCAAGACAACATAGCCAGCATCTGAACGTCCGCCAGCTGCTCGAAGTACTCGAATAAGTCGTACACCAACTCTTGTGCGATGGGATGATGGCCCCACTTCACGCGCCCTGTCAGAAGCTCCGCCTCTTCTTCGGGACACGTGCCGTCACGATACCTGGAAAGAGCGTCTTTGGCGATGACCAGCACCGACTTGTTCCTTTGTCCTTCTTGCACCTCCAACGGAATATCGGATCGCAAGAGGAGGGCCGCGTACTGCCAGATGTGGACCAGGTCTGGCAAGCCATACTTTTCGGCCACCCGCGCATTGTGCCTGCAGACTTGAGCACCATCGCCGAAAACGGCATACTCCTCGGCAAAATGCTGCTTCGAGGGCAGCATGTCCCGCATGTCAAAGCACTTGACCACGTTCTTGGCTCGTCCAGTCCGTCGGCGAGTCGTATTGGTGCCTGTTCCCGTTCCAGCTCCAGTGGTGCCTCCACCACTAGATCGCAGAGACTCATTGGCGCTCCACGTCTTGTGAAGGCGACGCCCAGGTCGGTACCAGAGGCTAATCTTGTGCATCGTCGTGAGCTCCGAGCCACTCGAGGACGAGGACTCGTCCGACTCATCCGAGAATGCCGACAGATCATCTGGCGCCGATGCCTCGCCGTCCAGGTATCGCTTCCGTGGCGGTGGTGAATCGTGAGTGAGACGCCCAAAGCCAGCAAACGTAGGCTGTTCTTTTGGCTTCTCCCTGAGCGACTCGTTGGGATGGAATAGCAGAGCCTTGGCTTCTCTTGTCGGGAAGAAGGTGATGAGTCGTCCGTCGTTGGAGAAACGTGCGCCACATGTCCTGTATACGGGAGGCACTGTTGGGCGAGTGATGGGCGCCAGTGTTGCATCGATCTCGGCACTTGCGGTCAAGTCTTGCGGCATGGCCGCCGACCCACCTGCCGGGATGTCATTGTCGGAATCCTCGCTGGAGCTGTCATCAGCCAGCGCATCCATCTCGTCGTCGAGGTCTCGGACGTTTTTGAAGAAGTTGGTGCTCTCGGCCAGGTTGGTCTCGCCCAAGAGGTACGAGAAGGCGGCTGCGAGGCAGTTCTGCTTGCGCCTCAAGTACCGCTCACCAATCTCGTGGGTCTCTCGTTCGAGCGTCTCGTGGCGACCTTCCGGCATGAAGGCATTCTTCTCAATCATGAACCTGGGTGCTCTGGCTTTGGGATAGGCGTGAGGAACATCGACCTTGACCTTGACGAAGATGTCATCTTCATCGACGCCCCACGGACCCTTGAGCGAGGCGTTCAGGATGAGGTGGTCCATGTCGATGCTGTCCCATTGGACGTTGGGAAGCTGCTCGCTAATACGAACGAACTCTTCTTGCAGTGTCTCGGGCTCGGCCCAGTAGTCGTGTTGCAAGAAGGGCCCGAACATGGTCGAGTCTTTCGATCCTGCCCGCTGCGGAGAGTCCGCGCTGGACTTGCGCTTGGTCATTGTGATGCCCTTCATCCAGTTCATCTGGGCCTGACTCCGATCGACCTTTGTCGTGCTTGCATTTTTTGCTTTCATGGACGGGCCCCTCCAAAATGGCCCAGTGCGGTAGGACGGAACTTGGATGCCCAGAGTGAGCGCACTCTGTCGCAAGCCCGCGGTGCGCGGGTCGCTCATCGTGGCTGTTCGGCGGTGAGGATTGCCATCGTCCACGGTGCGGAAGGTCTTGTAGGTGGCCCCTTGTCTTGTCCGTAGCCACTTCTTGTCAGCCTCCATGCCCCTGACGTAGCCGACGCCCTCCAAAGTGGACGGTTCTGGACGCGTCAAGCGAAGTTTGTTATCTTCGCCCCACGACACCAACTGGAATTCGCGGTTGTCGATGCCCTCGTCCGAGATATTTCCGCGCGTTCTCCACAGAAACTCCTTGGCTTTGTGATGTCCATGACCCTCAAAGGTGGCGACAGGCTCTACTGCACCGTCGTTGGGCGTGTCCTCTTCCTCGCGCTGGTCGAACAGATACAGATGCCCTGGCTCATTCTGCGGCATAGCCAGCAGGCCGCGGCCAAAGGGCGTGTGCCTGGCGCGCCATACGGGAAAATCCGTGCGGATGACCCGCTCGGGGACATGGCCTTCTTTCTGGTAGTCCCAGAACTTGATGCTCTTATCCAGAGAGCAAGTGACAATGGCACTGGCTCTGGTGCGATTCCAGTCGATGCCGTAGATCTTGGAGGTATGCGCATTGATGGACCTCAGCGGCTCCGAAGACTTGCGCTCATCCCATATATGAAGCCACCTGTCGTGGGAGGAAGCAATGATGAAGGGATCCTGGCGACTGTACTTGACCTGTGTGGCACCGGCAAACCAATCACAGAAACTGATGACGGGCTGTCTCGGGCGCCGCAGGTCCCAGCAGTGGACGTAGCCATCAACGGAGCAGGTTGACAAGGAGTCCGGGTGGTGGGCGGAAAAGTTGATGTCGGTGATGGCTCTGCTGTGGCCTTGCAGAGAGTGCTCGATGGCGCCCGAGGCGGAGTCGTCCCTGAGGTTCACGTTCCAGACCAGACCTCGATGGTTCGCGGTGGACGCGACCCAGTAATCGCGCACGGCAAAAGGAGACCACTGGACGTCGACGACGAGCCAGGGGAGGCCATGGCTGCTCAGGCGGCGCGGTGGACTGTAGGGGGAGTCCAGGTCGATGATGGCCAAGCCCTCGGGAGAGGCCAGCGCAACATCTCGGCCGCAGGGGGAGATGGTGGCCGATCTAACGATGCCGTCCACATGAATAGTTCCGTCTGCGTCGAACGTGTCACTGTCGTATGCTGACTGGATGCTCTTCCCCTTTTTCGGTGAGTCGTGGAGGTTGTCAAATGCTAAAGGCATCCTCGAAAATGGGGTTGACACGTGGTCTGGGAGATTGGAGATGGCATCGTTGTTGTCACCTCAAGTGGCCGTTTGGATTGCATTGGCTGTGTGAGAGAGTGATCATGATGGGTGAAAGTGAAGAGGAAATATAGTACGGTGGCAATGGTGATGGTTACAATCGTGAGGTTCCTGAATTCGACAAACCCCTGCCACTAGTCTGTGCCCCACAACTTCTGACTGTCACGAGCCTAACCCTTGCTGATTGGCCCACTGTTATACTAGTGCAGTTCTCTCCGCCACGCCCACTAGTTTTCACTTTCCCTCCCTCTACAGATAAATTCTTATATATGAACCATTAACCTTATCGTTATTGACCCGTAATCGTATAATTTGTTGTGAAGATGTTTTGTTATTTTTATCTTCGGGTTTTTATAGTTTCCTCTATTCCTACTTCAAATTTACTCAGTTTCACTAATTTGTTATTTTTTGTTGTTAAACGGGTTAAGAACCTTCAATTATTACAATTCTATTGATTCCTATTTATTCTCATAGTTCTATTTACCCTCATAATGTTGATTGGTTTTTCACATTGTGTTAACTTCTTTAATTACTTTTTAGTCTGTGGTTGTTACATCCTTATAGAAAATAATTGTTAAATTCCAAATAGTTTTCCCTTTTTGACCGATAATTTATCGTTTTTACACGCATTTGGGTATTATCTTAATATAATTTAAGTTGTAAATTACTTTAATATATATATGCGTAATGTTTTTAGCTTGTTTACTTTTTGAAATCAAACTTCATTACGTAATTTTCGTCGATTTACCTCGAGTTTAGTATCGATCATATGAATTTTATCATTCACAAATATAATATTAATATTGAAAAATTCGTTATTATGAATAGAAATTCAAACATAACTCTATTTAATGCTTGTAAAAGTAATTTCGTTCTCGCAAATATCATGTTACCTTTTCGATGTATTATTGAGAATCTCATAAACTTTACCAAAAAATATTAAAACGTTTACTTTAATTTATCGTATTTTAATTGTAACTTCAATATTAGTAGTTTGTTTATCATTATTTTTTAACCAACTTGCTTCGAATTTAATCAAATCTTGATCTAACTTTCTTAAGTTATTTTATTTCATTGGTTTTTGTCGGTAGAGTCTAAGTATTTGTTCACGTGAAACAAAGCAAGTAGAAGAGTAATCAAAATATGATTGGTATTGTAGTAAAGTAAGTCAAGATGGTTCAGAAGAAACATCCAGAGGTGTACGCTCCAGCTGAGGGTTTGTAAGCCCTCCATCTAGAGCGTATCACTTTGGAATACTCTTTCTAGACCAATCCGCGTATTGCTGTCAGCCTAGAATAGTATTTTAGACCGATTTATGTATGATGTACTTTGTAGCGTGATACGTTATCGTGCACACTGTAGGAGTGTACCCTATAATACAGTGTATTGCTCTTTGGCCTATATATACTATCTATAAGAGTATATAGTAATATTTATATATGTAATTTTTTTCCTCTTATATACTTCGTACTTATATCCTAATAGTAATGATATTGTTGTAATATTAATTGTAAAAGGTTTAAATTAGCAATAATAATAGTATTGTTATCGTATTAATTGTAAAAGGTCCAAATTAGCAGTAGTAATAGTATTATTGTCGTATTAATCGCAAAAGGTCTAAATTAGCAAGTTTGGCTAGTATTAGTAAAGTTTAACCGCGGTGGTAGTTGTAAGTCGACTCTGGTTGGTATAGCTAAATAGAGGCAACATAGTTAGTAATAGCGCCTTTCATTGTTTTTAATAGGAGTAGTTACGTAATAATGATTGCGTGGGGGTGATTACGTATGATAATTACGTAATCAAGTGGCAGGTTAGTATAAAAAGATGTATTGCCATCGCTTTAGGCATGTTTTTTTTTCTTTAAAAGCGCATAGATTTAGCTAATGTATATCGTTGTTTAACTTAACTTCTGGTTTATCTAATTAAACCAAACCGTTTTGGTATATAGTTCATTTGGCTTATACATATATTAACTTATTATCCGAATAAATATTGCATAAAAACTGTATTATAAGGCGCCATTTGGTGTGCAAGCGGCAGCGCACCACTGCCATTGCCGCCGCCGCCGCCGTTATAACTACTGTTACATCTACCACCACTATTACCAATAACAGTAGTCCGCCCTCGTCGGGCGAAATCTTCTTTATCGCTGCTACGTCGCTAGTTGCCATTACCCCATATACCGCCATACCACTAAGCCTCACTGCCGCCATCTTTTCTACCGCCGCTACGCCCCCTCCCCCCCCCCTTCCTTCCACTTCTCAAATTCTCAAAGGAAGGAGTGGGGGGTCCTTAAGGTTATAAACCTTATCCTTTCCCCACGAGTAAAGATTCGATTACTCGTAGGGGCTCCTTTACGTTATAAGCGTAGCTTGGAGTAGTTATGTTAAGGTATGTATATTTTAGTCATTTTGTTTGTATGTTTTTAACCCCCCTTTTAATAGATAAAAAGTACGAAGCGGATTTCCTTCGCCGCTTCGAGCTTCGTATCGCTAAGGTACGTCGTAAGGCCTTTTTAATGCATTAAGCGTTAAAGTGGCGTACTCGGGTCTATAGCCTTAGGCCGTTAATAAACACGCTTTATGTGTCGAGTATCGCGTCTACAGCTACGGGTAAGTTTATTGGCGATTGATACGAAAGCGGGGGTCGCTCGGCGCGCTGTCACCGTTACGAGTGGACTGGTAGCTTGTATGCCCTCATTCCAGTGGTCTTGAGGCTATAGGCTGAGGCCATACTACGTGCCCGCCAGCTTTTTGGTAAGTTTTAACCGAATTTTAAAAGCATTATCTGGCAAAAATACTTATTTAGGGCGAATCGAAAGAAAAAAAACGTTGTAAGTAACTAAAATAAATCAATGTTAATTAGTAATAGGCGTTAACCAGCGGATTAGGGAGATGGCAGCCGCCATCGTCGCCTGGAAACAGGGCCTGTATATATACTGCATAGGCGAGTTTGACAATATTATCGCACGTCGCCATGAGGGGGGTAATCCCTCCTTTATACCTTTGCCTAAGGGTATAACTAATAAGGTGTAAGGCCATATCTTCGTTAGCATTAATGATATCGTTGGCGGTGATAGCGGTAGTGCTAACACAAAGGGAAAAAACGACGGTGAGGATAGTAGGGACGCGGCGGCGTCGCTCTTTCCCTTTAGTAGTGGATAAATATCCCTTTAGTCCGGCATATCTGGCCATAATGTAGTACGCTATACAGTAATTTTATGGCTCTCTATAAATTAAATGTTTAAAGTGATAACTGTAATATGAGATGTAAAATAAAAAAAGTAATGTGTTAGAATCGGTATATGAAATGTAAAATAAAAAGGTAATGTGTAAAAATCGGTACGAATAGTCTCATTAGGAAAAAGCAAAATGTAGATCGGCGCAAATAATATTAATAGGCCGATTTAAGTTGTCTAAAATCGGTAAATATAAAATAAAAGAGGTAATATGCCAAAATCGGTATAAATAGTCGTATTAAAGAAAGGTAAAAATGTAGATCGGCTCAAATGATATCTATAGGCCGATTTAAGTCATTGAAAATCGGTGTGGCGACCTATTAGAGTTGTAGGACCTTTTTAACAACTTTAACAAATAATGTACTTGTCGATATAAGTTTTTTTTTTTAAGGCATCGATTGGTATTGCCCTTATCATTACGTTTATTAGGTTTAACTTTCTATCAATTCATCTGATTTATTTAATTTCCCGGCGTTCGTATAACTCGCATAAAGTTATAATATCTATTATTAGTCGTTTTTCGTTCGTAGTATTTAATTTAACCAAGTATTTTGAAAGAGATAAAAAATCGGTGTAAATAATTGAAAAAATAGGGTGTAAAATAAAGTTAGAAATAATTATCCGGACTATTATCGTTATAATAATACCCGAATCAAAACCTTTAACTATATTATAAATCTCGAAAGCGAGGACGCTTTTCGTAACCATTTTACACTTGATAAAGCTTTAATAAATAATGGTTTTACGAAGCGTAAGGTTGTTTCGAGCCGGTGATTCGTTACCGAGGACGAGGACGAAGTCAATCTGTAAATTATAGTTGCTATTATTAGCAAAGAAGCTGTTAGTAAAAACAAACAGCTTTACAATACGTATATCCAGCGATATAAATTATAAATCTCGGTTTTAATTGTGTATTTGTTATAAAAAGCGTTTGTTAAGCGCCTTATATGAATCGTTCGTTAAGTTGATTTGTCATTACGCGGCGACCGAAAGATCGAATACCGTTTTTGGTTGTGTTACAGACTTAACTTAAGCTCCATGTACGCGCTGTCATTTGTATTAGTCGACCCGTTTTACGCTATTTAGGACGACAAGAGTTACTTTTTTTAGCTATCCCTTTTATATAAGTCTTAAAATGCCGTTTCGAAGTGTAATTATTGTATTATTAAAATCTACTATATTATTTTTAATAGATAAGCTTTAGGCTTCGTTTTCAAGCCGGCCTCTAAAAGTGTTCTTTCCTTAGACGCGAATAATGAGGTGTTATACAAGGTTAGAATATCGTTTATTTATATTTCTATACGTATAAAGCTTTTCGAACGGGTAATCGATATTAATAGGCACGGGTTAAAGGTGAAATTAGTTCTCTCTAATCGCTCCTTATAATACTTTTGGTAAATATTATATTAATATATACAGGCTTTGGCTAAGTCGTAAAGAGGTTTTAGAATATATAGGATTGTTTTAGGCGGGTAGTTTTATTTACGGTCCTTTAGTATATTTACGTAAATACGATGTTTCAGTCGTTTTTCAGATTATATATATACCTATATTATATTCCGAAATTTTATATATAGGTTATATGGTTCGTTGAAGGAGGTTATGAATATAAAAATCAAATAGTGGCTGGCTTGTTGTAACGTAGGTAATTAAGTTATAATATCTGTTTTATCTTCGTCGTTATAATCTTTGATAACTAAGCGAAGTTTTTCGTAAGGGTTTTTTATTTTGTCCTTTACCTTATAGACGAGGCGGATTAAAAAAATCCTATAGTTATCGTAAATGGTAGGGTCAAATTATTTAAAACAAAAAACGCCTTGATCGATTAGGGCTAAAATTTCTTTTTACGTAAATTATTCGAATAGAGCACTTAAGGTAATGATCATACTTTAGTAGTAAAGCTTTAAATTAAGCTTGTTGTTTACCAATTCTCTTTACATAATGAAGGAATCCATAACAAAGTTCCTAAGGTGTTTTTTCGTTTTCAAGCCGAAAGGTCGCTTTCAGCGATGAGGTTTTAATAGGATCAGCGTAAATTTTCCGTTTTCATGTAATATAATCCGGTTAAAATCGTATTTTGGAGCCGAAAATAGATTTGGAGTCGGGTTAAATTCGTTATTCCAAGGGGTGGCGTATAGGCTATTTTGGTCATTTCTATTGTTTTAGGGGATTATATATAGGCGGTTTTATTTATTTTAATGTTTCTAGTCGATTCTTTTCACTTTTTTACTAAACTTACGTACTATTATTTATCGAAACAAACTTATGCTGTTCGACAGGTTAACTAATATATTATAGCCGTTAAAGACGTTAATATTTTAAGGTTTAGTCTATTTATCCTTCTTTTTTTAAACCACTACTTTAAATTGTAATTGTAAATTTTAAACGCCGGCGTTACGTAGGCTTTCTTTCGTAGCTAACGCTCTGGATATGTCGTTCTTAGCCCGCAAAGATCGTAACGTTTTTATGGCTTTTACTACGGTATTGGCTTTTTGTATTATAGATGGTAACGGTACAGAGTTTATGGAAATCTTTAGGTAAGTATTGAAAATAAAAAGCGTAAGGATAAGCCTACTTAGGTCAGAAGTATTGTTAACAGCGTTGACTGTTATTTAAAGGATAGATTCTTTAGAATTAATTCCCTTTAGTTTTTTCGACAATACTGTATATTTTTTTAATAGTCCGTAGTACCGTTCGTATTTTCCAATAACCCATAAATCTTTTACTAGAATTTGCTTACATTCTTTTCTGGCTATCCAGGCTTTAGTAAAATATTCGGTAAAGTCGAAGGCCGTATCAGCTTCCTATGTAATCCAATTTAAAGGCCTAAAGTAAACGTTAAACTAATAGTTAACCAAAACGTTTTAATAATTTATAACAAAAACGCTTCATGTAAACCTAACGACCTAAAACGATGTTGTTGAATCGACAGCGTAGAAAATGGATTGGTTATCTAAATATATAATATCAATGATTAATTTGTAGTTAAAGTCCATATTATCTTAGAAGCGGAACTTGAATCGTCGTAATGCCTATAAGTGTAATTAACACTTATAATAAAACCTTTCAATAGCTTTAAATACGCTCTTTTCTACATCTGTATGGCCTATGACATAAAGTAGGTGCAAAAAGCGGTTTGTAGTCGAGTATTCGAATCGTCGGTATAACACACATAATTCCAGCTATGTTAAGTGAACGGCTTCGATTATACGTGTTTTTAAAAAAAAACCCATAAGTAACTGAACTTAAGTCAAAGCGGTACAGATACACTATCTAAGGCGCAGATAAGCTGGTTGGTTATATTTCGAACTTCGATTTCAAATTCATTTATATTAGTTAATAAAAGCAAAAATAATATTTTAAAATTTATTACATAAAACTTAATAGGCCCGAAAAGTATATTTATAAAGACTGTTCTGAGCGAAGACATATTACTTTTACTAAATAAAACCTTTCGGTATTTTCCTGTTCAGTTTAGTTAAAACTTCGAAAACTTCGCCATAAACGTATCAAATTGACTTTTTTTCAGCCGTTGAAGTCTCAGCTATTTTAATGTTAGACATAATACCTTAAAAACCATTCCCGTACCTATTATATCACGTAAATTGTAACGCCCTATAGGCGTCGAACACTTTATTCGCATAATTAAATCCAGCGATATACTTAAAAAGGGTATTTTACAATCCGGTAAAAATATGGTAAACGGTTTCGTCGTTTTAAGCTAATAAATAGGTATTATCGTTATAGGGATCGTCATTTATAGATATGTCATCATAAAGGTAAAAATTAAGTCCGTTATCCATACCTTCGTATTTGGTTACGTATATTGTAAAGTTGGCCTTTATCCGATCCTCGGATACGTAATCGGCCTAAAATTATCGTTTCATCAGAATATACTCGTAAATAAGGTAATTTGTAAACCAACAACCGACTTTACCGCATACAATACACCGCTTTTACAAACTTGTAAGGTGCTGTATATCTTTTCGCAAGTATTATATTACAGGCTAGTGTCTGGCTAGTATTTACTAGGGATCCAACCCTAGTAGTTCTACTCGCTCTTGAGATGCTCTAGAACAGGGAGAGAGCCGCTTAAGGACACGTCATATAATTGGGGAAAGGGCTGTATTATCTTAGCTCTATAGCTTCTCCCTAGTAGGGACTTTTCTACTTTCTTCTTTATCGAGGTTTATAGATAAAATCTGACCACCTTGAACGACAGCTCCGGCTTTAGTCCCTTTATATATAAACCATAATCTTTCTTCCGACGGTGTCTTAACTATTTCTTAGCGGTTATAGCCTAGGACTATATCTTTATCCTTCGACCTACCGAATTTAGACCCTTAATCCTTAAAGTAATTACTTAACGCATGCATTAAGGGGGCAGCTTTAAAAAGTCTTAATTGATTGGTACGATTACCTTACAATTTAATATAAACACTTTACCAACGTTTTATATATAGAATTTATCAAGTAGGATTAAGCCGTTCGGAAGTACGTTTTATACTTGAAATAACGAAATAATAATACGTTAAATGCCTTAACGAATATAATTCTATAGCTCGAAGCTGCTGATATCCCTATATCCTTAGTTTAACTTCCCATTTAAAATATTTCCTTTACATACGTTACGAACGATGTCACCGTTATACTGCTTTTTATTAGGAATCGTATTAGCCTTTTAAATAACAACGACTCCTTTAACTCCGATTAAAATACTAGCGTCCTTTTTAACGAACGTTACGGACTTAAACTTAAATTACTTAATTAACCGGTTAAGTTTTCCGGTGTTAAACTACAATTTCCGGCATAAAAAGTTACGATAATACGTAAATTACATAGAAACCGGAAATTCATTAGTATAAAAAAGGATTACTTTTACGTTATCTTTTAACAGTTGAAAAGCCCCGCAAAAACCGCTATAAAAGGCTATCACGCCCACGGAGACAACGGCGATATTAACGACTTCGACGCCTTTATAACTATACTTTACGCTTCCTCTATTACGACCTTAACGGGACTAAAGAAATTATCGCTCGGCTTAAAAGTATAAAATAGGGAATTTATAAACGATTTTACGTTTCTTAAAGCGTTTATGAGGATTTACTCGCGAAAGTCGGCGGTATAACCTAGGAATTCGCCGCCAAACTCGTTATCTTAAAGGGAGTTATTAATAATACATTTGCCAATACGTTGTTTCCTTTCGACATAACAAGGAATTCTAATAAATAGGTCGTCCGTATTTAACTTATCGACGGGCGCCTTTACAATTTCCGTACTTGTTACGGCGGTACTGGTACTGTCGTTACTGAAGGCGCCTTTCGCGGTAGGAATAACGGCGGTAATGCGCCTGCTCGAGACAATTAGGGAGATATTATTATAACTTCGCGAGTAAATAACTTATCAATCGTTTAAAGTTACCGCGTTTTCCTATTCCTTTACGATAATTTAACGAAGCTACGTTTTACATGTCCGCTTTTCCCTTACGAATTATTTCTTTTATAACATTTTTAAATATCAACTTCGATAAATATCATTACCGGATATAGGCTTACATCGTCCCCTCTTTATAATACGACGTTATTTCAAGTAAAATTTAAATAAAATAATAATAAGTTACCTACGACGATGCAAAATACATATTACTTTTAAGGTAAACCAGTAATCACCATATTTAAAAGCGAAGGTTTACGTCCGTTTATAAAGTGTTGAAAGAGTTTAACGTCGTTATATTCCATATCATTTTACGATAAACCCATAAGGACCAAGCTGTTATTACATAACTCGCCGCCGTTTTCATCGAAAATATTAATAAAATACTTACCCCTAAACTACTTATTTTTGTTTATGACAAACTTCCTACTAATTTTTAAAAATTCGTACCTTTATTCAATAAAGCCCTCAGCGATAAGCTATCCCCCTACTTCTTCGGATCGAATTACGAGATTACCTTTCATACCGACAACTAAGGCTAACCTTTAGAAGTATCATAGGGCCTTTTATACGGTATGTCGCGTAAGAAGCTCCTCGTATTACGTAAGACGTTAATCGAATTACTTAATTAAGGTTACATTCGAGTAAATAACTTTTTAACGGGCACTTTAATCTTTTTTGTTAAAAAAACCGGGAAAGGGTTACGATTTTGTATCGATTATCACAGGTTTAATATTATTATGAAGGCAAATCATTACCCATTCCCTTTTATTAAAAGAAAATGTATTAAGTTATATATTAAAGTTGCTTTTTATAAGTTTCGTATTAAGGAGGGGGATAAATGGAAAACTGTATTTCGTATATGTTTCGGATTTTTTTAAGTAGTTCATTTTTTTTCGGCTTTTTTAATGCCCTCGTTACCTTTTAACGGTATATTAATAGTTTGTTACGCCTTTTGTAATATTTTTTGTTTACCTCAATGATGTTTTCATTTACTTTAACAGTACTTTCAACGATTATGTAACTAAATTTAAGTCAAATCTTAACGTATTGAACATTAAGAAACTTAACCTAAATATTTTGAAATACAAGTTCGGTGTTTAAAGAACTAAATACCTATAATTCATTATTAAATATAACTTCGACGTCTGTATAAACCTAAAAAGGCTACAAGTTATCCGGGAATTAACGGCTCTTACAATGGTTTTAGGAGCACGAGGCTTTTTAAGGTTTGTAAATTTTTATCGCTATTTTATTAGCGATTATTCGACGATTATCTGATTATTATTACAGTTGACCCGTAAGGGTAATTTATTTCATTAGGGGCCTAAACAAAAAGCTATTTTCGAACGGCTTAAGTTTAGCTTTTTTTTAAACCCCGATTCGCCTAATATGATTTCAACCGCGATACCTTTTTCGAAATCGACTATTTTTACTAGGCCTTAGGAGGCTACCTCCTTCAACTCAACGACTATGGCAACCTACGCCTAATGATGTATTATTCCCGTCGTTTATCTTCCGTCGAATATAATTACGAAATTTACGAAAAGGAGTTACTTGGGGTTATAATCTATTTAAAAACATGAAACGCGAATTTCCGAGGTACAACACGCTTATTTACTATTTTAACGGATTATAAAATTTTTAAATATTTTAAAACGATACGGAAGCTTTCCGAACGATAAGTCCGCCAGTTTCAATACCTTTTGTAATTTCGTTTTCGGTTAATATATAATAAAGCAACGGATTACGTATGACCTCATATACTATTACAACGAAATCAGGATATTTCTAAAAGCCTTTCGGACCCACGTTACCTGGGTTAAAAACTCCAGTTATTAAGCCCCGAATGGTTTAATTTTAAAACGCTTCCGCGTATGTACGTCTCCCAATTAACTGTCGCTGGCAAATCAATTTTAAAAAGCCGTAAAATTTTCATTAATGTCGACCTTTAAAGTTATTGAGATGCCGTTATTACACGCGATACTACTTATTCCCGCCTAATACGTACGATACGTATAGGCGACTGTCATGACCCAGACAGCGGTTAGGTCAGGAAAACAGGCCAGCAAGGAAACTACGCCACTGAGACGCCTGAAGTCTAACACATCAGGCGGGGAACATCTCTTATGTCAGCAGACCCAGGGTTAGGGTTAATGCCAAGGATATGTTGGATATGTTGGATATGAGGTTATCCAAGCTATCCAAGGACATGCCAAGGATATGTCGGATATGTTGGATCGGAGGTTATCCAAGCTATTCACATTATACAGTACTGAAGACGTATGAAGGATTGAGGATATAAGGACACGGTCAGCACCACACAGATAGTATTTCCTTCATAGCTCTTCAGTTGTCAATCTAAGTATTCAGTCTACCCTGAATAGCCTCACGGCTTCTGATCATCACTCGCACGAACACAGTCTTGATATTGCACCTTTTGTTACCTCTGCTACCTTACTGTTAACATAAACCCTCTGACACCTTCTACATACTCACGGGTATTTAGTGTGATCATTACAGCGACCGACACTTTCCAACGGATATCCGTGCCGACAACGACCGTATGTTAAAGGTTTTAATTTCGGAATATTAGGTAAACGGCGATAAAGTTTTAAGATTTCGCAACCGTATTTAGGTACCTGTTTACGAGCCGCTTCTTACCGCATTAATTTAAGTTATTTACGATTCTCTTTTTACCATTTACCTAAGCCGCGACGTTACTATCATTATCCGTTTTAAAACGTATTTTTGGTTGGATTTATATTATACGGTCCGCTGCTTTTACCCTAACTACGACGTTTATAGCTATATAACCTATTAAATATATTGTCTAAAAAGGGTTTTTGAACCCTTTCTGGTTCCCAAACGGCTTTGAAACGAACCTTTTATCGACTTGATAATTAATTTACCTTAGAAATATGAAAACGACTTACATTACCTTATAATTATTACAGACCGTTTAAGTAAAGTCGTTACCTTTAAGGTTATAATTATTCTAGAAGTCGAAACTTATATAAAATCGTTTTTTAGTTGCTATTAACTATTTTATGGTTTTCCGCGTACGTTTGTTAACGACTGTGGTTCGAATTGAATTAATAAGTTTTAAGAATAACTTTTCAACTTAATTAAAGTGTAGTAACGTTTAAATACCACTTTTTACCTCGAAATTAATAGCGTAACCAAACGCGTGAATTAAAAGATCTTTACGCATTTACGTTTATTTATTATTTATATATAACTTAATTTAAGTCTTTCATTACCAGGTTATTAACTAATACCGAATAATAAGGATACGAAAATTATCGGTATTAACCCGTTTTTTATAACTTATAGTTATTACGTTAATTTTATTCAACTAGTATAACGTTTTTTCGTTTCGACGACGATATTACGCGTAAGGTTTAAAAACTTTGTTCAATGGATCCAAAAAGTTATTGAATTTGTATAACCCATAATAACGGTCATGTAATAACATATAGAGAACGCCGTTAATGAACAGTGCTCCTTTTCAGAACGTTTTCGAGTCGGCGACGACGTTTGGCTTTTTTTAAAAAAAACTATAAGTTAAACGAATTGTTTAAGAAGTCAAGTTAATTTTACGTTAAGTATTAGGTAACGCGTGTAATTGACTTTTAATTTATTAAATTCAATGTACCGAACGGGCAATATCCTCGATTTTATATAAATTAACTAGTTCGAATCGGTTCAGATTTACTCTTAAGTTAGTAAATTCGAGACTTTTAACCGTAAATTACAATTATTGAAAACCACGATAATAAGGAGAAACCGAAATATTAAGTCGAAAGTATATTACGGGCCCTTAATAACCCTTAAATCGGATGTACCCGATTTTACAACTAATCGAAACGGTAAGTTTTAATTAAATATTTAGGTTATATATACCTAATGTAAAAGTTGTTTTTAAACTTTTTTAATATTATAATATTCGATACCTTTAAATCGTATTACGGATTAGTTCAATATAACGATAGATCTTTACACCTAACCCGTAAACAGGTATAATTTTACACTTTACTTTATTGAACGGAACGACGTATAAACTGTTAAGAAACGGATACTAAATAAGTGTATTAATATTTATAAAAGCGAAAAACAAACGATTTTAACTAGGCCCCTAATTACCTAAATATATCTTTAAAGTCCTAATCCGAGTTTTTACCTAGTATTTTCTTATTTATTTCGATAAATTGACCTAATTTAACATTTATACGACCTAACTTAACATTAATACGCTTTAGACCTTTAATAAGCCTTTATATTGTTTTTAATAATATTATCTAGCTGTTCCTTACCCGCGTTCCTCTATGTTTTTACCTAGTTATAAAATATTTACCTCGATCTTCAAAATCGAACGCTAAATACGCCTCCGACAACTTCTCGACAGCTTTATTTATATCCGGGTTTAAATCGAGTGGCGTACACGTATAACCAGAATTTCGACCCGTAGCTTTAACGAAATAAAGGCGATACTGAACCCTAATATCTAGTTACTCGTTAATAGCTTTTTCGCGGCTATTGAAACCACTTACCATCGGTTTTTTGGCAAAACTACATGAAATTACATATTATTTTATAAATATATTTGAAATATATTTATTCATAAGTTACGTCAGGGTATATATCGACAAGCCTTAGGGTAAATAACTTTATACTCGTTAATAAGAACCAAATAGCTTCAAAGTATATAATCTATATCTTTAATAACTTTATTTACTTCGACGTTTAACTAACGATTTATCGTAACGTTAATAAATAAAAGAAGTATTAAGATTACAAAAAAGAACAAATATTATATTAGTGAATATAAATATTAACTTCATACGGAAAAGTTAAAAGTTAAGGGAAAAAAGGTTTTATCTTTTGTAATTGGGATTTTACGGATAATTTATAAAAAGTGGAGAGCGTTAAAACCCCTTTTACGTAGCGTTGGCCTGGTGCTTTTCACACGAAATCGTATCATTTCAAAAGGCGCGCATACCTTCTTTATACTTACGGCGCCTTATATTACAACATTAAAAAAAAAATACGAGGGAAGGAACGACAGGGGTATCTTTGATGGTAATGTTACAAGCTAATGCCTAGCTAGTATTTACTAGGGATCCAACTCTGGTAGTTTTACTCGCTCCTGCAATGCTCTAAAGCAAGGAAAGAGCCGCTTAAGGACACATTACATGACTGGGGAAAGGGCTGTACCATCTTAGCTCCATATCCGCTCCCTAGCAGAGACTTCTTCTTCTTCTTCTTTATAGAAATTTATAGACAGAATCCGACCACCTTGAGTGACAGCTCCAGCCTCAGTCCCTTTACATATTACTATAGTTTCGATACGTTTTTTCTATTTCTAAACGATCGTCCCTGTCTTTTGCTACTAAGGCTTCCTCCTTAATACTTATACTTTGGGCTTTCGTTTTACCTTGGGTAAACCTTAAATCACTAGTCAAAAATATAATAGATTGTTTCGGAAAGATTTGTTTTAGTGATTTAGGTTTTACTTTTAATTTTATTAGCTACTAATACTAATCCAAAGCTTGCTTGTCTGCGTATAAAGGTCTCGAACTATGTTTTAAAGCTTGTACAAAAGGCTTTCAAGTCCTTTTCCGGTTGAAGAAGTATAAGGTTGAATTCTGGGTTTTCACTGCAAACTTTTATAACTACTTAAATAAATAATTTATCGCCTTTATATTCCGGTTCGAAGGCTATTTAACACTTTCGAAACTTCGTCAACAAGGCGGTAAAGGTTTATCAGAGGTTTTTATCGATATTCTCCTACTGGTTTTTTACAAATTCCCATGTTATACTAGTCTAATCCTTATCGTATAACTCGTAATTAATCTCGATGTTAAAGTGGGATTTAAAACAGTTATAATACTCGACGAATATATCCACTTATATAAGGTAATATATATACTAATCCTTAATTTACCAGAAAAATATACCGGGTAAAATAACGTAAAATTATAATGGTTTAATATATAGTTTTTTATATATATTAAAAATAATGCGTATCTAATTATCCAGTACATTGTACGGCTCGCCTATATAATTATTATCCCTATTTTATAGCCTGACAAAGTTAGTTAACTTTATAAGGTCTCCTTTATCCGTAGGAAAACGATATAGTAAAAGGTTGCGGTAAGGGTCGTAGTTAAAAGGTATTGGTCCGTATAACACGTATTGGCGTTTTACGTTGTTTGTAATTTCCTAGGTTGGGTTATTTTTTGTATTCCAGTTAATTATCGATTCTTGGGGCGCATTCTTCGTTCCATTTCGGCTGATTTTACCATAGCCGGTCGGGCTGTTTTTCGCGTTTCGACCGACTCCATTATAACTGGTCGGGTTATTTTCTACGTTTGAGGAGTAGATTTGTATTCCATTTTACGTTATGGTGTTAGCCGGTATAATAATATATTATACTTATATAGTGGATAAGTATCGAAGGCGTTTTTTTCCTCGTAGTTCCTGCTTTTAACCTGGGGTATAAAATTTTGCCGTTTGACATATAGTTCCCTTCATTTCAATAGTAGTCTCTTTAATTCCGTAAGTTAATACCCTTTTACAAAGTCTGTAAAGTATAAATCTTTATCCTCCTAATTTGTAACGTCGGTAAGTTGTGCTATTTCGAATAAGGCTTTTACAAAGCGCCTATTTTTACCTTATAAGGTATTAATTCCTTTGGCTTTAAGTTGTATTCATAAAGCTTTGACAATAATAAGGTTTATCGTTAACTATATTTCTAATATACAAACCAAAAAAATATTATAAAATTCGTCCAGTAAATCAGGTCCTTGGATTTGCTCCTCCTAATAATGGTATATAACGGCTAAAAATATATATATTTAGGATATAAGGTTTTAGTTCCTTAAGTAGTAAATCGATGGTATTGTCACAAAGGCCCCGGTTGATGTCTTGTATCATAGCCTTTCTAATTCCCATATATTTGACCAGGATATTAAAGGAAACACTGGCCTCCTCCAGTATTATTGAATTTAGGGCTATAGTTATAATTATCTTAAGGCATTTGAGCGATATGTTAAATTTTGGCGATTTCGTATTATATCTTGGTATATCCAAAGTTTAGTATACTTTAGCGAATAAAAAGCGAATAAAGTAATAAAAACGGTCAGAATAGGGATTACTAACGTTTACTAATACAAATAAATTTCAAACAATACGTAAATAAAACGTAATGACAAATTAGTTAAGCGTTTCGAATTATTTTTGTTAAAGCTAATAATACCATACTAACCAAGCAGCAAGGGAAAAAAAAAATGAAAATGTTTTAAGTACTAAATTTAAAAAATATAAGGTGAACGTGGGAAAACTTAAAAAAAAATAGGTCGGGTGTGGGAAATTGGGTAAGGCAAGGGGAAATATCGAGTTATTAAATATTTCGGGGTGCAATAATTTGTCCTTATTAACGTGTTATAGCAAAACTTAGTAGAGGGAGTTGGTTAATTATTTGGTATGTAACCGATTTAATAGGACGATCGAGTTATTTGTTTATGTGTAACCGATTGTGACTTTACTAAAGCGAGTAATTCGTTAAAATATCAAATAGGTCCTAGCGAAGGGTTCCGATACTTGGTGGTTTTAGTTTACATAGCCTAGTACATAATATGATGCTTTTCAAAAAGTATCCGGGTACGTTAAAACACCAAATAAGGGTTAATGGTGGCGTAAAAAGGATTTTAACAAATAAAGCGCCAAATAAAGGTTAATAATATCGTGCTAAAGTTTTCCTTTTTTTAAGTCATTCAGTTTTTATAGTCTTTGTACACGTTGGCGTATAATTTTTGTAAAAGCGAAATGTTAAAATATAAACAATTGAAACCGCTATAATATCCCGTTATAAGCTTTTACCGTATATTTATATGTTTTTCCTAAGCTGTTTATAGTCTATCCAATTAGCTACTAATTAATTTAGTTAAAGTCTAAGTACCTGTTTACGTAAAATGAAGTAAATAAAAAAATAATCAAAAGATAATTGATATTATAATAAAGTAAGTTAAAATGGTTTAAAAAAAGTATCCAAAGGTGTACGCTCTAGGTGAGGGCTTATAAGCCCTCCATCTAGAGCGTATCACTTTTGAATACTCTTTATAGACCGATCCGCGCATTGCCGTCGGCCTGGAATAGTATTCCAGACCGATCTATACATAATGCACTTTGCGTCTTACAAGAATGAAGCTTGCAGCATAACACATTATTGTGCACCCTGCAGGAGTGCATCCTGCAATACAGTGTACTGCCCATTAGTCTATGTATACTATCTGTAAGGGTATATAGTAATATCCACAGTTTTCTCAAAGATTTTCTTTTCTCGTTTTACATTACAAATTTTTATATTATTAGAAAGCACCTTGATAATTTCGTATTGCAGAAGTAGATTATTAGAAATTTATGTTACATACCTTTTTTTGTGTAATACATAACATTGGATGATATGTTATTCGTCGTTTATAAATGTGATAATTTTGTGAAAAAAAATTCTGATTAATTTCTTTGAATATGTAAACTTTTACCCAAGGTGTTGTTTTTGATAAACGTTAACTTGAATGGTAAAAGTTATTCATAATAAGGTATTTAACGAATTTTGAAGTTAAGTTGGAAATTTTCGAAATCGTCCTACCTTTAAGAATTATAAAGGTTGGGTAAACTTCTAGCAAAAGCTTTATAATAATATGCCAAAATTCAAATACGTTGAAAATTGTACCGGGCATTACAAAGCTAATATATTCTAAATTACTTTAAAATCAACCTTTTGTTGGTACACATGTAGGGTAGCAGTGTAACGTTGAAATAGTGTAGTATTCTAAGGATGAAAAAGGAAGAAACTAGAACTAGAAGCAAAGCTTAGTACAGCTGAACATGTAGTAGCTAGCACAAGCAGATGCTAGGGCACGTACCTTCCTTCCCTTTCTATTTATGTAGTGTATCCGCCCATGTAAGTGTACAACAAGTCCCTGGAACCAAAAGAAAATAAAATGTCCTTATTGCGTAACATATATGATAGAAGGCGAGACGCGAGAAGCGAGACGTGAGAAGTGAGACTTCTCATAAGTTCTTGAAAACGTTTTTTTTGTATGCTTTAATAAGTTCCCTATGATGTTTCATATATTCTACGGCTTTCCATTCGTTATTTTTTGGTGAATATTTGTTTTACCGAAATTAATATTGGATTTGATAAGCTATATGATGACGTTTATCCAGACGTTTATTTACGAATTCCTCAATTTTCTATTTATCCCTTTTGAGATATTTTTTGTATGAAATTGGTTTAGGTAGTAGAGATACGCAGTGAAGAGGATTATTTTTAGGTTTGTTGTAAGATGTAAGGTATTATACGCCAATAGTAGGTCAACTCGTAGATTAGGTAGTAAATGAAACGTGTATGCCATGTCTTTTACACAATTTATCACGGTAAACGTGTTTAGGCGTGGCGTTGATACCTTTTCTTGTTGATAAACAGGTTTTTGAGCTTTTTCTGTGCGTAGTTATATACTATCTCCTATATTAAATTCAATCTAGCTGTGATTTTCATCGTAGCGACGTTTTGCTCTAATAGTTATAAATTTTATGGTAAATTGCGTATTTTTACGTAAATGCTGCTTCACAAAGCGGATTTCTGCTTATTATTGGAGTACAACGGTATTTAGGTAATTTACCGGAATATATAAGTTTAAGCCGAATAGAAATTCGTGAAAACTAACGTTAATAGTCCAAAAATAGGCGTTATTAACATTATATTAAAAAGTAGGTATATATTTAATTTGTAATTCTTTATGATATTTTTATGGAATATTGAAGGGTAATTTTCAATACCTGGTTTTCCATTCTAGCGTATTTATTTGTCTAGGTGTGATATACCGTTGTTATTTGTTATTTTGTGTGAAAGCCTGTCCATAAGGTTTTTAAAATCAAGAAAGAAACTTTCTATCGCGTTTTTGGATGATTTATTCCAGATATAGCCAGTTTTCAAATAAAAAAAAATGACGATATAAAATTGTAGTCTAGAAAGTAGATATATATATAATATAGCCTAGAAATAGAAGAATATATTTGAAATTTTTGTAGGTAATAAGTATAATTGTATTAAATTCGTTATAGTTAGGTAACGTTTATGGAGTAGAGCCCAATAATACTCTTGGAAAATCGGTGATAAAGTTTATATATAATATATATATAAGCTTTTAAAGATCCTAAATTGGACGAAAACTGTTTACTGGCTTTGAATTGTCGTTTTGTAATCAAGTATAGCGAAAATAACAACAATAATAACTTTTTACTATTTTTTACAAAGCTAAAATGTAGTTTATTTAAGGCGATTATTATACTTTTTTGTCTAAAGTGATGTTAATTATTATAATCCTTTTGAAAGAATTATTGGATAAGGCGGCTGGGAATTACTAGTAGTTCGTGTTTTACCTTATTTCTATTGCAAAGTAAACGGTTTACTAAACAAAACGGATAGCTAAGTTTTGTACCATTTATTAAATTGTTATTATTTTTCCTTTTGAAATTTTGTTATAATTGCTTATTAAGTTACATTTTTTTAAGACGTTTACAATTTAAGGCGTATTTTATTAGGTAATGAAATATCGGTAATTAATGAAGTAAGACTTACTTTGTTAGGTATTATGGGAAAATCGGCAAAAATATGGTTAAGGATAGGTATTTTATTCGACGTTCGTATTTTCTCGTTGGTGGGTGTTGAGAGGCACGAAATCTTATTCAGAATTGAATTAAGTCGCTTAAAAAAATATACAACATCCAAATTATATTAATTCAGGTAGATTATCATATTAATAAAACAATGATTCACTTTGTCTGTATAAGTAATATTAAAATAAGTTCAGTTAATAATTTCTATCATAAATTCGTAATCGTTAAAAACGATACCGAGATACGAGTGGCATATTGAAGTGTCTTTGAAACGTCTACGTATCTAAACATGGTATATTAATTTATAATTCAATAGTTCATAGTTCAATTGAACTTTAGCAAAGTATTTTTTAGAAATAAAATAAGTTTAATAGTAGTGGCGGATATGTTTTTTGTTTGGTTTTATATATAATAAGGTTTTAGTCAAAATAATGTAATGTTAAGAACTTTTTAAAAACTTCAATCAACTTGTAAAAATAGCAACTGAAAAGGGTTAACATAGCATATGCGTAATTTATTATATAAGTAATTATATAATACAGTAAACAACTTCCTCTCTTAGTTTATGGTAAAGATTTTCCTAGTTCAAGTGTAGTATATTCTCTTTTTACGATTGTCATCTTTGATTCGGCTAGGTTTAAGACTTACGGCTAGTAATTTTTTTTTAAAAAAAAATTCATCATAGTTTCGATAATTGGGCGAAATATAGTATTATGTGGCGTTATAACGCTATTACACCTAAGTACATTTTCAAAGTCTCAAGGTTTGTAGGAAATAAGACCCCCTAAAAGGCCTGTGTAGGTCCCGTAGTGGTGGATAGACTAAAGCTATTTACTAAAAACCTAAGAATTCCACAAATTGAAAACCTATATAGGATTT
Source organism: Anisogramma anomala (assembly GCA_038502455.1). Classification (NCBI taxonomy): domain Eukaryota; kingdom Fungi; phylum Ascomycota; class Sordariomycetes; order Diaporthales; family Gnomoniaceae; genus Anisogramma; species Anisogramma anomala. The sequence continues at coordinate 4,068,273 of JASMMZ010000016.1, read as the reverse complement.
GTCTAGAGATATCAAAACTCCGACTTTGGTAAATGAGGCTAGGATTTGTGCGAAATGGTTTTCGTATCTTTTTAAATCATTTGAAAAAACAATATTATTTGTGGATATTACCATATACCCTTATAGTTAGTATATATAGGCCAAGTGACAGTGCACTATATTGCAAAGTAGACTCCTGCAGAGTGCACGATAACGTGTCACACTGCAGGCTGCACTCTTGCAAGACGCAAAGTGCATTATGCGTGGAGCGGTCTGGAATGGGTATTCCAGAGCGTACAGCAAAAAAGCCACTGCCCGGATGAGAGGTTTATAACCTTCCATCCATGATATGCACTCTCTGAAATGCTTCTTCTGGATCTTCCAATATTATCTATCTTTTACTACAACAATATCAATCTTATGATTACTCTTCTACTCTTTTTACTTCACGTGAAATAGGCAGAGACCTTACCGATATTATTATCTATAAATGCTCAAAACAATACGTGGTAAAGCTTGAAAATATGATTTTTAAATTTTGAAGTAACGGTTGACGAATTTTGAAATCTTATTAGGTTAATTTTATTACGTTCAAGGCTTCCATGATTTATCAAAGTGAAAAGAATTTTTCATTCTAGATATACGAAAAGTTAAAAGAGGAATTTAGTGACGTTTATTACGGAAATATATTTGGCTTTCTTTTGAAATTCGATAGAATTCATTTGTAAAGGTAAAGATTATTTGTTTGATATTACATACTTGTTAAAAAGTTTGAAATCAATTATTACACGGCATTTTTAACATTATGTATTTTTTACTATCCAATGAAGACGAGTGAAGTAAATAAGAATATATCGTTAATATATTTTTTACGATTTTGCTCGTGTAGGCTATTCCACTATCAGTTGAAAAAAGCTTCATTTTGACGTGAAAATGGGTAACCGTAACGGTTCAATTTCGTGTGTTATTACCCTTTAATTATAGATACCATTATTATCTAATTAACCGGCTAATTAACAAGGCCTAAATTTTGTTATACGTCCGCAAATTTATCATAAATTTTAGCTAGTTTATATATATTGAAAGCGTTAGTAGATTTAATGTAAATCCTATGTTTGATTTTAAGTATTGAGACGTTATCGAGAGTCTTGATGTCGAAGGAAAACGGGAATTTCTTAATGCAAGGCTTATTTTATTGCTTCATAATATTCATTTTTGATACCTTTTTAAATATTTTCACGGGTTTTAGATAAGTCCAGTGATAATATTCAGGAATAGTGTATTGGATTATAAGTTAACAACAATCTTGAAAAGGAGTTGAAATTGCGTTTTTTTAGTTGTTTTGGCTGTATAAGAATCTAATCGAAACTTTAATCCTATAAGTGTCGTCGTATTTATTTCGCTAATAGCTATAAAAGCTGTATTGTTGGAATATTAATATTTGCAGTGCAGTAGGTTAACTTTACTTGCAGTAAAGTTGAATACACTGACTGCAAGTTGAGTGTATTGTTTTTTGTGGGCCTACTGTATTGGTTGCAAGTCAAGTACAGTATGCGCCCACTTCACACTAGGGTACGGGTCAAGAAATTCGCCATACAAATTACTATGCAGACCGGCTAGCAGTCTGCCAAACCTAGAACAATACATTCATCACTTGACTATACAATACTACTATTACTTCGACTAATCTAATCAACAACTTTACAGAGTCTCAAGGCCTATTAAGCAAGGCCTATGAAGACTGATTAGTTTTTATTATGTTAATAACGAATAGGTTAAGTAGAAGTAAAGGTTATTTTTCGGTTACGCTTTATATTAAACGGAGGCTAGTGTAGAGGATTTTTTTTTTTTTTGCGAAGGGCTTTTACTACATTGTCAGTATCCACGGCAATAAATAAAGAAGACCTTTAGACTGCACTGGTATTTACGGTATTTTAGAGTTAGCGACGGTATTGCTAACATTTGAAAACTCTAATAAATTTTGACGGGTCTTTCTGGAAAAGCGTTAAAATCAACCGCCAAAAGTCTCAAACAAAAAATTGGAAAACGGCTAAGTTAATATTACTACGGGTACTATTACTGTAAAAACGACTAAGTCCTACGGCCTACAACATCCAACCTTCGACCTTTACCAACAACAATAAACGATCTTCAACCTTATCCTTTACATCAAAATTTTGTCTCTACTCTACTTTTTTCATCCCTCCATACGCCAATTCAATTCGTTAAAATTATTGCGTTAATCTAAAATACTAAAATCGTCGAGTCGTGTTAAGAAAGCTACAGCGTGCGACTTTACGCTAAATCACCAAGTTCCCACGTCTTAAATTATCAAGTCTCTTGCCTACTAAGTTTTACGGAAACAAGAAGGTTAAGATAGCACCTACCCATGAATTATAAAAGGGACTTAAAGCTTTCGAATCCTTTTTTGCAAATTAATACAATAAAAATCTTTAGGGACCAAGTGTCGATAAAGACTTAACCGAAAGGCACCTGGTTAACTTTGTTTACTACTTTATTGTCAAGTAAAACGGTAGCGAAAAAAAAGCGACGACCGCGCTTTTCGCAAATATCTTAAGCTTTTAGATAATTAAATTATTAATATGTGGAAAACCATCCAAATAAGTATCAAGTTCAAGTTAAAGGCAAAACTTGAACGCCGAGATATATACATCTTAAAAGGGAATTTCAACAGACTAATAAAGACCATTTTCGAATTTATTTAACTTGAGAAATACTCTTGAGACCTAAAACCAAAAAAACGGTATTAAAAACCTTTAACGCCCTTATGTACACTTCAGAGAACCTCCCCTTGAACTTTATTTAAATTAAACGTTTTTAAGTGTTGATAATGAGGAACATATTGATTTACTCAGCAGCTTAGCACCTTTATGTAATAACGTGGAGTATGTTTTCAGCGGCGGCAGAGTGCATAAAGTAGTAGCTGCTAACGTAGTAAGAGGAATTGACGTTAGCGTTTTCTATTGGTTAATTAAACAAGATTTTGAAGTGTCTTATAACCTTCCCTACAGTTAAGTTCTTATTATCTTTTAATCCTTTATTCAAAATCGCCAAGTCCCTTAAAAGCCTCCCTATGGAAGGTACGTCTATACGCGCAAGATTATCATAGATCTTATTACAAGACTTTACCTCTTAGGTTAGGCGACTGGTAATTACCCTTAATACCGTAACTCGAAGGCTCTAAGGTTCGAGCTGTTAGGAAATATCAATAAAAACTGGAATGATTATCACGATTTTTTTCTAAAGTTTATTAAAATAGTTAATATTAACTATAAGATTAATACAATTTCGCTAATATTTTTAACAATTCCTCTAATATTTATAACAACGTATAGAAATATAATAAAAAATTTCACAATACTTTTGATATTAAGATATTTTCATTTTTGAATACTTATAAGTAGACAGAGGTCTTTTCCTCTGGTCTTCATTTACTATTCTCCAGAGTTCTTATAAGGTACGCCAGAGACTATTACTTAACTTTTCTGATACAAGTAACAACTTTTCGCGAAATTTACGACGGTATAAAAAGTTACTTTGAATATAATATCTACCTTACCAATTATTATACGGATTGGGCTACTACAAGGTAGATTACGATAATGACAAAGAAAAAAAAAGGAGGAAATACCGATGGATGTTATTGGTACACGTGTAGGGCGGCAATATAACGTTGAAAAAGTGTAGTATTCTGACGATTGAAGAGGAAGAAACTAGACCCATAAGCGAAGATCAGCGGGTCTGAGCATGTAGTAGCCAGATACACTATAGCAGGTGCCAGTGCCTTCCTTCTTTTATATGTATCATGTATATACCCCCCCAGATAATGTATAATAAATTCCCAGAACCAAAAAAAAAAGAGTAATGTCCTCATTGCTAATATACATGATAAAAGATGCGAGGCGTAAAACGCGAGACGCGAAAAGCGAGATGCGAGACGCGAGACGTGAGGTGCAAAAAACGAGACGTGAAACTCACTTCTTACGGAGACTCTTCTCGTATGCCTTGATCAGTTTCCTGCAATATTACAATTACCCCACAGCCTTCCACTTATTATCCTTTAAAGTATAGCTCTTCCAACGAACCATATCTTAAACTTGATTTCCTTTAAAACGAAGGCGATCCAAGCGCTTATACACGATTTTCTCAATTTCCCATTCGTCTTTTTTTAAATCCTTTTCGTACCGCATTGGTGCCGGTAACGAAGGTACACGATCGAAAGGGTCGTTTTTGGGCTTATCATATAAAGTTAGATATTAAATGTTAATTATGGGGTAAAATCGTAAACTGGTAAGAAAACCGAATATATACGTAAGTTTTCCCATGCGATTTACCATAATAAACGTACCTAGGCGTAAAGGTAACAGTTTCTCTTACCAACATAAGGATTTTTTAAAAATTTCCAATACGTAACCATCAGTGATTTCTCACTTTGAATTCTATCCAACGGTAATATTTATTATAATACCGTTTTACTTCGTAAACAACGACGGTTATTATAAGTAAAATGTTACGGCAAAGATATTATTTTATAAAACAAATTTCTACCTGTTATCAAGGTAGGAAATGACTGAAATAGTTTCCTAAAATTTGTGACCTAAAACAAAACAAATAAGGATTAGTATCAATAACAGCAAAATGAACGCTATTAAAATTCTATTGCAACGCTAAATTACTATTAGTTTATATTCATTTCAAATGTTTAACGATATAGTATCATAATACAAATTCAACGACTTGATTTATTTTTCTTGACTTGCACGTTATATTCAAGATAATAAGCTATTGTTATACCAAGCTTAATATCGAATCTCATTTACAAGGCTTGCCAAAAAAACAAAAAAAACTTCTTATTACGGTTAAAAATAATTTCTCTCGAACACGCCTAATCTAATAGTAATAAGTAACAGTATGAAATTTCTACCTAATATACTTCTATATAAGTTGTATATTTAGGTAATAAAAAGTAAATTTTAAAGTTTTGAAGGTAACCAGTATAATAATATTAAACTCTTCATAGCTTAGTAATACATAAAGAGTGCCGTTTGATAATACTAACAGTACATCTTTAACCTTACATCAACTTTCTTGGCATAGATACATGGACCACCTTGTTAAGGAGGATAGAAGGCCTATACTGTAAACTCTAAAAGCGCCCACTTCCGAGAAAAAAAATTTAGGTCCAGCCGCTCTTAACACTATCACTTTATATATTTTTTATTTCACCACAACATCACTAATCGGATTTATCAACCCTTGAATATTTTCCGGAGACCCTTCTTTTGCCATAAAGATCGTCGTCGGCCCGGCGCACTACTCGCGCAACGGTGCATCCGAAGAACAGCCCTCACAACCAGCGATTCTATCCATCGTTACTTGTACCAAAGTAGCTCTTCAGACTTAAACTTAAACACTGCAAGTTTGATTCCTTTTACGTTTTGAGGTCTAGAAAAGAACTTTATTATCAACGCTCACACTTGATGGCTTTATTTTCTTATTCTATTTCTTTATTTTCAAGCTGTCGTTACCCATATCAGTGCCCTGCTTGCTTAACAGAGCTTTTAAACTTGGACTTATACTATAACTATATTGCAAGTTTAATTCTTTTTACGCTTTAAGGTCTTAAAAAAGACCTTTATTATAAGCACTCGTATTTGACGGTTCCATTTATTTATTTATTTATTTATCTTTGAGCTGTTGCTACTTATACCGGCACTCCACCCGCTTAGTGGGGCATTTGACTATACTTTGGATGCCTTTCTTTAGCTATCCAAAAAAGACTTTCTCTGTTTCACCACCCACTGAGTGATATACCATTTTTAAGATTCTTTTACACTTTTTGGACTTGTATTCCGTGGCAAAAAGGTGGCTCGGGTCGTGATTTTTCTACCGAGTAATAAAGTACGTCTATCACTGAATTGTAAAGTATATTTAATCGACCGTCACTGGCTTTCAACCAAAATATATGTATTTTACAGGTTTTTTACTCTTTCAATACCGCCGTCAGATCCTTGATACGAGTAAGCGTCGAGCGGGAACTAAGATAACTGTGTAGCATGGCCCGGCTAAAGCTACAGTTTTCATGCCCATACAATGTTACGGGTCTTTAATCTATGAGATTACCTTAAGGCCTTAATTGAAAGGCTGGCTTAAGGTTAGATTTCTAGAAGGTTTTTTTTTGTCTTTATGCCTTTTCGTTCTTTGAATAAAGGTTACAGCGTAGGATTTTTCTTTACAGATATATTTGGTTGAAATTCTTTTCCGAAACACCTAATGGTATATGTCTTCTTTTACGTGGCACATGGATAAATTTATATCAATATGGTCCATATTTGCAGCCTCTGTAAGTTTATATCATATAAAAAAGACTAATTTGGTTGATTATAAGACTCTAACAGTATTTAACATATATATATATATAACACATTACCTGAAAATTAACCACATGTATATAGGATTAGTTTTTTTACTTTATGTATTTTTGTAATTATGAACACAGTTTTTAACGATTTATTCAACGGATTACACGGTACAGTTTAAAAGTAACAGGAATTTTCGAATAGAGTGGTTGTTATAGGCAGTAATACTTGAGTTGCGAGACTTCCCGCCGGGATATGTATGTATTCAAATTAGCGAGTGTCACACTATACTAGCTATATAGTGAGCACTGCCTGGCGATAGTAAAAAAAATACTAATGGTAAATCTGTAATAAAATTCAAATAAATAGTATATATAGGCTTTTTTAGCGCTTGGATTAACTAAAAACGTCTGATAAGTTTTGAATTTTCGGTACGTATTTAGCCGTAACGAATGTAATACTAATAATATTACTTTATAAATTTTAGTTTATAATACAACTGTAAATATATATATATATATATATATATATTATACGTTTCGGTCCAAAATGATATTTGTCGTTATAAATATCATATAAAAGTCAAGAATACATTTAGTAAAAATAACGAGTTTTTTTACGGTTATTTACGTCTCGATTGTAAAAGACACGGTTAACCAAAAGAAAAAGATAACCATTTTTTAAACAATCAATAATCACCTTATTATTTGTTTTTCACATGTGAAATTTACGATTATTACTCGTTAAATTATCTCTTTTTTATATATAAACCAAAACCATAAGAGTATATCCTGAGGTCATTTTTTTAAGAGATATAACATGAGATGAATCCTATAAAAATCACAGGAAAATTATTAAAAATTTAATAGAATATAGATACCTTTGCTAAGAAACGAATATTTTCGTCCGTTAACGTTCAAAGTTATGACAACACGTTTAAAATGAATTTAGGTCGTTGGAGGAGATAGATAACATCCAAATTATATACATTTAGATAAATAATGACATCATTAAGGTTTTTATTTACTCGGTCCATAAAGGTTATATTTAACGACATACGGTTAATAATACCTATTGTAAACTTATAATCCGTAAAAACGATGATTAAATACGGGTTCTACACAAAAATTATTTTAAGACATTTACACGCCCAAACGAAACGTATTACCTGTAATGATCACACTAAATACCCGTGAGTAAATATAAGGTGTCAGGGGGGTTATGTTAGCAGTAAGGTAGCAGAGGTAACAAAGGTGCAATATCAGAAGATGTTTATTCGTACTGTAGAATGATCACTAGCCATTAGGCTATTCAGGTGTGTAGACTGAACACTTAGATTGACAACTGAAGAGCTATGAAGGAAATACTATCTGTGTAGTGATGACCGTATCCTTATATATTCGTGCCTTCATACCGTCTTCAGTACTAGACCGCTGAAGTCGATGTCGTTTCCTTCGGTCCAATGTTATCGACTGGACCGCGAGCGGTCCTGTCGGTCCAAACCCTAACCCTGGGTACTTACATAAGAGAGATACCTAATTTGATGTGTTGGATATCAGGCTTCTGGTAGCGCAGCGGACCGCTGGCTTATTCCATGACCTGCAATTGGTCCTTAGGTTATAATATTACCTTATACTCCGAGGATTCGTAATTTCACTTTACGTTAGTAAAACATCTACTACGGAATATAATAAACTAAACAACGCTAGTAGGAATTAATTTACTACGTTTCTACATATACTTAAGCTTAAATTAAAAAAACATTATACCAAAACCTTTTTCTATACTTCAATCGATTTCTAAAAAAATGACCAAAATGGGTTTACATAATAAAAATGTAATTTATCATATAAGTAATCCTGTAATAAGGTGGAAAAAACTTGTTTTTCAGGCTAATAAGCTTAAATCTAGTAATTTAAATATAATATACACGCTTTCCACGTTTATTATTTTCCACTTGTTTAGTCTTACTAAAAACAGTTAGTAAATAATTCTTTGACTTTTGTAATAACTTAAATAATTGAGTAAAGTATAGAACTATTAGGCGTAAAAAGCCAATAGCTTCCAAATACGTTTTAAACGCTTCAAAAGTAGTTGGAAACTAAAAATCGCGAAAGGTTTATATACGTTTCGCTGTTGTTGAAAGACCGAAACCGTTTACATAAAATCCGAGTAATTTGACAAATTGTAATCCTATATATTATTTTTCAAAAAAGTAAAGAGATTTCAAACTTAACGAAAAAAAAAGAAAATTTTCGTTAAGTGTTTTTAATAGTTCTTGAAGTTATCAAAAAGAATGATGATATCATCGATAAAAATTCGACAAAATAATTTATATAGATTAAAAGTACGATCCATAAATATTTACCCGAACGTTAATAAATTATAAATATTATTAATATCACTTTACAACACTTCCATATTTAATAACTTATAAAGGTAAATATATTTACATCTTCTAGATATACGACCAATTAGAAAAGGAATTTCATTATATCAACGACAAAAATATAGAAAAATATTCGTAAACAATCGATGAAGTTAGCTTAAAAAAAACTAGGTAATTGTTGAAAACAGCGCATTTATTAAAGAGCCTAAAGTTCAATATTATAAGGTCTTTCTCAACACTATGAAGTTTCCTTCAAACCATTAAAACTGGTAAGGTGAATAATAAAATATCTTTACGAATTTTATGCGACTTTAACAATATAAATTATTAAACTATTGATTTAAAAAAAACCTCGTCTTGCCGAAGGACCAGGCAATAATAACGATTAAGTTTTGTATTTTACCAACTTTCTATAAGAGGAGCCTTTATTATTTAATCGAAAAGAAGTTTAATAAGGCTAAAATAATGCTAAACCTGAGGGGATTTATCGCAAATCTTTACGAATTTAAAGGCTTCAAACGTTTCAGCTACGTTAATATAAGCTTCGTATTTAACTTTGAACATTAATACGTAATTTGGAGTTTAATTACTGACAAAAATATGAAAGTCATTAAAACGAGGCTTATTCTATTAATTAAAGATTATTTTTTTCGCATTTTCCGTAAATTCTCGTTTAATACCTTAAATTCTCGTGTCGGATCCTAAATAAACATAACTATAACATTGAGGAATAACGTATTAGACTATAGGTTAACAAGAATTTATGGAAAAGGGCGAGATCACGATTTCTTTACTATCTCAGTGGTATAAGAGTCCAATCGAAATTCGGTTTCCATAGGTAAGGTTTCGAAGCCTACGTCGCCTGTAACAAAGAAAGCTACTAGAGAATTCCCAAATAACCTCACAAGGTAAGTAATATCGGAAGCTACATTTCCGATTCCTGATACCCACGATAACGCTTACACAACTCCGTTCTAAGTGGTGTAAAAATAAGCCGTATTTTTACACTTTACAATAATTCTGAGACATATGTACTGAGGAATATTAATAGCTGTAGCAGTAAAATTATGAAACTAAATAATATACAAGGTAATTAAATACATAATTCCGTTGAACACATATAAATATTATGCGTTAAATATAAATAAACGACATTTCAAAACTTTAACATACTTAATTGGGAAATACACTGTTTACTTATGTAACACTATTTTAGCTACGGCTTTAATAAAGGCTTTACGTACGATTGGATTCGTAGATACCTTATGAATTAAAAAAGCGCATCTAAATTTCTTATTTTAAAGCGAATAAAATTATTTAATATAGAAACATACGCCTTATAAGGCTTCAACTCATTATTCAAAAATAAGGCACCTACGTTTAAGCGATTGAGAACCCATGCCTTTACGGTTTCCTTAAATATATTAGGTGTATTATCCGACTTATAGTTATAAGTTAGGAATAACTAACGTGTTTTAATAGTTAGCTTCACTGAGGGTCTTATGATACCCGAAATAGTTTCGCCTAGCGAAAAGAATGTCCCGGTATAATTAAAAATGTATTTGTTGAGTTAAGGTTCGGTAACGAGATATTTACCAATTCCTGTATAAAAAAAGAAATATTTGGTTAAATAAAGTAGTATGAATAGTTACTTAAAGGAAGCAAAAGCCTTTTCTTACTATAGACACTTTTTCATAAACGGGTTTAACTATAACAACTTCTAAGTTTCATATAAAGTCAGCAACTTCTAATCTAAAAATATCTTAATATTTATATATAGAATTTTCCGTCTTATAGCTCGTAAAAATTATATACTCGATTTATAACAAACCTTTACATATTTAAAAAAAATATTACGAAATTCGTATTTATACCTACAACTGATATAGGTTGGACGGTTTAACCGCGTGGCGAGATTAGCGGTTTCGTTTATAAATCTTACTTTACTTATATAAAAAGGCGAAAAGAAGTGCTTAAACTCGTTATAAATTTTATCAGAATAGTTAATATCTTTTAGTTCAAATTAAATATTATTAACTTGTTTACGGCAGTGATTACGTTTACGGCGACCATTGCTATCGCAACGAAAACCATTACGATTACCGTGACGATCATCGTCGCGACGCTTTTCGCGAGGATTATCCTTAGCCTCGTGAGTTTTACGCTTACGATCACGAGTTATGCGATCGTAATCTCAAGTACAGTAACTACTTTTATCGGTTTCTTTATCATACCTCCTTTTATGTTTATATGGGCTGTTATTTTCGTATTAAGGGTTTTTTTAAAAATACCTCGAATTATATTTTTCGCGCCTATCCTTAATAAAATGTTTATAATAAGAGTATCCTCGTTTGACAACCGCTAATGAAATGGTTTCGAACTCTTTAATTTGGTATATATACTCGTAAAGGTTTTATTAAACACTTAGGTTTACTAAAAACCACATATCAGTTATAACTCCGTATTAATTCTCGTTATGTCGATCGAAAATACCTATTACTCGTATATACCTTAACTTAGTTTAAATATACTTTCTTAAACTGTACTCGTTTTTTATGAAATTTTGTAAGATAAATATTGATTTTTAGATTGTTTTAGTAATTCGGTTTAGGTTCATTCAAAAACATTAAGTTAATACCTTTATAATAGCTTTACAACCTAATAAAGTTAGCTTTAAACGTTGTTTGTAGAAAATGTCTACGTTTTATTAAAAGATGGAGAAACCTTATAGAAAAGTGCTAAATATAAATATTATTGATTTTTTTTACATCAGGATTATGCTTAGTAAGGCTTTTCAAACGGGTTGAACAACTTTGAAAATTAATAAAAATAATGTTACGGCCTACCGTAACGACGCTTATGTTAAAAGGATTGTAATACTCAAGGTTATAAACGCTTATTTCCTTCCATTTTAAGCGACGAAAAGTATTGGTAAACGATAACTGAAAGGCCAGAGTGGCCTGATTGCTACGCGAAAACGTAAACTTTAAGGATGAAGCAGAGGGCTTCGATGACGAAAAATATAACTTTAAGGACGAGAATTACGAAGGCAAGGAAGTTTATTTCTTTCGCGCGTAAATTCTCTAACACGACTTATTGTAATTATTTAGTAGTCTTCCATTTTTTATTACAAACTTGTATTAATAACATCAAAATGCTTATTAATGGTTTTATTTATTTTTATTAATTATTATAGGTGTTTCACCCATTTTTACTTGGGAGAAGGATTTGGAATAACAAAATAATGGCGCGGAAAGGCAAATAATAAAGGAAAAGTTAGCAGAAGAATTTTTATGGGAGTGATAGACTTATTAACCTGGCTACGTGTACGACATGAAGTGGCAGGTACTTTGACAAGATTCAAGACTAAGGTGCGTAACTCGCGCTTGCTTATCGGCGACCAATTAGCGAAAAAGCGACGAGATAGATCGAAAACTGTAACGCCAACGGAGAGTCCGATAAAGGTTGCGGCGAAAATAGCAGCGGTGCGATAAAAGTGATGCTGGCGAGGGAAGGTAAAAAGATAGCTACAATAGCCAACGGCGGCGGTGAAAGGTAATGGCGGCGATGGCGAACTTGGTTACGGGCGAAATAACGGCGGCAACGACAACAAAAAGAGGAAAAGGAGGTTGGCAACGATAACTGGTAATAGTGGTATTGGTTGATGTAGAAAGGTTTAAGGATTGTAAAGTTAAAAAGTAGGAAAAAAGGTTTTGCGGAGCAGAGGGTTATTGTTTTTATTTCTACCGAAATAGAAAAACTGGTAACACTCTTTTCGTTTTGTCTTATTTGGACTAGTAAAAGGTAAGTCTGGTGCTTTTAAGCTCTTTTTCTTACAGCTACCAATTATTGGTACGCGTGTAGGGCGGCAAAGTAACTTTAAAACAGTATATTATTATAATAATAAAAGGAGAAGAAACTAGAACTAGAAGCGAATTTTGGCGGGGCTGAGCATGTAGTAGCCATATGCACTGCAGTAGGTGTGAGTTTCTTCCTCCTTTTCCATGTATCATGTATGTACCCCACCAAGTAATGTATAACAGATGTATTAAATTAGATGTTTGGCAAGTTTATGTTATATTAGCAAGCGATGAGGAAGGTCTACATTGACGAAGCCACATTTCGCGAGCAGGTACGGGTAGCTGTTATGGGCGTTAGCAAGTTTAAATACGCTTTATAATACACAAATGCTGCCTTCGAAGGCCTTTTTAGCTATTTTGGTTTTTAGTTTATAATAGTGATAACGTGTACACTAAACTCCTTTGGTATGTACACCTAAGCTGATAACTTGGGCGATGTAAATAAAGAACACCGTGTCATAATTGATTACTTTAATCGTAAGTATGTTTATGAGCGCCCTTAGCGCTTAAATTATGATTTAATTGCTCCGGATTGGAAGTTATAACTATACTGGGGCCAATGACATAAGTAAACCTTAAGAGTATTTGTTAACTGCAAAAACTATCGTTATAATGGTAGTAAAAGATGTTGTATTTGTGGTAAATACGGTTACTAGTTTATTAGCCACCTATCGGATAAATGATACAAATAGTAGACAATATATTACTTCCAGTATCTTAATTCCCTTCAATAGGATTATTTTGGTCTTATTATAGACTTCGAAGATACAGAGGACTCTAACGATAAAGATACGCCTAAAAAGGTTACATGACATGACGATACTGCTCCTGGTACAGCTCAATAACTAGTCAATTACGTCTTTTTATACCGTTTAAGCGTTGAAAATCCTTACCTTTGACTTGACCAAGCTTCTGACCCTTTATATACCTTTTAACTTCAACATCGTTACGCGGGTTACACGTTTCAAGATATTACACTGGAAAAAATGACAATAAGGTATTTAATAGGAGGCTATTCGTAATACGTATTATTGCGGAGGGGAAGTATTACTATTACCGATATTACTTTAAAATGTTGGCAAGACCAAAGTTAGCTTCGGTTTAGGCGAGTAATCATCGTTACCAAGAACAACAGTACAGATTATTATTGGATTAATTACATTACACATTCTTAAGTCTTTTAAACCTTTTTTTTTCTATTTAAAGGATATGAAAACTCCCGGCGTTAAAGTTAACTTTAATTACGATGAGCTTATTAAAAACGACCAAAGGTTTCCTTTTGTTTTTAAGTAGGGGTATTTGTGATTTTATCCTTAAAGCCTAAAGTTAAGGGTATTAAATCTGACGGAGTTAAAGATGCATTAACTACACCAACGTTTTAACCACTTAGTAGTTGACGAGCTATACAAAGTCTTAGAGTTTGTGGAATATAAAGATATGGAATATTTTGCCTTAAAAGATAATAAAAAACTTTGCTGCTATTGTTAAACGTATGTCCACCCTCCTCCCTCAAGATTTGAGTTTATACTAAAAGATAACAAGAACTTTAATTACGAGGTTTTGGTTAATGTGTTTTAATTGTATAATAAGCCTGTTTTTCACGTTGTTAACTTTGTAATTTATTTATATAGAGTAAATTTTTCAAGTTTGTATTCGCAAAAGGTACATAGAAAACGTTCAATATCCTATGGATTAACACTTATTTAATCCTACCTAACATCGTCCTTCACGATATTAGTACCTACTTTACGACGGAAAACTTTTAGGAATATGTTGAAATGATAGGGATTTAGTGTAAATAGGTGCCTATAAAGGTTTACTGGAATATTAGAAAGATCGAGAGAGCATACGTATTACTCCACCAAACGTACGATATTCTTATGTTGGAGATTGGAAGGTTTACAGATTAAGAAGCACGCTTTTAAATGGCGGTAAAGGGTTAAAAAGATATTGTGGACCTTAACGGCTTAGTGTTAACGTTATTAATCTCTAGAGTATATCTATATTTAATGAGTGAATATCTACTATTAGTAGGTATTTAGAAGAGAGTTGTGGCCTACAGAAAGGTACTAAAGGAACTATAGAAGAAATCGGTACAGCGCCAAATCAATAATGCTTTTAATACCAGTAATATCCTTACAATAATAGACTTGTTTGTTTTTCCGTTACAGAGTAAAGTCTCTGTATGGCGGGAGCTAAGTAAATAGGAAGGCTTATATAAAATCTTGAGTATCGCCAACTTTAAAGTAGTTATTAAAACTGTTAACGGCCCTGCAACGTTTCGTATTACCTAGGTTAAGCCTTATATTAGAGCGATTATCGATAACAACCTTTAAATCAAACAACCGAGGTAATATAACCCACCTTTACCCGTTATCTATAAACCGATAGAACACCATCGATACGGACAACTACCGAAAGGAAAAATTCTAAAGAGGAAGAATATATACCCGGTTGTATTTACAACATTACTTAGGTAAACAGGAAAAAAGGACGACGAAGATTTGGTACTGAAACTCCAGGTATAAGGTATTATTAAAACATTCGGTGAAACTTTTAAAGAAAGTAACAAAATCTATATTAAAAGCCTTTTAACTAGAATTGTTGTATAATTCTTACTTAAGATCGACTTTAACCTTTGAAATCCGAATATTATGATTTCTAGGTCGAGTATTATATACTAGGTTAAAGGTAAAACCACAGGGCGACCACACGAAAAATCACGCTTAATCTCCTAAAGATACAGTAACAAAGGCAAAAATTGAATTTTTACACAATTACTAGCGATTGAAAAAATTTACCAATATTGAGTAATGTTTTCGCAGAAGGTTTGTTGGCTAAAATTAAAGGAAAATTTACATTTAATAACCGAGATAAAACGAAAATATACATTCAGTTAACGACCGATTTATAACGGATCGTATTATCAAAGTTTATATACAATATATATTTTACCTACACTCTAAAGACGGTAATGCGATGTATTAAGTCATTATACGAATTGGCCGAAGCAAGCGTCTATTGGTTTTTAACTTATTAATCGTACTTTAAGCTGTATCTAGATATGAAGTCTTTAATATAAAATACGTGCTTATTGGTAACGTAAAAAAAAGAGTTTAATTTGGTAAGTATATAGATTAATAATACCATTCTTGTTGTAATTGTTTGCTTCATTGTATCGATATTTGAAGTGATACAAAACTTTAAAATACGTAATTGCAAGCCGGTTATAATCATGGCGAAAGGCAATCAACTTAACTTTAATGAATTGTTAATCTATATACTTAGTGTTCATATTATCCTCAACTTCCACTAAAGGAGCCAAGGCGCTGATTTAGCTATAATTTACCAGATTAACGTAACTAATGCCTAACGATACCTGAAATAACGCGCTTTTCATAATTACATTACCATCTTATGCTAACCAAAAGCCTTTTACAACCTATAAATTATGGCGTAAGTATAAAACCCAATAAATAAAGACTTTAACCGGTTGAATAAAAAGTTTAAGTAAAAGATACTGTATTTGGACCGAGAGATTAATATGGTTTAGATTAACTTATCGAAAGTTGGATTAATAATCTTTATATATATATTTTTTATAAACACCACCGACTTGTTTTTTTCAAATCGGCTTTATAATAACCCTCGTTAATAAAAACAGGCGGAATGATCAGTTTAATATCATTGGTAGCTCAATCCACTGAACATAAATCAAATACAAAAGGATCACAAAAAACTTATTGGCTATGAAGGTTTATGGTATAATAATAAGCTTTAATATGTGTATAACTTTATGGGAAGCCCTATATATTACTACCAGTCGATTAAAGCTTCCTACCATCCCATTAGTAATTTATATCGACTCGAAACCCTTATTCGAATACCTTTTAACGCTCGGAACCGCTAGTAAAAAAAAATACATGATAATAGAGGCAATAGCACACCGTGAAACTTATATAGGTAAGGAAATCGGGGAGTTCCGATAAATTAAAAAAAATGACAATCTTACTAATTGTATAACCGAGGCATTGCTAAATAAGACTCTTAAAAGGTTTTTGAATACTAATAAACTAATTATATGTATTGGGGGCTATATTATTGAGCTACCTATAAAAACTAAGTAACGTATCAGAAGTAATGGATGTGTTGGCAAACTGGGAAACTACCATAGTAATAGCGACTTTTTTAAATGGTAAAGTTAAATTGAGGGTAGTGATGGCTTAATTATCTCACGTAGGTTAAACAAAATCAAAAAGTAACTTAACTTACGTTGATCAAAATGGCTAATGGTAGTAGGGGTAATGTTAGAAGTATTGGTGGGATAGCAGGGATATTAGTAATCCAGTTAACCTATCTAAGTTAATTAAAGTGGCAGACAACTTAACCCATGTGTGTTAAAAAGGCTAATGGCGGCAATGGATCAGAATGCGCAAGTTTATAGCGAAAGACTTTTGTACGGGAGTGGGTAAAGGCAGGTTTCGAAGCCGTAAAGAAAATAAAGGTAATTTGGGGTAAATTTGTGTATTTTAATTACCAGAACTCATAGGGGTGTAGCTAGTAAACGAGGACGTAATTCGGCGGTTACCAGAAAAAATTGGTCAACTATACTGGAATGCGCGTACAACAATAAAAAGCCGCCAGTGTTGGAATAGTAATATTTGCAGTACAGTAGGTTAACTTTACTTATAGTAAAGTTAACTATACTAACTACAAGTTGAGTGTATTGTTTTGTGTGTGCCTACTATATTGACTGCAAGTCAAGTACAGTATACGCCCACTTTACACTAGGGTACATGCTAAGATATTAGCTATACAAATTACTATTCAAACCGGCTAGCGGTCTGCTAAACCTAAAACATTACATCTATCACTTGGCTACATAATACTACTGTTACTTCAATCAATCGAATCGACAACGTTGCAACGTCTAAAGGCTTATTAGACAAGATCTACCAATATATATAATATTTACTAATTGTTTCATAAGTTGATTACGTAAGTTTAAAGGCTATGTTTTTCACTTCAATAGCTTATATTAACGTTTGGACGGCTTTGTTTTAGTTTGTGAGGAAGTAAGCGATATCCTTACATTTTATAATAGTGTTTTAGAGTATGTATTGGGGGATTGTAAATATTGTATTCGTAGGGTTATGAAATCAAACAACGTAAAGCGGAGTGAAATTTACGATAGCGTTTAACTTATACGAATGTTGGGCGATGAATATGAAAGAACGTCTTTTGGGAAGCTCAGTGTATTTGATTGGAAAATAGACGATTCATCTCAATAAAATGCTGTTGGTAAAGGCTTTGGGAAGTAACTTATAAATTACTATATTTGTAACCGTTTTGTAAATAGTAAAAGTCATTTAAAAACGATTGTTTTTGAAGCTAATAACATTTTTGGATATGAAAATATCAGCTTTATAAAGTTTCAACCAGTTATTTGAAAGTAGGGTACTTGTGTCGAGGCGATTAGTAATCCATATTTTTACGGTTTTTTTTTTTAAAAAAAGGTTAGAAATACCGTCCGACTTATGGTTATAGGCTTGGAAAAACTAACGAGTCTTTGTAATAAGTTTTATTAGAAGTTTATAACTTTCTAAATGGTTTCTTAGACGAGACAATAGTTTCGATATAATTTGTAAAGTATTCATTAAGTCACGATTTAGTTACAATATTTTTGCCATCGTCAGTTTTAGGATAAAGAGTGTAATTTAGGTTATATTAAGTAGTAAGAATAGCTACTTAAAGGAAGCGAAACCCTTTTATGGTTATTGTTATTTTCTCGTAAACGGGTTTAGTCATCATATTTTCCAAATTTTGTCTAATGTTGGCGACTTTTAATTTAAAAAGTGGTTTTATATTTACATAGAGAATCATTCGTTTTATGATTCGAGAGGATTATATTTTCGTTTAGAAATAGACTTTTGGGTGTTTAAAAAGTGTATTACGGAATTTATAGTTGTAATTATTACCTGGTATAGGTTCGACAGCTCGGTAATATTACGAAACCCACGGTTTCATTTATAAATCTTACTTTAATTGTTTACGACGAGTAGGAGGACTTAATGTTACTTTAATCTAAATAGTTCATTTTCGAGTTTAATTGAATATTGTTGATATGTTTACATTGGCGATTGCGGTCGTGGTGTCGGTTTCGTTTACGATGATTATTGTTATCGCGGCGGTAACTATCGCGGTTCTTGCACCAATTATCGTCGCGAAGTTTTTTGCGAGGTTTGTTATAGACCTTAAAAGATTTATATTCGCGATCGCAAGTATAGTACCTACTTTTTCTAAAATCCTCATCATATGTTTTTTGTCCTTGTGTTTTCATTTTAGCCTTTTCTAAAACTTATACAATTTATATTTCTTTCGTTTTTTTTATTGTAGTTTTTCATACAAGGTATTAACTGTTCACGATCATGAATAAAATTGGTTTGTCTTTTTATATTTTAGTTATATATTTTTGCAATGTTTACTTATGATTAGGGGGTTATAGATTTTGTTGAATAGATAGTCCGCAAGAAATCCAGACGTTAATTATGACTTTATACCAGTTTTGATTGATTTGGTTGAAAGGACCTATAATTTGTACGTATTTTAGCTTCATTTGAATGTATTTGCGGAATTTATACTCTTTTTTATGAAATCTTGTAGGGTAAACATCAAGTTATGATTTTTTTTAGTGGCTCGGTTTTTGTTTATTCGAAAACAGTCCAAAAAAGTATTTATAATTGTTTCGAGGCCTTCGTTAATAAAATTTATATTTTTTTGTAAGTTAATTCCGTATTTTACCAAAATATTACTAATCCCCAAAGTACTATTTGAAATATAAAGACGATATTACTTTTTACGTCCGGATTGAACTTGGTAAAGATTTTGAAGCGAGTTTAGAAACTTTAAATGTTTGTAAAAACGATATTTTTGTTGATAATGTTTATTTTCATATTAAAAGGATTTGGATATTTAGAGTCATAAACCCCTATTTCCTTACGTTTTATGAGATGTATGCTATTGTTGCGTAAGGATTAAGTGGTTAGCATGTTTCGGTTAAGGTTGCGAAAAGGGCGATCTGTTTTGCGAGTAGGACGTTTAGGGTTACAAGAACGTTTGTTGTTTCGGCAAGGAAGACATTTCAGGTTACAAGGAAGGGCGTTAAAGCGGTTGGCTATAATTATTTGATTGTCTATGATTTGTTACTAAAAGTTCGTATTAACTGTATTAAGGCGTTTATTAAATTTAACATTCCTTTTAACTATAGTAGATATTTGATTTTGTAGACGCTTGATCTACAGTCCATTTTGTCTGGTAGCGAGCGAGGTGTATGACTTTGAGGGCGAGGCGTATAAGAATGGGCAGCTACCGTTAAGGAAGATGTTGACGACTGGGGAATTCGCGAGGAGGTAAGATGATGGTGGCGATGACGTGAATAACGACGGCGACAGCAAAAACGAGGAGACAAAGAGGGGGTCGGCGATGATGAATGGTGATAGGGGAATAGTTTGAAAATCGTAGAGTTAAAGAACAAAGGAAGGAAATAAATGAAAGGTTTGGTGGGGTACGAGGAGGGGGGGGGGTTGACTTTTATTTTTGTGGAGCAGAACTGGTAACCTTGCTCTTTCTGTTTCATCTTGTTTAAACTAGTGAAAGGAAATTTCTGTTTATTTTCACCTCCTTTGCTTACAGCTACCAGTTGTTGGTACGCATATAGGGCGGCAACATAACGTTGAAACAGTGTAATATTCTGAGGATGGAAGAGGAAGAAACTAGAACTAGAAGCTCAGCTCAGTAGAGCTGAGCATGTATTAGTTAGCACAGGCAGGTGCCAGGGTACGTGCCTTCCTTCCCTTTCCATGTATGTAGTGTATCCTCTTATGTAAGTGTATAACACCTTTGAATACTGGTAGTAATCCTATATCACGGACTAGTACCTGCTAATAGTAGTCGCTAGGAATATATTCCTAGCGTTTACCACGCTTTTGTATTGCTCCTATGTTGTTACAAAGTATATCTACGCTACTTAACCAATCACATAAGTAATTTACACTATATTATACTAGTTTTAAAGTAATTTAATAACAGGAACTTCTTTTTCATTTTTATTGAGGATTATAAATAGTATCCAATTACCTTAAATGGTAGTTTAGCGAAGTTTTTTTTACATATAATCCTTTATTTTTCCACTTTTGACGGTATTTTATACATTTTAGAATAGTAAAAAGTTATTATAATGTTTTTAGATAATTTGAGTTCTAAAGTTTTAGTTTTCGAGTAGTTTTTAAATGCGCGCGTTTAGGACCAACTATAAGGTGTCTTAACTGCATAATAAAACTATTTAACCGTGTAATATTTTTTTACACAAACTTTATGAGTGTAGCTTGTCGAGCCGTACTCCACAATTCGCGAATGATTTATATCCACGAAATAAAATAATTTGAATAAATTGATTATATTTATAAATATAATCCGATCTCTTGAAGTTATTATCGATACGTTTATATTACCAACAATTATAACGTTTGCAACGTTTAGCTAATATCTTTTCGCCTAAAAATAAGTCATCAATACATAGTTCACGTAAAATATCGATCCAATAAACGATACTAATGTGGCTTTATTACCGCTCCCTGATAAGATACCCATCGGGTTGCCCGACGATAACAATATCTTGAATTTCATAGATTCCAATTACAAACCCTATGGTAAACTTAACAACGTTGGTTGTCAACAGATGAAATGTAAACCCCTTAACTAGCTAATGATTTTGGCGTTGAATTACGTTTTTCTTTCTTCGATAGTAACGATAACGCAGAAATTAAATTGAAATAGAAAATTTACTAATATGAAAAAGACTATTTTAATGTTATTTTCAATAGTTCATGGTAATAATTAAAATCATTATAAAAAGATATTACGCTTACAAAAATAACAATGGTAATAACTATAAATTTTTAATAGACATAATTTGTGTCTATCATTACGATTTAAATCTTTTACTAATTATCATAGTTTAGTTTTTACGTTTAAAACAAGATATTTATTAGCGCTTTCGTGTCTTCTTTCATATTTAAGAGATCTTATTAGCCGAGGCCAGCGGTATATTCTAAAATACGTTGTTAAATTCCCAATTTTGGAAGAATTCATTAATAATACCTTAATTACTCATTATTTCGTTTGTATGTACCAGAAAAAACAAACCCATAAGTTTTACATGTTGAAATTATTAATAAATGGTTTTATAATTTATGTACTCTATATAACGGCGGCGGCTACAGCGGAAATTATATTGGTGGTAATAATAATGACAACAACACCTGTAACAAATTTAATAACAGCAATGGAAAGAATTTCAACTTTATTCACATACGCGATGAATAAAGTAATATAATTATAACGGATGTAATTATTTTATAAACTCTTATTGAGCAAAGTGTTACTGAAATTCATTGGATATAATTTTGATATCGTAAAAAACACAATTTATACTTATGACACAGTATAAATGATTATTCAATTTAAAACCATTTTTGGATTCCGTTTCATATTCAAATAGTATCAGTATCAAGGTTAATACGAACGTCTACATAATTACTACTTATAATATTTTCGACCTCCAAAAAGAAAAAAAGAAAAACTTTTCTATATAATCGGGTATAAGGATAAAAAGAATTTCAATTTTACTCGTTAGCTTATTTACAATTTGTAAATCATTCTCTGTTCGTAGCAGTGTTTCTGTAATTTCATTTTATTTGTGAAAGTTTTCATTAATATGGGTAGAAGATGGCATAACATTATTAACAATTAATTTACCAGACGATTAAAGTTACTACATATTCATATTTCACTTCGATATTTTTACAAAAATACCTGTCGTATTATCTTTATCAAACTATAATTAATTTCTACTGGAATTTATTGAAACGTAAGCTTGATTAATTATTGGTATCGTATTTCGATTGATAATATTCCCTGTTTATAATATAACGTTGTATTGTGTGGGTAATAGATAGAGTGGGAATAAGTGATTCACTGTATTTGAAAGAATACAAAGCTCGTGGAACGAATGTATAGCCATTGTATATGGAAAGGTATGTTAGCGTCTAAACAAAAACTTTCCAATGATATAAGCGTTGCGGTACTTAATACAATACACTGATAAGCATATATGGATTAGACTATTATCACGTAACTTATATACGTTTCCTATAAAGATATTAATAAATTTTTGGTTTCAAAATATACTGTTACCTTTGAAGACAAACGTTTGGATTTTATGAAGAGAATTCACACCTTTATTTAATGCAAACCAAGGAAATAAGTCTCCCCTTCACCTTTGAAAAGCCTACTGTAAGTTTTTCTTCTTTAGAATAATAAATAAATATAAGTTTTCAAAAGTTATTTGTGAACCGTTATACGGAACTTTACGGTAAAAGCTTCTGATATTACGAAATACATTAAGTAAATTACTGAATTCAAGTTAAATTCGCGTAAATAGTTCTTTAATATTTACCCTCATGTTTTTAGTTAATAAACTAGGAAGTAACTCATAATTTCACTTTAATTCACAACGCTTCAATGTTATCACGACAACACTAAATTATAACTATTCCCTTTTATTCAAAATAAGTTTTTTAATATATTAAGGATTAAATAAATTAAAAGAATCGATGTTCGAATCGTTTTTATAAGCTTTGTATCTAGGAATGCGGTAGATAAATAACCGCGTTCTATATTTATTTCGGATTTTTCGAATAATTACACACTGTTTTTGGTCTTTTCGAAACATTAACCACCTTTTAGAGACATATTCACAAGTTTTTTACCCCCGTTAATCGTCATCTTTGATTTGAGTTATGTGGATAATATATTGGTTTATTTAAGTAATTCCTTCCATAACTATAACGTGCAGAGTAAATAAGTATTGAGCGTCTTATTCGAGGTTAAATTTAACTTTAATATATTGAAATATCAGCCCAGTGTTTCCCAAAAAAAAACATTTTTTTCGGTTTTAATATCGAAACCTGACTCCAAATACATATAAACAAAGAAAATTTACACGTTATCCAAAATGAAATACCTCATACATCAATATTAAATGTATGTAAATTTTTTAAACTTCTTTCAATGTTACTGATAATTCATTAAAATGATTTAACGATCATCCGCTTTTTTATACGGTTAATTAAAAATGCGTTCACTTCTATTAAATTCGTAAGAAAAAACTTTTTCTCAAGCGGTTCAAACATCGATTTTTCGCGAAACTTATTTTCGCCTAATAAGACCCTGAATAAGAAGAAAAATTAGAGGTTGACTATTTTTGAAAGGCTTTAGGAAACTATTTACTTCGAGGTAACGAGAAAAGAGAACTTCGCCTTGTAACATACTACTCCAGCCGTTTATCTCCCACTGAATATAATTACGAGATTTACGATAAATATCTTTTTAGTGACTATAAATCACTTGTAAACATAAAAAACCAGGTCCCTCATACAATTACTTCATTTACTATATTTATAAATTGAATGGATTGGGAATATTTCGAAATAATAAAGAGATCTTCCGAGAAACAAATACACTGATTAAAAATATTTCCTCGTTTTGTTTCAAACTTATTTGTAATGAAAGACCGGAAGTTATACAACACAAAACGTTATTAGGAAGGGATTAAAATATTTTAAAGGGTTTTTTAACCTTCGTTTTTTGTATCGTAAACTGCGACTTATTCGCCCCGAATAGCTAGTTTCCCCCTCGTTTCCGAACTCCTATATATTTCGTCTCACTATTACCAGCGAATCCATTTTCGGAAGCTATAATATTTGCACGAACGATGGTTTTTAAAACAATTGGGATGCTGTTATTATCTGTAATACTATATATTCCTACTCAAGTTTCATAGTAGCTATAGATAGTTATAGTTTCTATACCAATATTCGCGTTCATAAGAAGTAAATATTTATGGTATTTATTTCGGCATGTATAGTAAAAGATGGTAATATTTCTGTAATATGATATTCCCAGGAAGTACTCACTATATAGCCAGTATATTTCGACTCTCGCCAATCTAAAGTTACATATGCCGGTGGAAATACTTGAAACCTGAGTATTCTCCCCTTAAAACAACCACCACCTTATTTAATCCCTCGCTTATAAATTGTACCCTTTAACCTATTGAACAAACCACTAGATTCTTTATAATACAAATATATAAATTGAAAACGTATACTCTACACCTGTAGTCAGGTTCCGAACAATGTACTATATATAATTATTGAATTCCGATGGAGCGTTATATCAACCATATAGGTTCCCTCTTCGTAGAAGAATCTCAATCATAATAATAATATTTTACGGTTTCGTAACTAAACTTAATTAATTATTTACTATTCATTTATTATGATATTAATCTCAGTTATATAAGATTCGTTAATTACCGGTTATCTAAACAGTAACATTATTATTTTTATACTTTTAAAAATATATTTTCAACTTAAATCACATTGTATTATCAAGTGTTTGTATTATAATTACGATGTTTACAAACGGCTGGCTCATTACCAACACCATTGAAAGGTATTTTTAACACTTTATTGATTCTTAAACTAATTTGTTACCAACCTACTATAGGATTTTGTTAATAACCTATATTATATCATAGTTGTCACGGATCGGTCAAGTAAATATATTTCTCCAAAATTAATTAAGATTATTGTTGGTAGGCCATCTTTATCTTCGTGTCGTAGTCGATTCGAATCTCTGTAGATTGAAGTAACTGGTGGTGCTATATTGAAAGTGGTGGATATATTGTTATAGGTTTGGCAGACCGCTAGCCCATCTGCACAGTAATTTGTATGGCCAATTGCTTAGCCCGTGCTTCAGTGTGAAGTAGGCACTTTACCTGTAGTTAATACAGTCAACTTACAGTTAGTACAGTCAACTTTACTGTAAGTAAAGTTGACTAACCGCACTGCAATTAACCTGCTAAAAATAGTAGTCAATATTGTTTCAATACTAGCGACTTTTTGTTTTGTGCCTGCGTGCCAGCGTGGCTTGCCACTTAGATGCGATAGGCCCTAAATTTTCTCCTCAATCCACCTGCCCGACCCTTGTCAATTTGCACACAAATTGACACCAATTACCCCACGGTTCTGAGTTCCAGCTTCACCAACTCCCGTACACAAGTCTTTCGCCACAGACTTATACAGATCTCCAACTCAAGCGTACCAGTTAATCTCGCTGGCCTTAATTTCTTAACAGTTGGACTTGTTGGGCCTATGGCGCCTATTGCGCCTGTACTTTAGCCTTTTGAACTTGTTTAACCTGTGGCGCTTGTTGGGATTGTAGCGACTTAGCTTTTTGAACTTGTTGAGCCTGCCGAGCCTGTGGCGCGTAAGCCTCTTGAAGATCTTAAAAGTCTTCGGCTTAAAAGGAACTTTGAGGGGTTTTTAGAGGTTGTTAAGTCGTCGGAAGGGTATTTGTCTTGAGGAACTCGAAGGTTTTTCGGCTTAAGAGACTTGAAAGTCTTTACTTCGAGGAGGGTTTACGTGATAAAAAGGTCGAGGAGGGTTTGGTAGTATTATTCGGCTTGGCTTGAGTAATAAATATATCTATCGAGTAATCATACTGATTGGCTTAATTAAGAGGTCTTGATCTTGATACTGACTGGCTCAATTAAGAGGTCTTAGTGTTTATAATAGTGGTGTTGCGATGCTTTTCCTGAGGGATACCGCCCAGTACTAAACAACACAAGTTAATAACATTGATAACGTCCTCTTTTAGCTGTTTTCACTACTAAGAGAGTTGACTTGTAGACTGTTTGCACCATCCACAAGCTGCTTGGCAAAAGCTTCGGCTCTCTCCATAGTATTACTGACACCCTTTCTAAACTATTTACACCGTTCTAAATATGACTTTATGAACTGCTTGCGCTGTTCGTAAGAGTCTTTCCTCTATCCTGGCCGCCATTTGACGTAAAGCGTAACCGGAAAGTAGCCTCTTCTTCTACCTTGCCAATCTGTGCTTAAGCCAATAAGCACTGATCAGTGTAGTTGGGCCTTTTTTATCTTTGCGGCATAGTCGATTCGAATCTCTGTAGACTGAAGTAACTGGTGGTGCTGCATTGAAAGTAGTGGATATGTTGTTCTAGGTTTGGCAGATCGCTTGCCCATCTGCACAGTAATTTGTATGGCCAATTGCTTGGCCAGTGCCCTAGTTTGAAGTTGGCACTCCACTTGTAGTCAATACAGTCAACTTGCAATTGGTACAGTCAACTTTACTGTAAGTAAAGTTGACTGACCGCACTGCAATTAACCTGCTAAAAATAGCAATCAATATTGTTCCAATAATTATGGACTTTGAAACCTATATTAAGCGGTTTTATAATCTTGCATTATTGGTTTTACAATGTTTTTAATATAATCGTTGCCAAGAGCGACTTAAATTATATGGATATATTTTAAAAACGCCTTCAATATGCAAAGATTGTCAAGTAATACCTAAGTACTATTTTTCGCACTGAAACGGATAATGCTATTAAACGATTCCACTAATAAGTTTCAACTAATTCAAGTTCCATTGTTATTCATATTTCATTCAAATAAAACCGTTTACTACCCAATCATTAATTCAAGTTCAATAATATCAATAATACAATCATTGATCTTAACCTTTTCTATAGCATATAACCATAATATCGACCCTATTCAACCGGTCTAACGTTTAATTATTCCAATTGAAAAGCCTCATACAATGGTTAAAAATTTTACTTTACGTATTTATAGTGTAATAAAATTCATATAAACTTTGATAATGGTTATTAAATAACGTATAAGAAAAGTCGTTAATAAATATAGTTTATAATACGAACGGTTTAAGATTAGTGATAACTTCTAACTTTTTCTTGAAATTACAAAAAAAAAAAATTGAAAAAAATCGATTAACTTTACAATAGGTATTAAATAGCCCGCGTTACTAATTTTTATATCGTCGAATTTAATATTTCGGACGGGAACCATTCTCTTTTTCATATCAACTAATTTATTCAATAAATTACCGACCTTTCATCGAGCTAAAAAGTTCGGAATTATTCCTCGTTCGTTGTCAACGTCGTTGGCAAAAACAGTAAAATCAATTTTTAATATTATGTCAAAAAACAGTTTGAAAGATTAAACTAAGCCTTAAACCGGTTATATTTGAACCGGAAACCCTCCAAAACAATAGATAATAATTAAATGAATAGGTTAAATTAAATTGACTCAAAATTCGTTTCTAAACACTTTTAATACCGTAAATTTTGAATATTTCAATAATTTCTATAATTTGATAGAAGGAAAAATAATGTCATCCGGCTAACTAATAGGCTCGTATTTAAACCTCGTATTTCAAAGTTTTCCCTATGTACTTGAATTCATTATTCGTCTATTCAATTGTTCTTATATGATTATTTAGGCTTTAACTAATATAATCAACGTATATTTTCATTTTAAATACTTATTAAACCATTACTTCTAAGCCGATTGAATTATATCTTAGTAATCATTATTACTAATATCAAAATGAAAATGTAATCCTTTAATTACAAACAAATTTTCACTCGTTTTACCCAACCTATTCATCTATTCATTGATATATCGGACGATGTTGACAAGTTTTTTTATAACCTTTAAATTGGTTCCTTAATAATGTATTAGCTATTATATCAATAGTTTCAATAAAAACATCATTACTTATCTGATATTTATGTTTTTCGTTTACTAGTTAGATATTGTAGTGGCTACTAGATAAGGTGAACGTGAAAAGTACAGTAATACGTTTAATATGTATGTTAATTCTACCCTAAGTCGCGCGACGAATATGCATAACATTTTTAATAGCAACGGCCTAAGTATATAAATCATTCAACTGCTTGTTAGGAAGTAAAATGAAACTTAAAAACTAAATTCACTGTTTCCATTATAGGCTTTAAACACGTGGTAAACCTCATATAAGTATTAAATAACCTCTTTTATATTTAGAAATAGGTTTAAAAGAGAATACGTATTAACCAAAGTTTTACTGATAACATTACCAATATACAACTAATATCCAACGCTGGCGTTTAAACTGTTATTGATAGGTTTCTAATCACTATAAAATATTCAGAACATGTTTACGCTTTATATCTCAAGATACATTATCAAAATCATATATTATATAGTAAACGTATTTGAAGTAAGTTTATTGGAGGGTATTACCATAGTTTTCATCGATAAACCTAACATGTATGAATTAACTATTAGCTAACAGTGGTCAAATGGTTTAAAATACAAAATTACACTAAAAATATATTTATTAATGGCTATAATAATACTAAAGTCTATAATTAAGACTGTAAAAATAACTTGGGGGGAAATGTTAAATCATTGATAAATATATATATGTTGACAGAAAACTATTGTAGTAAATGAAATAGTTAACGAACGTTAAATACAGGGGGAAATGGCTATTTATAGGTATGAAGAGACGTTAAATTCGTTACCGATAGCAGGAATGCCAGCGCCTTTTACAATATGCTAAGGTATTTTGTAATTGACGGAAAGAACGCCGGCGCTATTAATAATACGTTGACGGCTTATATAATACGCCAGGGCATTCCGAAATTAATGGAAAGAATGACGATACCTTTTATATTACGTCGGCACGTTTAACGGTTAATGGAAAATGCGCCAGCGCCGATAGCGGGTAATCCGGAAGTGATTTTATAAGCTAGTACCTACCCTAATAGTTGCTAGGAATTTGACTCTAGCAATTACTACACTCTTATGATATTCTTACGTTATTCTAAAGTATGTTTATACTACGTAATCAATTACGTAGGTAGGTCACACTATATAATACTCATTTTATAACAGCTGTATTGCAGGGACATCTTTTCACTCCTATCGACGATTATAGATAGTATTTGACTACCTTAAGCGGTAACTTTAACGAAGTCCCTTCATATCCTACGCCCTCATTTTCCGCAATATTTTTTAAAAATTTAACCGCTTAGGTTTCAATTATTTAGAATGAAACCCGAATTAATACTCTTACTATAAAACGTTTGATCATTAGGAAAATATAAATGTTATTCGCACTAATAATTTAAACTGTAATTTTAGGTTTATTTAATTAGACCCCTCTAATACTGATTTATATAATTTTAATCACAATCACGGTTACATAGTTTACGGTTATAGTAATTACAACAACTTTTACGCAAACAAAGTTTTCATTTTAAATAATAATTATACCATTAATATATATGGTGTTGGAAAAGTAGTATTTGCAGTGCAGTAGGTCAACTTTACTTACAGTAAAGTTGACTATACTGACTGAAAGCATAGTGTATTTTTTTGTGCGGGCCTACTGTATTGGCTGCAAAGCAAGTATAGTATGCACCCACTTCACACTAGGGCAAGGGCCAAGAAATTGGCTATAGAAATTACTTCACAGACCATTTAGCAGTCTGCCAAACCTAGAATAATAAATCCACCACTTGACCACACAATACTACTGTTACTTCGGCCAATTGAATCTACAATGTTGCAACGTCTAAAGCCCTATCGATACTAATCAGTGCTTATTATGTTAAGTATAGATAAGCTAAGTAGAAGAAAAAAAAAACTTTCTGGTTACGCTCTACGTTAAACGACGGTTAGGGTAAAGGAAATATTTTTACCAGAGGCCTTTACAAA
The DNA here is from genome assembly GCA_038502455.1 of Anisogramma anomala. Taxonomy (NCBI): domain Eukaryota; kingdom Fungi; phylum Ascomycota; class Sordariomycetes; order Diaporthales; family Gnomoniaceae; genus Anisogramma; species Anisogramma anomala. The sequence continues at coordinate 4,037,948 of JASMMZ010000016.1, read as the reverse complement.
TTGCGGCGGTTTTTACGGAAGTAAGTAAAGGAGACTTCTATATTATGGCGGTTTTTAAGGCAACGTAGAGGTAACGACGGTATAGTTATCGAACATACCAAGAAATCTTTACAGATATTTCTTAAAAACATTAAGATTAACTGCCAAAAGTGTCAAAGTTTGGTAAGTTGGCAAACGGTTAAGTTAATACTAATGCGGGTGTTATTACTATAGAAAAACGAATAAATCCTTACGTTGAATGACCTATAATAATAAATAACATTCGATCTTACCCTTTATACCAAACCTTTGCCTATACTTTATTTTTTTTATTTCCACTACACCAATTTAATCGTTAAGTTCGTTGCCTTGAGCTAAAACACCAAGAACCGTCAAGTTGCGCTAAAAAAGCTATACCGCGCGACCTAATGCTAAGTCGCCAAGTTCATACGAGACTTGATGCCAAAACACTAAGTTACCACCCATAAAGATTGCCAAGCCCCTCGCTCTATACGCCCTACAAGCCCTATGCTACCCGAAATATCAAAATGAAACTTTCTTAAAACCTATTGAGGGCGATCAAAGTTTTCGGATCTATTTTTATAAATAATATGATAAAGACCTTAAGAGTTAAGACATTGACAAAAACTTAACGGAGAAACATTTGGTTAACTTTATAGGCTGCTATATCGTTAAGTAAGGTGGCGGTAATGAACTTGACCGCAGCGATCGCGCCTTTCGAAACTTTCGTTGCGTTTTTGACAACTACACTATTAATATATGGAAAAATATTAAAAATAATATCAATTTAAAATTAAAGGAGGAACTTGAACGACGAGAGATTTACGTGTCAAAAAATGGGTTTACCAAGTTGGTAGAAACTCTTTTTATATTAATCCAACTTAAAGAACGACTTTAATACCTACGAATTAAAGAAAAACGTATATAAAAACATTAACGCCCATACATACGTTTGAGGAGACCTTTCCTCTACTCTTAATTGGATTAAACATTTTTACGCGCTAACAATAAGGAAAATATTGATCTTCTCGGAAACTTAGTACCTTTACACGAAAGCGAAGAGTACGCTTTTAGTAGAGATAGGGCACGTAAAGCAACGGTTGGCTACGCGGCCAAAGGGATCGATGTTAGTACTTTACACTAGTTAATTAAGCAAGATAGTTAAGTCTTTCAAAAACTTGAGGTTCTTCTTACCACCTAACACTTCAATTAGAATCGCTAAGCCCCTTAGAAGCCTTTCTATGGCAGGTTTACTTATACGCGAAAACACATTATAGATCTTACCATAGGACTTTACCCCTTAGGTTAAACAACTAGTAATTACTTTTAACACTGTGTTTCGGAGGCTCTAAAGCTTAAATTGGAAAGAAAAACTACTAACAAATACTGGGATAACTATCGTAACTTGTCCCCAAAACCTGTCAAAATGGTTAATATCAATTACAAATTCCTTATTGACTTCTCCGAAATTTGGAACAACGTAAAAAAGTATAATGGAAAGCCTTATAACCTCTTTGATGCGAAGATAATACCCTTTTTAAACATTTGTAAGTGGATAAAAGTTTTTCCTCTTAATTTTTATTTATTATTTCCCGGAATCCGTACAAGGCATGCCAAGAATAACTAGCTAACCTTCCCAGCTTGAGAAATTACGTTTCGTAAGATTTATAATAGAATAAAGGGCTATTTCGAATACAACGTCCGCTTTACGTAATAGTATACAGATTAGGCCATTACGAGATAGGCAATGATAATAGTTTTTAAAAAGAGGAAACTCCGATAAATGTATTTAATTAGATAATTGACAAGTTAATGTTATATTAGAAAATAATAGGGAAAGCCCATGCTGGTGAAGCTATACTTTACGAGTAGGCACAGTCAGTAGTTACGGGCGTTAGCGAGTTTAAATACGTCATATAACGCTTAAATGTTACTTGAGAAGGCTTTTTTATCTAATTGCGTTCCTCGCTTATAACTGCGATAACGCGTACACCAAATTCATTTAGTATATATCCCTAAGTCAGCAACTTTCCTAAAGTGAATAAAGAAAATTTTACGCCAATTAATTACGTCGACCGTAAATATAGCTACGGGCGCCTTTAACGCCTAAGGTCAGGCTAATCGACCTTAAACTAGACGTAATAACCATGTTAACACCAATATAGCAAAAGTTTAAGCAGACCTGTTAATTATAAAAACTATCGTCGTAATAGTGGTAAAAGATTTTGAATATGTACCAAATTTGGCTATTGATTAACTCGCTACCCCTTCCCCACCAAGCGAAATAACAGAAAAGTAATGTATTATATTTAATACCCTACCACTTTCAAATAAAAATACTTCGATTAAATCGCAGACTTCGAAGGCGATAAGCCAATAAATAGCGACAATGCACCTAAACAGATTAAGTGGCATAAAGATACTGCTCACAGCGCAGCTTAATAACTAGTCAATCACGCTTTACTATACCGTTTAGGGGTTGGAAACCCTTACCTTTTCCCTAATTAAGTCTTTCACCCTTTACATACCTTTAACCTTTGCGATCGTTACACGAACCATATATTTTAAGGTTTTATGCCAGATATAGGGGTAGTAGGGTACTTAACAGGAGTTCATTTGTAGTATGTAGAATTGCGGAAAGAAAGAATTACAGATACTAAAATGAATTTTATTATATTAGTAAGGCTTGAATTAACTTTGGATCGGGCAAATAACTATCGTTACTAAAGATAACGGTAATATAAATTATTATTAGGTCGATTACATTTTATATCCCTAAATCCCCTACCCCTTTCCTTCTTCATTTATAGGATATAAAGACCCTTGGAGTTAACTTAAATGAATTGGTTCAAAATAGCTAAAGGTTTCTCTTCGCCTTTAAGTAGGGGTATCTATAGTTTTATCCTTAAGGCCCAAAATCAGTAGTGTTAAACTTGATGGAGCCGGAAATACGTTAATTACAACGGAGTTTCAATCATCCAGCCGTTAATAGGCTGCATAGAATCTAAAAGTCCGCAGGGTATAAAGACATGAAATACTTTATCCTAAAAGCTATCGATTTTTTTTACCATTGTTACCAAATATATTTCTAAACCTCTAGAAGATCCAAATTTATATTAGAAGACGATAATAACTTTGATTACGAGGTCTTCATTAACGTGTTTTACTTGGATAATAGGCCTATTTTATACGTCGTTAATTCCGTAATCGTTTTTTACAGAGCTAAGTTTTTAAAGTCCTTTTCAACAAAAGATATGTAGGAAACGCTAAGGTTGCTATGGATCAACACGTACCTAGACCCACCTAACTTTATTGTCCACGATACCAGTACTAACTTTACGCAGGCGAAGTTTCAGGAAAATGCCAAAATAATGGGTATTTAATACAAATAGGTGCCTATAAAGGCCCACTAGAGTATTGAAAAAGTTAAAAGAGCGTACAACCTACTTCACCGAACGTATAACATCCTTATGCTAGAGATTAAAAACTTTACGGATCTGGAGATACGTTTTTGAATAGCGGTAAAGGGCGTTAATAATACTGCAGTCCCTAATATTATAGTGTTAACGCTACTGGTCTGTGAAATATATTTACGCTTGACGATTAAATATGTACTATTAATAAGGATCTAAAAGTGAGTTACGGCTTACGACAAAACATTAAAGGATTTATAGAAGGAATAGGTACACCTCCCGGTTAATAATACTTTTAACACCATGAATAGCCTTATAATAATCGATGTATTTAATTTTTCGTTGTAAAGTAAAGTATTAATGTAGAGGGAACTAGATAAATAAGAAGCCTTATACAAAACCTTAAGTATCGCTAACTTTAAAGTAGTTATTAAAACTGTTAACGTTCCTCTAAATTTGAATATCACCTAAATTAAGCCCTATTTTAGGGCTACTAACAATGAAAATCCTTAAAACAAACAACTGGGATAATACGAACCTCCCTTACCTATTGTCGATAAGCTGATGGAACGCCACCAACGCAGATTACCTCTGAAGAAGAGGAACGTTAAAAGGAGAAATACATACCGAATCGTATTTACAATACTACTTAGGTAAGTAAACAAGAGAAGGTTAACGAAGACTTAGCATTGAAGCTTCGAATATAAGGCATTATTAAAACTTTCGGTAAACCCTTTAAGGAAAACGATAAGGTTGAGATTAATGGCCTATTAACTTAAGAAGTCGTATAATTCGTATCGAAGGACGATTTTAACCTTTAAAACCTAAATGTTACGATATTTAAATAGAGGATTATCCACGAAGTTAAAGGTAAAATTACGGGGCGGACGTACGGAAAATCACGCCTAATTGCTTAAGGATACGGCGATAAAGGCAAATACTGAATCCTTAAGTAATCGTTAACTATTTAAAATATTAATTAACGTTTAATATTTGCCTTAGTAATAAGTTTGTTAGCTAATACTAAAGTTAAGTTTACGTTTAATACCCGAAATATAATGTAATCATATACGTATTTAGTACCGGATTTATAGCGGATTATACTACTAAAATTGTTACGAGAAATACGTGTTATTTACTCTTTAGTGACAGTAATACGATATATCAAGTTATTATATATACTAGCTAAAACAAAGGTTTTTTTTAAAAAAAACTTACTAGTGGTAATTTAAATTACAGTTAAATATTACGTCTTTAATATAAGACTCATGTTTGCTGGTAATATAGGAGGACGAATTCGGTTTAGTAGGTATATAAACTAACGATACCCTTTTTGTCAAAACGGCTGGCTTTGTGGTATCGGAATAGAAAACGTTTAAGGATTTTAAGTTATGGAATTACAAGCCGGTTACGACGTTGGTAAAAGGTAATTAACTTAATTTCAAAGGATCTTCCATCCGTATATTTGGTATCGATACCGGCTTTAATTTTCGCTAAAAGGTCTAGAGTATTTACTTGGCTATAATTGATAAAACTAAAGTGGCTAGGGTCTCATGGTACTTGAATTAGCGTATCCGTAGTAGTTATTTTACCACTCTATGTTAACCGAAGGCCTTTTACAACCTTTTTATCGCGGCTTTAGGAAAAAAACCTAATAAGTAAAGACTTCAACCAGTCTAATGCGAGTATCGAATGAAAAAGTAAGTAATCTAGACCGAGAAATTAATATATTTTTAATAAATCTATCGAAGGCTAAGTTGATAATCTTTACGAATATGTTCTTCATGAATAGCACCGACTAATCTTTAAAAATCAGCTTTTTAATAACCCTCGTTAATGAATATAAGCGGGGAAACCAATTTAATATTACCGGTAACTTAATTTACTAAACCTTTATCAAATGTCAAAGGATTGTATGAAACGTATCAGTTTCGTAAATTAACAGTATAATAATATACTTCAATGTATGTATAGTATTATAGAAAACCTTTAATGTTATTACTAGGTAAATAAGAATTTCTCCTATTCTGTGGGTAATCTGTACCGATTCGAAGAGCTAATTTGAATACCTCTCGAAATTCGGAACTACTAGCGAAAAACGCCTAATAATTGACGTAATAGCACTCCATGAAGTCTACGAAGGAAATTAAATTGAAGAATTTCGGTAAATTTACGGCAAAGATAATCCTATTAATACTATAACGAAGGCATCTCCGAATAAGGCTTTCGAAAGTTTTGTAAATAGTAATAAGTTGACTATACGTATCGAGGGCTGCGTTAATAAGCTGCCCGTCAAAGTTAAATTACGTAATGGCGGCAGCTAAGGATATACTGGCAAACTAGAAGATAACCAGAGGTTTAACAATGACGAATTCATTCATTTTTACTGCTAAAGTAAAGGCTTATATAGGTTTGTAACGAAAGAACTTTTTATAGGAATCGATAAAGGCGAACCTTGGATCCGTGGGGTAAATGGTGGTATTTGGGGTTAATTTACATGCATTTGGATGCAATTCGATGCGGAGGTTAATTAAAATTAACGGGGATCTGGCTAGCTAACGAGGTTATAATTTAACGCTTACCGAAAAAAAATGGTTTACTATACTAACGTATGCTTACAAATTAAAAAGCTGACAGTATTGGAATAGTAGTATTTACAGTGCAGTAGGTTAACTTTACTTATAGTAAAGTTAACTATACTAATTGCAAGTATAGTGTATTATTTTGTACGGGCTTACTGTACTGGCTGTAAAGCAAGTACAGTATACGCCCACTTAACACTAGGGAATGAGCCAAGAAATTGGCCATACAAATTAGTGCGCAGACCGGTTAGCGGTCTGCCAAACCTAGAACGATACATCCACCACTTGACCATGCAATACTACTGTTACTTTAACCAATCGAATCGACAACGTTGCAATGTCTAAAGCCCTACCAACACATGATAACATTCATGTTTACCTTGGTTTATAGATACATTAGTTTTTTCTCATCTATAACCTCAATTAACTTTGCCTAAAATTTAGTAATAAATTTAGTTACGGTGATTTCTATTGTAATTAATTACTTCAATTTTATATTAATATCCCGATTAACAAATTTACGTAAATTATCAGTTATAACAGCAGTAATAATACCAATGTTCATGCCCTTATCAATTTTAAGCCCGATTTTAAGCAAAGGAAAAAACATAAACATTGAGCATTGTCATGTTTAACGGTATTTTCATTTTTAAATTCATGATTGGGTCAATATCATTCATGAATATGGAATTTATTGATTTACGGGCGGCGACTGATCGTTTTTCTTTATTCAACATACCGGTTTTATAGTCTTTATTTCCTAATTGTTTTCATTTTCATTTATTTTAACCATATATAATACAATTTTATTGACCGTTCTTTGTTTATTTTATTCATATTTGAGCTTAAATTTTACCCAAATCATACTCTCTATATTTGGTCGGTAAGACAATCACGAATATTATCTTAGAATCATTTGTATCATTTACAAATGTTGTAGTAAAAAAAACATTTTACCTTTCATTAACTTAGTTTTTAATACTTTACTTCTAGGTTGGATATTTAAAACAATATATGAAAAAGATAATACAATATTTCAAAGTATGGTAGTAGAAAGATGATTATGAGAGGGAGAAGAAACACCTAGAGAGTGCATGACTTGGATGAGAGCTTATAAACTTTCACATAGGGCGTGATACTCTACCATATACTCCACTAACATACTTCCTAAGGCTTAACATATCACCATACACTCCATTAACATGGTTCCCCACGCTTTCTAACTATAATTATATCCAACAACATCCACACTGATAATCTTTATTTTTATTAAAAAAGCTCTATACCCATAACTTAGTAATAATATTTTAATTATTCCAATATTTTAATCGGTTATTTGATAATAAAGTTATTAATCGGTTATTCTATACTAATGATATTAGTCAATTATTTAGTATCAACGGTGTTAATCAATTATTTATCAGTAAAGGTAGTGTAGGTTATAGTTTATTTTTGAAGGTTGACGAACCTTATAAAAGTATATTTGTCTATATTATGTGTTTTGAAGTCGGAATAAAGTGGTTTGTCGTTATCGGTCCAAACAATATTTCTTTTTCTTTTTTTTCTTTTTTAGCGACGCGGTACCATTTTTCAGGTCATATTTTCATTATTTATATATTGTTTTCGTATTAATTTATTACTCGTTAGATTTTACATTTTGCGCTGTCGTGTTTCCTTAGCAATTATTGATTAAATTATATAATATGTGTTGTAAAACGCATAATAAAAGGCGGCATCTGGCGCAGCAACGTTAACGCGTTATAAAAGCTACAGCCGTTGTTACCTATGCACCTACTAATAACTCCTCCCCCTTTTACTTTCCTGCTGCCGCCATTCCCCCATCCCCTTCTTATTTTTCCCCCCTCTTTTCAATCGTAATAACAGTGATAACCAAAGTAAGGACGAAGGTTTAAAGTTATAAACCTTGCCTTTATCCGTAACGCCTTTTAAACGCCACAAACGTAATATTAGCGAGTTCTAACGGGGGAAACAATATTTGTCTTTTAGAATTGTGATATAAACTAATTTTTATGTAAACGAGGCGGAGATAACCTAATAGGTTTGCCGTTTTGAGGCGTAACTAACCCGAGTGCGCCGCGAAGATATTTTAACACCTAAGGTATTACAAAAACGTATTAAGGTGAGCACCCTCAGCTCGTTTATAGCCACACCTTATGTACCGTATGTCGCCTTCGCCGCCGTTAGAAAATCCTTTAACGATTGTTGTTAAAGCAGTAGTGCTTTGACTTATTGTTATTATTATGAGCGGAGTGGTAACAAGTTTGCTTTTATGCTGGTAATGTTAGAGCTATTCATGAAGTCCTTTTTACATACCCACCGTTTCTATGGTAAGTTACTTTTTTCTCAATATGTAATATAAGGTTAATCTATTCGTTTTCCACTTTCCTAATACGCAATATGGAGTTTAGGTTAATTCCTCAATGAAAATTAACCGGCGGCCTTTAAAAACTGCCAACATTATTAAAATATAGCGTGCGGGCTTGCATCTATATCATATAGGCCAGTTTGACGACTTTTTCGCACGGCGTTGTGAGGAGGGCGACTTTGTCTATTGCCTTCTACCTAAGGGCATGTAACTTAGAGTGTAATAGGCGCATAGCTCTTTTCGAGATGACGACTCCAGTAGCGACGCCGATGATGATAGCGATGACGACAACAACGACAATAAAAATAACGACGACGACGATAAGGCTAACCCCCCCCCCTGACCTTTTCTGTTTAATAGTTTTTAATTTCTTTGTTTTTATGTTTTACCGATATAATTCAAACTATGTATCAATAGCTATATAACTAAATTCTATATAAAAATAGTAATGATAATAATAAACAGTAAATGAAAAAGTTGTTGATATATGAGTAAAACGATACATACTCTATATAAAAAAGGTACATATATACCGAAAAAAAGTTGATAAAAATTAAGATATAAAATATTTTTAAACAAAAATGAAGAAATATTTTCTATTGGAAGCTAGGACGTACGGTCTTTTCAACAACATTAACAAAGAAAGTAGTTATAGATACAATCGTTACCAAGATATTGTCGGAGCACCTTTAGTTATCGTATTTGATAGGTTAAATTTTCTATTGATTTATTTCATCTTTTCAATTGCACAGCATTTGTATGAATCGCGTGAAATTATGATATTGATTATAACGATTTTTTTATTTATGAGTTCGAGTTTAACGAGGTATTGATGAAGAGAAAAAGAGTTAATATAAATTTCAAAAGGAAAAGGATTTATTACAGTACTCGAAATGATTACATGGACCATTATTATTATAGTAATGTCGGAGTCAAAGTTTTTAACTATGCTATAAATCTTCGAGATGAGAACGCTTTATGTAATTCGTTGGCATTTGGTAAAACTCTACTTAATAATATTATCGCATAAGGTAAACATGTTTCGGCTCGATGTTTTATTACTAATAACAATTACAACCCCTATTTAGAAGATATAGCCGTTGTTATTCATAAAAAAACGTTCAGTGAAAATAAACAGCTTTACTATTGATATTTTGAGGATTATAAAGTATAAGCTATGTTTTGGGTTTCTAATTTACTATTCGAGGAGTTTATTTAACATCCGGTATTTATTATCCAACGGTTGTATCTGATTTTACGTAGAGATAAACATGTTAAACGCTGTTTCCAGTTATGCAACCGATGTAACCTAAGCCCTACATACATGTTAACATAGGTACTTGTCGGCGCTTAGTGTTGATTACATTGATAGGTGTAATTCTATTTAACTATACCTTTTATATAAATCCCAATATATTCCTCTGAAGGATAATCGTTGTACCATTAAATTTGATCAGATGGTCTTCCGTAAAATATATTTTCGGTTTAGTTTTTAAGTTAACCTTTTCAAACTTCTCATTTTCAGAAGCGGAAAATGGCGTATTATACAGTATGGATTTGTTGTTAGTTTATATTCCGATAATTGTAAAGCCTTTGAAACGCATTGTAAAAACCAGAAGCCAATGGTCGAAAGTGAAGCTGGTTAATTTAAGTGTTTTTTTTTCAATGCCTTAATTACATGCTTAACCAATATATATTAGCCCTCGCGAGGTTATAAAGTGGTTTAAGACTGTATAATATCGTTCTGTGTAGGTAATACTTCCGGAATCCTATAGGTCAATAGGTGTAAATACATCGTTCAAGGCTTTTTTCATTACTTTTATGTTTATATAACATCCTGAAGCTTAAAACTTAGGGTATGGGAAGTATGTAAGGATGTAACAAGCGCCATTATCAAAAGATGGTTGGCTTGTTGTAAGGTAGGCGATTAGGTTATAATATTTTTTCGGTCGTTATTATACCTTTTTATCATAAGGATATTCTTCTTATATGGTATCCTCGTCTTATATTTTACTTTTAAACGAGTTTTGTAGGAAATTATTCATGGTTTTTATAAATTTTCGGATCAAACCTTTTAAATAGAAAAATATTTTATTATATTAATATAATACTTTTCTTTCGGATTGATTATATGAAAAAAAAATACCCAGTATTATAATAATGCTTCTATAACAAAGCTTTATACTTAACTTGTGGTTGGTTGCATTTTTCTACGTAATAAAATATTGTAAAACAAAGGCTTTAAGAAATTTTTGATTTCTTAAAACAAATGAATGTTTTCGTCGGCGTCATTCTGGTTTCGTTAATTTGTGGTATTTTTATGTCCAAGATGTCGAAGGGTGTATAAAGGCATTCGAAAAATATGATGTTGTTAAAAAGGGGGCGTTCGTATCGTCGTAAAAATTAAGTGGTTATCGCCTCTCGATAAGTGATATTTTAAAAGCTTTTTCGTCCACCTTTTACTTCTTGTTCTCCTGTACTAGTATCCAATAAAAGAAACTTATATTATTTAACAAGTCATTAAACAAATTATATCCCTTAATACCGTTAGTTTTTCAGGTACTAGTCCACCTCTCTTTTATTTTTCAAACTAATACCTCGAATTGTTATGGACTCAGGCCGTTGTCCATTAAGCCTATAGGTTATGTGACTATGTACGTAACGGGATAAGTAACATTCGGCCAGGGCCCAGCCTGGGCACAGACAGGGTACGGCTTGGGTATAGGCCAGACACGGTCCGTATACAGATAGAGTACGGTTCGCGTACGGATAGAGTACGGTTCGTATACGGTACGTATAAGGGTACGTAACGGGTTAGGTATTAACCCTGACCAAAAACCCTACACATTAAGCCACTGTAACTTTTTCTAGTCTTCTTTCGTATTTTGATACTAAATCCTATTTAATACCTACTTGACTTACTATTGTAGGTTGTATTATAATATATTATTAAACCTTTCTTTTATCTTTTCGAAGAAATATTACTCATAATCAACGAATTCATGGTAAACGTTAATAATTAGACGTTACATTTTAACGTTATTGGGCAGGATAGGCTGTTGGCGAATACCTAGTTTTCAACCTTTATAAATATACCTCTGGCACTTTTAAAACCGATTTAGACCGACATCTTTTGTTTACATTATACCGTAAGCCATATCGAGTCGACTGTGAAACAGTTGTAATAACCGAGTTAATTGATTTTAACTATCGACTTTACGTCTGACTTCGTTTAGGTTATCGCGAAGATTTAATAAATCGAAACCGAATTGGCTGCGACTCGCGTTAGGTTTCCACCGATTTATGGCGAATGAAAACGACATAACCAACCGCAATTTAACGGATTTTCTTTTACGTAGGCAGCAACGCGACAGACGATTGAATTTATATTAAAAACAGATAAGATATAAATCGGAAAGTGTCGGTACGCGTTCCTTTATGTATAGGGATATTATACGGCGGCGGTAAAGCAAACGGTTACGGCTTACTACGAAGTCGAAGGATACGAAGGTAAGTATAATATAGGGAAGTTTTTCAATTATTTCGAGGCGGTTTTCGGCGAATTTTACTGCGTAAATAAAGTATTAGTCGAATTTTAAAGTTTAATCATAAATAATGAAGACCTATAAGCATAATTCGCCATTAGATTCAAAATATCTTTAACTTAAGTAAACGACTTAAATTGGCTTTCGGCTATAAAGTATTACTATCTATATTCTCACGTATCGTTACGTATCCGCGACAGGTCCATTACGATAAGTATCAACTGGGTAGACTATATCGTAGCCTTAAAGAAGTATCGCGAACTCGCTAACGAATAAAAGTTTTTAAATTTAAAGCGGCGTTTTGGTCGTTAGCTAGTGGGACCCGTTTAAGGTTAACAGCCGAATAGTAATACAGTTATAACGGGAGTTTACGCCTTTTAAATGCCTTTGTTAAAAGGCTGTAATAATCGTGGTTAATCCTTTTAATATCGTGGTTAGTTATTTCAATAAACGCATTAGGTACGTATTTAAAATTAGGAACGTAAGGTAACGTAAACAAGAATAAAAGAACGTTAGGTTAAGTTTACTTCAGGACGTTGCGTACGTTATGGTTTATTAGATTATTTTCAACGTAATTACGATTTTCTCACAGTATTTCCTTTTATATAAGTGTATACAGTTTAAGTTAAAAAGGTAAAGGAATGTTTCCTATTAACGGCGACGGGAAAAGCCTAACTCCTATATATAGTTTGGTTTAAGAGTTATATAAATTTAACAACGTAGTTGTAAAATCGAATAAAAAGGAGTTTAATTCAATTAAAATACATATAAACGAAAAACTATTCCTTATTCATATACTATTTAATAATACCTACTTTTGAAATACTTAAATCGATTCCAATTATAATTATTATTATATTATAAGTAAAGCTTTAATATAATGGTTAAAGTTAGAATGAAGTCGGTTCTTATATCCGCGAAATTTCAAAACGAAATTAACATTACAGCTCAATAGGCGTTTTACCTAAATAGACAAGTTTTGTATAGATATTAATAAATAGTCGAACCCGATATTAATATATATTATTATCGAAATAACGCGGGATATAATTTTTGGAATATTTTGAATACAATATTAATAGTTGACCTTAAACGTGAGTGGTAACCGTTTGGCAATTTTAGTTTAAGGAGGTTTAGTTATCGGTATAATATCTATATGATTTAAAACGGAAGATATATAAAGCGTAATAGGTTTGGTTTTCTTTAGGTTAATGTAACGTTTATATCGAAAGGTATAACTTATAAGGAACTCATCCCGGATAACTTGTATTATAAGCTTTAGCGAGATAACACGGATTTGATAAGTAACAGCGACGATTACGGTTAAAAAGGAAAAGGATTAATCGTATTTTTTATCGAAATTAACGGTATTTCACGACCTATTCGATAAGGATAAATTTACGACTTTACCTTTATATAGGGGGAAATTCAATCATTATATTTACATTAAACTAAACGAAAATGAATATTTACTAACCCTATTTTAAAAGACGTCATATTCGATATTATAAAATTAACTTTTTAAGTTTCGGCGACAATTTACGAAGTTGGTAAATAAAGGTTAGGTTTGAGTTATTTTTTTATTAATGACGGCGCCGGTATTGCAAATTCGTAAACGGAGGGGTGGGGATAACGGTTTTATATCGATTATCGGATATTGAATAAAATCATAAAGTAAAACCGTTTTTTTACATTTGATTAAAAAAACCTTACGTACGTTGTTAAAGTAGATATAAAGTACGAAATTAGATATTTAAATAGCATTTTACCGTATTAGATTGGTACCCAGGTATGAAGAATTAATGGTGTTTCGTACGCGGTTTAGGTTATTGAAATAGCTAGTTACTCCATTTAAGTTGGGGGGAACGCCGGCGACGTTTTAACAATATATTAATTATATAATAACGGATATCTCGGATAATTTCATTACTACATATTTAAACGACGTTTTAGTTTTTTTTAAAGTATTAAATAGGATTATATAATGAAATTTTACGTGGTTTCAAAACATTTTCGTAATACGAAACTAAATTTGAATTGTTTAAAAAATAACTTCATAGTTAAAAAGGTAAAATACCTGGGCTTTATTATAACGGTAGGAATAGGTATTTGGGTCGACTTTAAAAAAGTTCGGGTAATCCGCGAATAGGAGTTATTACGTACGGTCCGGAAAGTTCGAAGTTTTTTAGGTTTTATTAACTTTTATGGTAATTTTATTAGTAACTTTTTAAAGTTAACGAATTATTTCGTCCGCCCAACGAAATAAGGTATTTGTTAAGCTTAAACGAAGCGGAAGAGATAGGTATTTTAAACCTTAAAGGATACCTTTGTTACAGCCTCGATTTTGGCGTATTAAAATATAAATCGGCTAATAATAGTAAAAATTAATTGTTCGGGAATAACGTTAAAAGGGTATTTATCGCAACGGGACGAAACTAGTATTTTAAAGTTAATTGCTTACTAATAATTACGATTGACGGATACGAAATGTAATTATACCATTTACAATAAAAACCTCCTTACAGTAATATCCTATTTAAAAACGTGGTTTTTAAAATTACGTAATATCCGTATACTAGTTACGATTTTAATGGGTTATAAGGAATTAAATTATTTTTCTTTACTACAATTAATTTCGAAATGCCAGGTTAAATGAACCGAAGTTCTTTTTCTTTTTTAATACCACTTAAAGTATAGGCCCGAAATTTAGAGCGCCCGCCCGGATACATTAACTTATAGGTTACAAAATAAACCTAAGGTTAAGAAACGTCGCGCGCGAGTTTTTTTAGCATATTTTTATTATTATATTAACCGTGGTATTCATAAACTTATATATGAAAGGAATATTTATTGCGGTGAATTACGTAAAGGAGTTTAGCGAAACAAAGGTTTGGCTATTGGATTACAATAATATATATCCTAAAGAGGGGTCGCGGGTTTTCAAGAGGTCGTTGAAAACGATACCACCCTAGGCTCGGCTCGCGTCCGGGTCATTATCAGGGATAACGTTAAAGGATTTTATTATGATAGTGTCAGCGGTACCGCCGTAGGCCCGATTCGCGGTAGGCCCGCCAGCATTATTAACGCTGAGTAGTTTTCTTATTTTAGGCTTGAGTACGTTAACGAAATTGTAAAATTAAAAATAAATCAACGATCTATTATATAAAGTTCGCCTTTTAGCAGTTTCTGAAGGCATTAGACTTTTTTTACTTAAGGTAAGATAATTAATATAAATTATAAATTACGGAATTAACACCGGAAAAGTATTACGTTACAATAATCTATTATAATTATCGAGTAAGGAATTATTAATAACGAAAATATCATAATAAATCTAAGACTCGTTTATTATAGGTTATTCGGGTAAAAAAACATTTCGCGTTTTTTAATAAGATTGTCACTAGAAAGGGATAATCGTAGATATTCGACATTTATGTCGAATATATATGTAATATAATGGAACGAAACCTCGTCGTACTTTACGGTAAAGCTTCCTTTAACCTTTCCCTATTTCCAACTAATACTAAATATATATTTTGATCGACTTTATAGTCGACGTATTAATTATTAATAACCCGTTTTCGGTTTTTGTTCATTATTATGAATCTATTAGTAGGCCTTAGATGTTGCAACGTTGTCAATTCGATTGGTCGAATTAACAGTAGTATTGCCTGGTCAGATGGTGGATGTATTGTTCTAGGTTTAGCAGACCGCTAGCTGGTCTGCACTGTGATTTGTATGGCCAAGTGCTTGGCCTGTGCCCTAGAGTGAAGTGCAGCATACTGCACTCAACTTATACCCAGTGCGGTAAATCCATACAAAGCAATATACTTATAATACGGTCAACTTTACTGCAAGTAAAGTTGAACTACTGCACTACCTGCAATACCATTGCAATACTATTCCAACACTGGCGGCTTTTTGTTTTGTGACTGCATGCCAGCGTGACTTGCCATCAATTAGTGGCAACCTCTGAAATCTCTCCTTAGTCAACAAGCCAAGCCCTTGTCAATTCCAATCAATCTATACTGAAAACAACCTCAATTACGGCCCCTTATAGCCCTTTTGCTCCTCTCCTCTGAGGCCTCCGTTCCTCAAATCCCGTGCACAAATCCTTCGCCACAAGCCTACGCAAATCAAGTACGCTACCACTTATATATCCTTTACCAGTAATTCAAACTACTGCCATTACCATCGCTACCCTAGTAGTCTTTCAATATGCTAGTACATCCTTATTCGCCGTTACGTAATCTAGACTTTCCGGGCGGTTTGTTCACGTATCCTTCAATATATATAGTTAGCTTGTTACTATCCATAAACCTTTCCACTGCTTTATTTGGCGTAACCTTCGTCATAGAATCAGTAGGATTATCTTTGCCATCGATCCATCAGAACTCTTTAATCTCCCTCTCTTCATAGGCTTTATGGAGTGCTATTACGTTGATTATTAGGCGCTTTTCGCTAGTGGTTCCAAGCTTTAGCAGGCACTCGAAAAGGCTCCTTAAATCGGTACAAATCACTATCAGGATAAAGGGAATCTTCAGCTACCTAATAATAAGGTTAAGGGTTTCCCATAACGCTATGTCTACATTAAAGCCCGCTACTATGTCGTAAATCTTTAAAACTAATACGCTTTATGTAATCCTCTTACACTTAACGAAAGTTGAGTAAATCAGGTTACCGGTAATGCTAAACTGATCTTCCCGCCTATTTTCGTTGACAAGGGTTATTAAAAAGCCTATTTATAAAGACAAGTCGATGTTATTTGTAAAAGACCCTTCCGTAAAAATCATTACCTTAGTCTTTAAAAGGTCGATTAGTATCATATTGTTTCCGCGGTCCAAGTTCCGTATTTACTACTCCAACCTCTTATTTAATCGATCAAAGTCTTTATTCGTTGGTATTTGTGTTTGTACTGCGATAAATAGGTCGTATAAGGCTTTCGGTTAGCATAAAGTGGTAATATAGCTACCCCGTACACGTTGTTTCAAGTACCGTTAAGCTCTAGCTTTATCAATCTTGTTGATTATGGAAAGAATAGCGCACTAGCCTTTTTATCGAAAACTCAAGCCGGTATCAACACCAAGTATATGGATTAACTATTCATTAAAGTTAAGTTAGTTATTTTCCATTAACGTCGTTACCGGCTTAAAATTTCAAAACTTAAAATATTCGATTACTTGTCATTCCTATGTTATGAAACCAACCGTTCCAACGAAAAGGGTATCGTTAATTTACATACCTACCATACCGAAGTCTTTTTCTTACGTTACCAATAAATACGGATCGTATATTAAAGATTTTATTATTAACCAGAACTTAAAATACGATTGGTAAGTTAAAAGCCAGTAAACGCCTTCTTTAACCAATTTATATAGTAGTTTAACATACCGTATTACCATTTCTAATAGGTAAATGGCACGGAGTTACTATGGAAATTCTAATAATACAATTTACTGTATATCTGTTACTAACTATGTATAGGCTTACGTAATATTACGGCTATTAAGTATAAACTTACCATTAATCCTAGCTAACAAACTTACTGTCAAAACAACCACCAAACGCTAACTAATTTTCTAAATTGTTAGCGACTACGTGAAAATCTAGTCCTTACCTTTATCGCTGTATACTTAAACAATTAGCTGTAACTTTTTATAAGGCCGCCCCGTAGTTTCACCTTTAACCTCGTAAATAATTTTCGACTTAAAAATCGTAACGTTTAAGTTTTGAAGATTAAAATTAGCCTTAAATATAAATTATATTACACCTTAAGTTAATAAGCCGTCGATTTTGACCTTATTGCTTTCCTTTCAAAGGTTTTCTGAAAGTTTCAATAATATCTCATACCCTAAGCTTTATCATGAAGTCTTCGTTATACTTATTTTTCCTACTTACCCAAGCAGTATTATAGATACGACCCGGTATATATTCCCTCTCCTTAGTGTTTTCTTTCTTCTTTGGAGGTTGTTCGTGCCGGTGGCGTTTTATTAGCTTATTAACAACGGGTGGAAAAGAGTTGTGTTAACTTGGTCGTTTACTTGTAATGCTTAAAAGTCTTTACCCTTAGTACCCTAATATAAAACTTAACCTGAATAGTCTGGAAAGACACAGATCTGTTAACAGTTTCAACAACTATTTTAAATTTTACGATATCTAATATCTTATACGGCCCCTCCTATTTAACCGGCTCCCGATATACGAAAACTTTACTTTATAGTGGTAAAACAATTACGTCGATTATTATAAGCCCGTTTTTAGTGTTAAGGGTATTATTAACTTGACGACGTACCGATTCCCTTCGTAATTTCCTTAAAGTTTTATTATAAGCCGTAACACGTTTCTAAATACTTGCCGAAGGCGGAGATTCACTCTTCAGGCGTAAATACGCTCCAAAAACCAACAATATTAACACCAAGCCGTTAGGACCCATAATGTCGTTCAAACCCTTTACTACCATTTATAAACGTGCTTCCAAATCAGTAAAACTTCCAATTTCTAACGTAAGGATATTATACGTTTGGCGAAGTAGGCTGTATACCCTTTTAACCTTACCAATACTTTAGTGGGTTTTTACAGGTACTTGTTTACACTAGATACCTATTATCTTAACATCTTCCTAAAACTTCGACGCCTCAAAGTTGTGTAATGATCACACTAAATACCCGTGAGTAAATAGAAGGTGTCAGGGGGTTTATGTTAGCAGTAAGGTAGCAGAGGTAACAAAGGTACAATATCAAAAAGATGTTTGTTCGTGTTGTAGAATAATCACTAGCCGTTAGGCTATTCAGGTGTATAGACTGAATACTTAGATTGACAACTGAAGATCTATAAAGGAAATACTATCTATGTGGTGATGGCAGTGTCCTTATATTCTATGGCCTTTATACCATCTTCAGTACTGGACCGCTAAAGTCGCTGGTCGCTTTCTGGTGTCCTATGTAGTATCGACTGGACTGCTTTTTGGTTCTTGCGGTCCCAAACCTAACCCTGGGTTCTTACATAAGAGATATCCCCGCTTGATGTGTTGGACATCAAGCTTCTGATGGCGCAGCTGACCACTAACCTGTTCCATGGTCTGCAGTTAGTCCTTGGGTTATAACAAGTTGGTATTGGCATTGTGGACGACGACGTTAGGTGGGCCCAGGTACGTGTTAATCCATAGCATCCTTAATATTTCCCACGTATCCTTTACCGAAAAAAAACTTAAAAACTTAACACCGTAAAAAGAAATTGCGGAGTTGACGACGTAAAAAATAGGCTTATTATTTAAGTAGAATACATTAACAAAAATCTCACAGTGAAAGTTCTTGTTATCTTTTTATATAAATTTAAATTTCCGTGGATATTAAGGTATACATTCAATAATAGTAACAAATATTTTTAACAGATTTTAAGGCAAAGTATTCTACATCGTCATGCTTTGCGAACTTCAGGACTTTGTATAACCTATTAATAGTTGGGTATTTAAAACGCCGATATAATTAACGTATCTCAGGCTTCGTCAGGTTTAATACTACTACTTCCAGACCTTAAAAATAAAACCATAAATACCCCCACTTAAAATCGATTGAAAACCTTTAACCGTTTTTAATCAACTTGTTTACGTTAACGTCCACATTAACGCCAAAGGTCTTTATATCTTTTAAACAAAGTAGGAAAGGGGTATAGGACTTGAGTATATAAAACTTAATTGTTTTTACAATAATTTAAATTACTGTTATCTCTAATAACTATAGTTATTCGCTCGGGTTAAAGCCAACTTTATCCTTACTAACATAGTAACGATTAATTTTAATAGCTATAGTACTTTCCCTTCGCAATACCACGTATTACGAATAACCCCCTATTAAATACCTTATTAACCTAATATTTGGCATAATACCTTAAAACGTGTGGTTCGCATAAAGATCGCGAAAATTAAAAGTATATATTTAAGGGTATAATTAAGGTAAAGATAAAGGTTTTTACTACCTAATCGGTATAAAAAAGCATAGTTGGCTAGTTACTAGGCTACTGTACCAAAAACAATAACTTCGTGTTACTTAATCTGCTTAAGAGCGTTGGTGGCGTTAGTTAGCTCATCGCCTTTAATATCTACAACCTGGTCTAAGTAATCTTAGTTTGAAGCAGTAAGATATTAAACGTGGTACGTTATTTTCCTTTTATTACGCTTGGCGGGGGGGTAACGACTTGACCAATAACTGTTCTTACCACAAATCCAACATCTTCTACCACAATTACGACGATAGTATTTATAATTAATAAGTCCGCTTAAATCTTAATAACGATAATATAAGTTTCACCTCTAATTTAGGACCGAGGTTAATAAACCTAACCTTAGGCATTATAAACGCAAGTACTTATGGTTAACGTAGTTAACCACCGCAAGATCTTTCTTATTTACATTAAAAAAGTTGCCGACTTAAAAAATACATACCGAGCGAGTTTGGTGTATGTGCTAGTACAGTGGTAAGCGAGGAACGCAACTAGCTAAAAAAGCCTTTACAGGTGGTATTTAAGCGTTATAGAGCGTATTCAAACTCGCCAACGCCCGTGACAGCTGCCTATACCTACTTACGAAATATAGTTTCGTTAATGTAGGCCTTCCCCATTACCTTTTGACACATTATCAACTTATCGAATATTTAATTAAAAATATTCATTAGTAATTCTCCCTCTTTTTTTTTACTATTATTATAATCTACCACGTAGTGACCTAATTCGTATATTATTACGTGAGGTAGACGTCGTATTCGAAATAGCCCTTTATACCGTCATAAATTTCGCGAAACGTTATGGCGGCAATTAGAAAGGTCAGGTAGTAGTCCTTGGTATACCCTATGAGGATTTTAGGAAATAACGAATAAAAACTAAAAAGGGGTACCTTAATCTACTTACAGATATTCAAAAATAGAATCATTTTAGTGTTAAAAAAGTTATAAGACTTCCCGTCATACTTTTCTATATTATCTTAAATCTCAGCGAAGTTCGTTATTAGCTTATAATTAATGTTAACTATCTTAACAGGTCTTAGAGAGAGGTCGCGATAATTATCCCAGGCTTGGTTGATGTTTCCTCATGGTTTAAGTTTTAGAGATTCCAAAGCACAGTGTTAAGGGTAATTACCAGTCGCCTAACCCGATAGGTAAAGTCCTATGGTAGGGCTTATAGTTGGTTTACGCACGTAAGCAGATCTAAAGAAAAAGGGGTTTTAAAGTACTTAGTGATCGTAGTGTTAAAGGTCAATAGGTCTTTTAATTAACTGGTATAAAACGCTAACGTCAATACCTCTGGCCGCGCTGGCAGCCCTTACTTCACGTGCTCTTCCGCCGCTAAAGGCGTATTCTGCGTTGTTATATAGTAATACTGAACTCGGTTCCTCATCGTTAACGCGTAAAGAAACTTAACTTAGCTAAAGGTAAATAAAAGGCTTTATAAATCTTATATAAGGGCGTTAAAGTTTTTTATCAGCTTTACTCTTTTTAAAGGTCATATAAGTATTCTTTGAGCTAGGTAAACTTAAAGAAAGTTTTTGCTATTTCTTTTAAAGTTTTTTCTAATATGTAAATCTCACGTCTTTTAACTTTTATCTTTAAATTAACCTCAACATAACGTTAAATCATTTTCCACATATTAAGGGTCTAATAGCCAAAAAACTCGCGAAAGTATTAAAAAGTGTTAGTACCGCAGCCAAACTCTTCACCGGTATCAAACTCGAAAATATACTAGCCAACGTAATTGGTTAGGTAAGCTTCATCAAAGGTCTTGTTAACGTCGGTAGTCCAGAGTTGTACGTCGTAAAACTTGGTAAAAATAGCTCCGAGTACTTCAATTACTTCTTTCCTGTCGGGGTTGATGATAGCTTCAAATTGAGCGCTAACGGCAGACATTTTAACAGACGTGTAGGGCGAGGCACTTGGTGATCTTGTGCGTAGGAAACTTGGTGTTTTGGCGTGAAGTCGCGTAGGGACTTGGTAACTTGGCGACTTGGTGACTTGGCGTGAGGTCGTGTGAGAGCTTGGCGACTTGCTGAAAGGTCGCGAAACGTGGCTTTCTTAGCGCGGCTTGGTTCACTTGAGGCAGCGCACTTGACGATCGTCGTGGCGTGGGGAGTAAAAAGAATAAATTAGGGCAAAGTTTTGATGAAAAGGGTAAGGGCGAAGGTTGGTGGTGGTGGTAAAGGTCGAAGGTTGTTTGTTGTAGTTGTTTAACGTAGGGACTTAGTCGTTTTTCTTTAGTAGTAGTACCTATTGTAGTACTGACTTAGCCGTTTACCAACTTGTCGTTTAAGACTTTTAACGGTTAATCTCAACGCTCTTCAAAAAGGATCACTGAATATTTTTTGGTGTTTTCAAGTAGCGATACCGTCGCTTACTTCTAGATTTCCGTTATAGACTAGCGCAACCCAAAAGTCTTCTCTGTTTTCCTGCCATTATAGACTAACGCAGTACTAATAAAGGCTCTTCGCAAAAATATTTCCTCTACCCTAGCGATAAACGAAAAGCGTAACTAGAAAGTAGTTTTTTCTTTTACTTAGCTTATCTATGCTTAACCTAGCAGGTAAGAACTGATCAATGTTGGTAGGCCTTAGACGTTACAACGTTGTTGATTCGATTGGTCGAAGTAACAGTAGTATTACGTAGTCAGATAGTGGATGTATTGTTCTAGGTTTGGCAGACCGCTAGCCGGTTTGCATTGTGATTTGTATGGCCAAGTGCTTGGCCTGTGCCCAAGAGTGAAGTGTAGCGTACTGCACTCGACTTATATC
Organism: Anisogramma anomala; assembly: GCA_038502455.1. Lineage (NCBI taxonomy): Eukaryota > Fungi > Ascomycota > Sordariomycetes > Diaporthales > Gnomoniaceae > Anisogramma > Anisogramma anomala. The sequence goes on along the minus strand of JASMMZ010000016.1, from coordinate 4,015,251 downwards.
CAATGCGGTAAGTCTATACAAAGCAATATACTTACAGCACGGTCAACTTTACTGCAAGTAAAATTGACCTACTGCACTGCCTGCAATACTATTGCAATAATGTTCCAACGGAATCGCCTTTTTAAGATTATTTAATTGGAGACTATATGGTTTATAATTACAAATACGTACGTGAAACGCTTTCAGAATGTATAGTGGGGATTTTATAGGTTTCCAGCTTTTATTATTAGTAATCGCGGTTCTGATTACGTAAACATATTTTGGTCGATATTTTATTTCCTAATAAAAGTCGAATAACTTTCATTTACGGCATATTACCTATAAATAAATAACGGTATTCAATGGATAAACCAGAAAGTTTCAAAGTATTTATATATCGTAATCGTTTTTTCCTAATAAAATTAGGCTTCATATTGACCCATTTATTAATTTACATTAAATAACCGAAAGTCGACAGTTACCGGGTTTAACGTAACCCATCTAATAAACAGGTACAAAATATTACCTATTTTAAATATAAATGGGGATACGAAGTAGTTAACTAATTTAATGGGACGAGTTATTATATTTTTAGTTTATTTATATTTAAGGACGGAATTAACCTAAGCGGCGATAACTTATATTTAATAGTAAATAAAAACGGCGGCGAATCGTAAACGACGTCCGGCGAAACGATATAAAGTAGGGGATTAGGTTTAGTTAAGTTTTTATAATATTAAAATTAATCGTTCGAATAAAAAACTCGATTAACTTTATAATCAGTATCGGGTAATCGGTATTTTAAACCCGTTAAATATCATGTTAAATATCTTTAACAAATATCCGGTATTTTATATGAACTTAATTAAACGTACGGCTTTGAACCCCCCCTTTTTTATAAATTTTATCCGATATTCGCCCGGGATCATTTTTAGTAACAGACGATAAAAACATGTAAATACGAGGAATTAAACTTATAAGATATTCTCGCGGTAAAAACGAAAAGTAACGGAATTCGTTACATATTAATTAGGTGGAAGGGTTATAATAAGCCGAAATAGAAAATACTACAACAATTATTAATATATTATAGCCTTGGATCAATTTAAAGGGAAATAGGTAAATATTCGGATTTACAATAACCCAGTATTTCGACGACGACGTGAAACTTATGTTAAATGATAAAAGCGAAGCGAATCGCTTATACCTTCAAAATAACACTTCATTAATGAATAAAAAAAATTATTTATTAAACGAAATTATAATATACTGAGTAAGGCTAAGTAAATATTACCCGATTATTTCGAATAATATCAGATCATAAGGCGACTTTTAATATATTTTAATCAAGGTTTACCTACTTATTATTTCTATTTTTATTTAGGTTCAACGAGTACCAATGTTATTAATGTTAAAGGTCCTATTACGACTAACTCTAAACGTTAGGCGATAATAGGGGAAAGGGATAGTAAAAGGTATAACGAAAACCGGTAGGCTCCGAAAAGGGGGGTTAGTAAAAGGCGGGTTATACCCGAGGCGACGTTAAAAAGAGCGGATAACGCGAGGAGAGGCGGGCGTTAGAAAAGGATAATAATGGATAATACGAGAAAATATGGACGTTGAGGGAAGACGAAGATAAAGGATAACGTTAAAAAGGACGGGCGTTAAATAGGGCCGACGATAACGGCTAACGAAAAATAAAGCGAAGGGCGGAGAGGGGGGAGGGACCTTTTAGGCGGGGTATTAAAGATTATAACACGTTAATTTAAGCCCGGGTAACGCGATCGGCCCGGATACGATCTTATATCCGTTCGCAGTCGACTCGATTAGTTCGTTCCTGTAAAAGGTTAATAAATAAGATACGGACAAAATCAGGGATTGAATAATTAAGTTTTAAACGTCGTTCGCAATATTTTATAAGCCGTAGTTTACAGTGGGTATGAAAAAAAAAAAAAACTAGGTAATTATATTATTTTCATATTTTTAGTTGAAATTACGAAAAGGTATTCGGCGGTAATTAAGAGGGGCCGATACGAAAACGTTATAAGTTAAAATTCGGTTAACTGAAGGCGTCTTATCTTTATAAATAGTCGATATAATAGAAAAAGACGAAGGGGTCTGGGGTAAATACGGATACGGAAGAAGAGGATAACGTGGGCGTATAATTAAAGAAGTAACGGCTTACACGGCCGGTATAGTAAAAACTCCCTGCGTTCAAGCGATATTACGGAGCCGGGTAAACTAATCAATTGGCTTGAAAAAGGCGGGGGTAAAAACGGGTCGATAACCCAAAATATTCTTTTAACGTTTACGCGCGGGAAATAAAATGTAATTCCTATCTTTTACCATCATAACCAATTAACGTAAAAGGATATGTAAACCGGGAAAAGACGTAAATAGGCTTATTTTTCAAAATATATTACAAAAAGTAATTAATTAAAGGTTAACCTTTCGTAAAACTTTTTTGTAAGTTTACCTTATTATAAACTTTTCGATATATACGACACGTTTATATACGATGAATTTGAACTTAAAATAAAGGAACGCCAAAATTTAAAAACCGGTTAATATACAATATATAGGTGTTTTTAACTTATAACGGCAAATTTCAATTTTATTTTTACTATCTTCAAAGAAAAAGAAATATTCTATAATGCGAATGGGTTACAACAAGTAATTAATAATAAGGTATTGGTGTATTATAAGGTAATATACCTTATGGGGAAGCTTGTTGGTTTTTCCGGGGACGCCGATAATAACGTAATTTTGGTTAAAACTGTTAATTACGTTGGTTATAATAATAAATTAAGAGAAAAGGTGGAGATATATAGGTTTAAATAGCTATTTGGCTTATATAAAAAAGAGTGGAAAAAGTTATAACGGGGTAGTTGGTAAAGGGGGGACGATAATATAAAAAGGACAAAAAGGAAGTTTTAAAGGTTACATAAGGGCGTTTGTATTTATAAGGATTAACGGATCGGATTCGGTAAGGGTTTCGTATTATATGAGGCGAATTAATTGATATTGAAGGTAAAAGTGCAACTTTATACGATGCGTTAACGGACGCGTTATATAGCTTCGGCAGTAAAAATGATGCCTTATACGGTGCATGAATGAGTGCGTTATACGGCGCCGGAGGCAAGAAGGGGGACTTACACGGCACGTTAACGGATGCGTTATATGGCATCGACGGCAAAAAAGATGCTTTATATAACGCGTTAGCGGATACGTTATATGGCGCCGGCGGTAAAAAGGATGCCTTATACGGCGCGTTAACGGACGCGTTATACGGCGTCAACGATATAAAATTGGCCGGCCGAAATATTATACGATATATTAGACGTAATATTACCATCTTACGTTCGACTCACGTATTAGGCGGGTACGGTTTACGTTTATTGTTTATCCAAAAGGTCGTCGTAACCTTTACAACATCCGAGGAAAAGGGGGTATATTATAAACTCAAGCCGTTGGTTATTAAGCCTATAAGTTACGTAACTGTATACGTAATGGAATGGCCATAGCCCTGCCTAAAAGCCTTATACGTTGAGCCACAGTAGCCTCTTCTAGTCTTCCTCCGCACCTTAATAGTAAATCTCATTTGGCACCTACTTGGCTTACCATTGTAGGTAGGACCATAACACGAATTAAAACAATAATATTAAAACGCTTGTTTTCCGCAGACTATTTCCTATTAACAAGGTTTTGAAAATTTCTTTCTTCGCCCTGAAAAAAAGTTAAAATTCCACATATTTTACCATAGTATTAGTTCTTTAAATCGTAATCTATAACGGTACCGAGTCCATGTAGACTTTAAGGTAAATACTGAATACAAAAAGTGTAGGGATAAATCCATACGAACTAGATATATTGTTTACAAAGCTTAAAGCTGTTGAAAAATATATTAATTTAATTCATCTTCCTGTAACTCATTTGAAAGTACTGTATACGCCTTTTGAAATAATCTGTAATATTGTTTATATTTATCAATTCCCCAAAGCGCCTCTAGCGGTATTTGACTATACTTGCCGCCGGTTATTTTAAACTTAGTTAATTATTTGTTCGAGTCTAAAGCCGTGCTTGTATTGTGGGTAATACAATTAGAATACACAAAATATATATTCGTCCTACAGTTTACTCAAGTATCTTAACAATCAATTGCGAAAGCGCTTTGCATAAACTTAACAATTTGGAAAAACTTTGTAATATTTATCACATAAATGATGAGCTATTCGTTAATATATAAAATATAGATAATAACCTTACGATTAAAGTCAATATCGATTTGTAAACGTAATTCAAAGCGTTAAGGAGTTTGTAGGTGTAATTAACATTTATAGTATAATTTTTTATAACCTTTAAAACTTCACTTCCTATATTAATATAGCCCGCTGTATGAAGGAGCCGTAAAAGGCGTGAGTTATTCGAGTGCCCGAATCGTCTATATAACATATATAGTTCAGGATATATCAAGTAAATGATTCCAATTCTTTGTACTTTGGATGAAAACCAATCTTATCTTAACTTTGTTCAAAAGTCAATGAATACTTCATTTAAAGCTAGAATAATTCAATTTATTATTATTTTACCTCGATATTACACTCATTCATATTCAATAGGAAAATAAAAACAGTATTTCGAAGTCCATTATATAGATCTTAAAATTAGAATATTGTGTTTAACCATTAGGATCTCAAATAATAACTCTTTACTTTTACCGAATACAAATTTGCGATATTCCTTTATCCGATTGAATTAAAGCTCAGAAAACTTTACCGTAACAACGTTAAATTGTCGCTTTTCAACGGTCGAGATTTTCGCTGCGTTGATATCTGACATAATGCCCTGAAATCGGCAATTATACCTATCAAACAGTGTAAATTACGACGCCATATAAGATTTGAACACGCTATTATACCTATTTCAACCGGAAATATATAGGAATCAAATGTTTTATGAGTTTGCAAATAAATCCTTATCCGGTTTTTTATCCTCGGCTATGACATCAATTTCCTGTTTCTATATGTCGTTTTTCAAAGGTATACCCCTATAAGTATAAATCTAATTTTTTATTAATACCTTTATGATTAGCTGTGTAAACTGTGACATTATCTTTCGCTCGGTATCTAACAGGGTAACTAACCTAAGATCATTGTTCAATATGCAATTACTCGTATACGAGATAATTTATTAATTAATAGTCGATTTTATTACAAATTAAGCACCGTTTAAGGATTTGAGGGTTTTTATATCTTCTTGTCAAGGTACAGTAAACCTAATCCACTCAAAAAGTTTTATCTTTCGTTATAAATGAGCTCGTATTGGTTTCCATATTACCTACAGATTTCGAACTTTCTTTATCTGTATTTAAATCTCGGGTTAAAGTTTTTATTTCTAGGATACACTTGAAATCATTGATTTAAAACATAGTAAATTGTTTACATAAAGTCCTCTATTATAATTCATGGGCTTTTATACTCGATTTTCCTGGTTACAAATACCAATTCAAAGCGTGTTCATAGAAATATCGAAGTTCTAAATCATATTCTAAAATTTATATAAAAAGCCTCCAAATCTTTTTTCGGTTTGAATATTGTAAGGTTAAGGTTCGGATTTCCAAAGCAAGTTTTTTTTCAATTACTTGAATGAATAGTTTGTCGCCTTTATATTTCGGTTTGGACATTGCTTAACACTTTTTTAACTTTGTTAGTAACGTATCTAATACCTTTTATAACGATCCATTCACGTTGTTACCATTGTTTTCAATGTATTTTCACGTAGTTCGCGTTCGGTTTTTATTATATAACTCTTAATTAATTTTCATTTAAAGAAAGGTTTTTAAATGTCTTTATCACATTCTTAATAAATATATTTATATTGAGTAATATATGTATTACTTCTTAGTCAATCTGATTAAAATACGAGTTAACATAATATAAAATTATCAAGGATTAATATGTAATAGCTTACAGTTATTTAATATTACGCGAACCTTATCGTCAAATACATGGTATGGTTTTCCACTTTAATTCTCGCTACTATCACTCAGTTTAATTGATTTTATAAACTTTGTAAGGTCTCTTTTATTATTAGGGAGTTGGTGAGGGGTAAAGTCGCGGTATGAGTCGTGGTTTATAGGTATTAGTACGTAAAGTTTGTATAACTCTTTATTGCCGCTTCTATTTCCTCTGAAATTGTTATCTCCTTAGTTTAAGGCGCCTTTACCGAGGAAAAAATGGGTGTTTATCTTATCTGGGAAGTGGCCCACTTTATTGTTCTTTTCCAAGGTATTTATCAAAACGGGTGAATTTCAAACTCGAGTAAATAATAACCTTTACGAATGTTCCCTTTTTTCCGTAAATTACTCAATTTCTATCAAACCTATGCGGAGTACAAATAATTTCACCGAACTTCTTACGCTTTATATACGTAAGATGTTTCTACATTATAACATATTCCGTATATCTTCAATAAAAACATCTTCGACCTTACATCAACTTTCTTGACATAGGTGTACGGACTACCTTGTTAAGAAGAGTAGAGGGCCTACACTGTAAACCCTAACAGTGCCCACTTCAGAGAAATTTTTCAGGTCCAGCCGCTCTCAACACCATTACTTCACATGCATTTTATTTCATTAAAATATTACTAATCGGCTTTATCACCACTTGAATCTTTTCCGGCGACCCCTTTTTGGACTTAAAGATTGTTGTCGGCCCGGCGCATCGCCAGTGTAGCGATGCATCTAGAGAATAGCCCTCACAACCAGCGATTCTATCCCTCGCTACTTATGCCAACGTAACCCTTTAAACTTAATCTTAAACACTATAAATTTGATACCTTTTACGCTTTAAGGTCTAAAGAAGACCTTTATTATAAGCGCTCGTATTTGACGGTTCTATTTATTTATTCATTCATTTATCTTTGAGCCGTTTCTACTCATACTAGCACCCTGCATGCATAGTGTGGCCTTTAAACTTGGACTTGTATTAAAACCGCATAAAAAATTTGATTCTTTTTGTACTTTAAAGTTTTAAAGAAAGACTTTTATTGTAAACGCTAGCACTTAACGGATATATTTATTTATTCACTTATCTTCAAGCCGTCGCCACCTTCATCAGCGCCCCTCCCGATTAGCAGGGCCTTTAATTATACCTTAGATGCCTTTTTTTGACTATTTACAAAAGAAGTTCTTCGGAACACTACCCGCTTAGTAGTGTACCCTTTTTGCAATTCTCTTACACTTTTGAGGCTTACGGTTCGTAGCAAAAAGATAGCTTGGGTTAACACTTTCGAAATCTTTTCCCAAGTTGTAAAGTATTTCTTCCCCACCGCTATGAGCTTTCAACAAAAATATATGTGCTTTACAGGTTCTTTAATTTTTAAGACCGCAATTAGATCCTCGATACTAGTTGGCGTTGGAAGGAGACTAACATAGCCGTATAACACGGTCCTATTGAGGCTATAATTTTAACGTCCATTATTACGAGTCTTTAATTTATGTGGTTACTTTAAGGCTTCAAGTAAAAGGATAGCCTAAAGTTCGATTTCTAAAAGGTTTCCTTTTTGTTTTCATACCCTTTTGTTTTTTTAATAAAGGTTATAGCGTTGGATTCTTCTTTATAAGTATATGCTGTTGAAATTCTTTTCCAACATACCTAATGGTATGTACCCTGTTTTACGTGGCATGTGGACAAACTTATACATATATAGTCCATATTTATAGCTCTTATAAGTTTATACCATATAGTAAGGACCAATACGGTTGATTATAAGACCCCAACGGCATTGAATACATACATACATACAACACATTACCCGAAAATTAGCCACAGGTGTATAGGCTTAGGTTTTCAACCTTATGTATTTGTTTAGTTAGGGACGATTTCAATGGTTTATTTAACGGATTGCACGGTACAAATTGAAAGCAATAGGAATTTTCGAATAGAGTAGTTGTTGTGGGTAAAAATGATTAAGTTGTGAGCCTTACCGCTGGTATATGTATGTATTCCACATTAGCAAGGGTCACACTATACTATCTATATAGTGGGCACTTCCAAGCGATAGTAAATAAAATAAAGACCTTCAATAAACTATTTCTTACGTTCTGCCAACCAGGATCCCTTTACAAATTCCACTTTTAACACCTTTTTATTGTCTCAAATTAGCATTTTATAAAGTTAGGCCGTAAAAACTAACGCTTTTACAATACGAACGTTTTTACTACCGGGTGTGTTAATATCTCTACTCTGTAATTATAACTTCAACTGTTGAAATAGCAGTAAATTAAAGTACAGTCAAGCAACTATACTTATAGTTAGTTGATTGTACTGATTGAAAATTGACTGCAGTTTATAGAATTGACTGCAAGTTTAGTACAGTAGGTGCTCACCTTAAAGTAGAGCATGAGCCAAAGCAGTTAGTCATACAAATTAGTGTTCAGACCAGCTAGCGGTTTGCCAAACTCAGAAGTAACAACATCACCACTTTTAATTCATCACTAGTTACTTCGACCACAAAGATTCGAATCAACTACATTATAAAGATAAAGGCCTACATTGATAGGTAGGCCTACTAACTATGATCAGTAATTATTAAGTTAAACACATATAATATAGGTAAAAGAAAAATTACTTTCCGGTTGTTACGCTTTGTTTAGGCAAGTTAAAGGTTTTTTTTTTCGAAAGGCCCCTATATACTGTGCAACTGTTCGCGACAGCAAGCAAGAAAGACTTATAAACTATACAATTGTTTGCGGCAGTATATAAATATCGACGGTATCGCCATTATCGAAATTACCAAGAAATCTTCACTAAATTAATCTTGAAAGAAAAACGTTAGAATTAACCAATAAAAGTGTTAAAAATCGTTAAGTTGTCAAGTTGGAAAACAACTGAATCCCTATTACTATTACGAGTACTGCTACTACAAATTTCAAACCGTAAAACGACTGAGTTTAAAGACTTGTAATATATAATTATTTTGACGGCAAATATACGGCCCAACTTCCTTTTATATTAGTCTTTTCCCCCTTACCCCTATCAATCTTCATTACGATGGTTTTAAAACACGCCGGAATTAACACCGTCAACGACCCAGTTAAAAATAAGTTTATCAAAGACCTCGTCATGATTTTTGCAAAGCATTACAATAAAAACCTCTAATTTTTGGACGCTGATAAAAACTCAACCCATAAACACTTAAACAAAAAAATCGATCATTTTATCTTCTACTCAAACCACTCCAAATTATATAAGAAACTTAAAATACTTTGTAAATTTTAGAATTAATTTGAAAAAAATAGTTTTTATATATATGAAATCGAATGGACAAACAAATTAAATCAAGGAAATAAATTGAATGAATTAACCGAGTTATTAAACTCTTTACGAAGAAAGGAAAAAAGGCAATATGTAAAAAGTACTCGATTAATACGCCAATTATAAAGATTCAAAAAAAAAATGAAATAAGAGCAAGGAAAAAGGTATCGTTAGCGATAATGTTCCTCAGTACCCTCACATACGTTCGAAAAATACTTTACAAATACAAATAATTTATTCAACCCCTCTTGTCCTAGATCTTTAACAAGCTAATTTCACGAACCGTAAGAAATCAATTACCTAGAGCGAAACTATCCCTGAAACCAACCAACCAATTAAATAAAAACCTTGGCAAGCTCCTCAACATCAACAAAATCATCACCAAATCCTCTACAGGAATCCTCAAATCCACTACCACCAAGCCCCTCAACACGTACAATTTTATAAATATAATTTAAAAGGAGCGACTTTATGCGCAAACTTACTATAGGTATAACTACTAGCTTTTTCCCTATAAATTCTGCCAAAAACAACTATCCTTTTTATCAACACCAACACCTTCTCCAACGCCTCCCCCAAAACCAGTCGAGAGATTTAAAGAGTCCCTACGACTAATACATAACTTTCCCTCCTCGAGAAATCCCTATGATAGATACAGATTACACGGTATTTATTACTTTGAAATCTAGAAAGTAAAGGAAAAATAAAACTGTAAGTCGTATAACCTACTCGATGTTAAGTTACGCCCGTTTTCTAATATCTGCCACCAAATAAGGATTGAGTTGCCAGGCTTTGACTCGTTATTTACCAGTATTCTCACCGTCCAAACTAGGAGTTATTACCTACAATACTTAACGGATTACTCGTTATTTCGAGAAAATGAGCGATAGTTCTAAAGATCACTTCGAATATAATGTCGACCTCGCCTAATACAATATAAATTAAAATATAATCAAATAATTTTACATAATAAATTATAAAACAAATCGTAAAGTAAAATTGACCTCTCTAATCAAAGGTTTCACAGGCTAACAATGTTATAACAAGTAATGGATAATGTAAAAGATAGCGAAGGTATATTATGAAATAAAGTTTTACAGGCCCTTACGGGTTATGAGAAGTTCGAATACGCCCTACAATACCCTAACGCCACCTATAAAAGGGTTTTTAACCATTTATAGTCTCTATTTATGACAGTAATGATACGGGTACCAAATTCGACTAATATTTACCCCCAAACTCTCGAGTTTAACGATAATGATAAAAACCCTTCCCACGCGTATTACATTAGTCGTATATACCACCGTCTCAGGCAATATAATTAACAAAAGAATACTTGGAAATAGAACCACTGAGCCATGCAAAAAAAAAGTTATTACTTATCGTTAAGATCTTTAAATTGGGCACATAAATTCCTTTTAAACGCAAAGAAATATTATATTTACGGCAAGACAAGCTATTGATTAATACACTAAATTATTATCAAATGCTAATCGAAGCGGGTGATATACTACAGGAAATTCCGACCAACCCCTAATTGAAAATATGTTAAATGTATTACAAATTTTGAAAGTAAAAAATCAAAAATAATGAAAATAAATCCAAATCCATCGATTGTTATGAATATATTAATACTGGTTTCGAAATAACTTAATAAATGGCAGACTATTCTTTCTTATACTACTTAATAAGTGAAAACATTCATTATCATTATAACGATAAAAATCTTGGTTTTACGCATTTATTTACTATTTGCGACCGTTATACAAAATAAGTCTTTCAAGGTATTATGCTTAAAACTAGGGGAGAAAATTATTTAATAAGGGGCTATTCGAAATATGTTACGTTAAAAAAGGATACTAATATTATTACGGGATTTAACCATAGGGATGCTGGTAAAACTAAAGTTGGCTTTAATTTTGAAAAAAGAAATTCACTGGAATGGACTATTATTATTCCAGTTGTTAGTCCTATTTTATTCCATATCTTGAAATGTAATACCCCTCTCATTCTTTACATTTAAGACATAAATAACCTCAACGTCAATGTTAATATTTTAACTAACAAACTAGTTAAGATTAAGGGCGGCCAGAGATTTCTACCTAATCTGAAATAGAAAAACCTTTGGTTTCAATTTTAAAGGTTGTAAATAGTAATGCCAAACCTAACAAAGTCAAACAATCATTAGTTATATTGACGGTTTAACCACTTGAAGACTAACAGGTTATATGAAATCCTTAAGGCAACCGACTATAAGGATGTGAACTTACCAGAGCTAAAAGCAATCAATTTTTATTATTATCACTATCAAACAAACTCCTAAACTCCCTTAGAATTCAAATTCACGTTAAAGAAAGATTAAGACTTCAACTTCAAAGTTTTTGGAAACGTATTTTACCTGAACAGCAAGCTAATACTTTACGTTTTTAACTTTGATATAAAGTGTAATGATCACACTAAATACCCGTGAGTATGTAGAAGGTGTTCAGAGGATTTATGTTAGCAGTAAGATATCAGAGGTAACAAAAGGTGCAATATCAAGACTGTATTCGTGCGAGTGATGATCAGAAGCCGTGAGGCTATTCAGGGTAGACTGAATACTTAGATTGACAACTGAAGAGCTATGAAGGAAATACTATCTATCTTGGTAATGAAAGTGTCCTTATATATCCGCGCCTTCATACGTCTTCAGTGTAGGCTCGACTGGCTCGATACTAAGTCCATCGAGTCTCACACCATGCTGACCCTAACCCTTGTGTACGATGTGTCTGTTGTAGATCCCTGGTGCCTGCCGAGAGGCTGTGTCCAACCGATTTCCTTCGTTATCTGCTGCGGGGCCGCCGCTGGTGCGCCCTGCAGATGTTGGGTCATAACATAAAGCTTCATGATATTAAGTTTTTAAAAATCATTACAGCGAAAAAAAACCATTACTTATTTTATGAATTAATATATATATGCAACCTCTAAACATATTAAAGAACGATACCGGTATAAAAGTTATTGGGATAATTTTTAAGTATTGCTCAATTAATGAGAATTCAATGTAAATGAGTTTCTGCTAGAGCCTATTAGGGTGTCAGCAAGGTTGACAAAACTTACACACTTTTATGAAGGGCTTATGATATCCTTACTCCAGAGAGTAGAGGGCTTACAAGTTAGGAAACACGGTTTTAAATGGTTTTAAAATGTTTCAATGATATTATTAACACACACTTATTATGACCCAAGAACATCGGAGGGTCAGAAAACAGGCCAGTATGGGGCTAAGCCACTAAGAACCTGATGTCCAACACATCAGGTGGGAATATCTCTTATGTCAGCAACCTTAGGGTTAGGGTTACGCACTAAGGATYATTGAGATYATKTTTCGATCCAACATGATCCARCACTGAAGGCGTATGRAGGATTAAGGATATAAGGACACGGTCAGCACCACATAAATAGTATTTCCTTYATAGCTCTTCAGTTGTCAATCTAAGTATTCAGTCTCAGTATATTCTGAATAGCCTCACGGCTTTTGATCATTACTTGCACGGTTGCGATATTGTTCACTCAGCACCTCTGCTACCTTCTTGATAACATAAACCCTCTGACACCTTCTATATACTCACGGGTATTTAGTGTGATCATTACAACACGGTTTAATACTAACTTTATTGTTATTTGGATTCTATTCATTTATAAAGAATAAACCGCCCCCATTACCGAACACTGAAAAACGAGCTGTAGCATAAAGTAAAGCCTTAAAAGATTTGAAAAAAGGAATTGATACGCCGCCAGATTAATGATGTTCTTAATACCAAAAACAAATTATCGATAACAAACGTACTGTTTTTGCCTTTTCAAAGTGAAATACTTATATAGAGAGAATCAAGTAGATAGAATAAATCTTATAAGATATTGAATATTGTTAACCTAAACGTGTGGTGATTAAAATTGCTAACAGCTTCTTCACTTTTTGTACCATATAATTTAAACTATATAAAGGGCCCCTTGAGTTTAATAAAGATCCCTGAGCCGAAGACCATGGAATGGAGTGGATCAACTAATGAAATTATTCTAGATCTACCGTTAATAGACCAATAAAACGTTGACGGTATAAAAAACCATCCAAAGGGGGGATATATATTAAAAAGAAGATGGCAACGAAAATTACAGGCCTGGGAAGGTATAAAAAACGGTATAGGTTTTTCAAAAAAAGAAGTCTGATAGAGAACCCACCTTTAAATTGCGTACCAAAAGTATTATTGACATATCGGATAAACCCTTTAATAATAGCGATCGAGTGGAGATCGAAGTCCTCCTTATACGAGAAGTTGTTTAATTTGTGTTATTGATATAATTTATAGAGTTAAATATTATAATTTTCAAACCAAGGACAGTTTACCAGGTCGAGGATAAAACCATAGACCAGACGTAGGAAAATTTACGGCTAATTTCTTCATCATAAAGTAATTAAGACGAAAACTAAATATTTACTCAATCGTTTATAATATAAAAAAATGAACAGCGTTTTATCATTGTAATTGCTACCAGTTTAACTGTTCGATTGAGTGGTTAATTTAACTATAATAGCTGAAACATAACATAAACATACACGTAATTTTCCACATTTTTTTAACGGATTGTATTATTAAATTTACCGAAAAAGTTAACGAATGAATTCCTAGCCGGTATAATAATACGTTACGTTAAACCATTCTATGGATTAGCTAAAAAAAAGTCCATACGGATTTTTAACCTATAAAACAAACTATAAAAATAAGCCATGTATAAAGACTTGAACGTTTCATTTATATATATTAATTATATATAAAGAATATTCAGCATAATCAATATGTAAATTAATGGTTCATTTTTTCTCGGACATTTTGGGTTGTAGAGGTGAAATGAATTGTTATTGCATAGTAAAGCCTCTAAAAGTTGAATTTAATTAAGATGTTGGCTAAGAGTATAAACTTAACTTTAATAAATTGTCAATTTATCGTTTAGGTCTTTACATTAACCTATGAAGAAGACAATATAGTCTTCAAAGTATTAAGATAGATAAGATATATCAGAGGGAGAAGAGGTATCTGGAGAGTACACGCCTTAGGTGAGAGCCTATAAGCTCACACCTAGAGCATGGCACTCTACCATGCACTCTGGAGCATAGCACGCTATCATGCACTCTGTAAACATTATTCCTACAACGTAACACGCTATTATACATTCCGAAAACATGGTTTCCTACGTTTACTAATCATAGTGATATCTAATAATATTCATACGAACAATATTTTATTTTTATTTGGCTTTATATTTTTCATCCAGTAATAATAATGTAATTATCCCAGCCTTTAATCGAGCATTTGGTAGTAATGGTGGTTTATATTATAGTTCATGTAGAAACATAATCAATTATTTGGTAATAATGGTGATGTAAGTTAATCGTTATTTTCCAAGGTTAATAATCCTTGGGAAGTTATAGTTACGGATATTACATATTGTAAAGTTAACGTATAGTCGTTACGAATTGGATTTTTAATAACCATTATTAATAAAAAGAGGCAAAAAAAACAATTAAATATTGTTGGAAGCCTAATTTATTACACTTCCATCAAATGTAAAAGTATCATACGAAATGTATTAGCGTTAAAAATCTACGGTATGATAGTCGTCTTCGATGTAGGAATAACATTATGGAAAATACCCAACATAGTCACTAAACAATTAAAAATTCCCTTTATTCCGGTAGTAATTTGTACCAACTCGAAAAGACTGTTTAAATTCCTTTTAAAATTCGGAAACATCAGTGAAAAATTCCCGATAATCGATATAATAACAACTCGTAAAGCTTATAAAGGCAGTAAGATTAAGTAATTCTGATGAATTAACGGTAAAAACAATCTCGCTGATTTTATAACGAAAACGTCGTTAAATGTAACTCTTAAAAGGGTTGTAAATAGCAGTACGCTAACTGTATGTAGGGGGTTGTATCGATAAGCTACATGACAAGATTGAATTACATACCGGCAATTAAGGATACCCTAGAAAACTGGAAAATTATCAGTGAATTAAGGTCGATTGTTATAGACACAAGCTACTAGCCATTGAGTATATAGGTTACGTAGCTGTACACGTAATGGAATGTACACGTGCAGCATCCGGCCCAGATGTGGGTAGCAGTTGTCATGTAGGAGGGGCAGTACCCGGCCCAGGCGCGGTCTAGACGCGGTTCGCAGACGTTACGTGAAAGGGTACATGACGAACCGTGCACATAAGTCCTGCGTGAAGGACCACTGTATATCTCTCTGGTCTTCCTTAGTACCTTCATGATTCACACCATTTGGCACCTACATAGTATACTTTCGTAGGTTGGACCATAACACTAATAACTTATTCAATTGGCGCGTCTAAATTAAAGGCCTATATCAATCTGTGGCGAAAAACTTGTGTACAGAAATTGATGAGGTCGGAACTCGAAACCGTAATATAAATGGAGGTAATTAGGTTTAATTTAGCTGTGGAATTATGAAGGGTCTAGTTAGTTAACGAGGCCATAATTCAATAGTAACCGGAAAATATTAGCCGACCACATTAATATATGCGCACAGAACAAAAAGCCTCTAGTATTGAAATAGTAGTATTTACAATACAGTAAATCAACTTTACTTACATTAAAGTTGACTATACTAACTGATGATTAAGTGTATTGTTTTATAGGTCTACTATGTTAATTGCAAATAAAATACAGTATACGCCCACTTCAAATTCGGGCACGGAACAAGCAATTAGTCATATAAATTACTGTACAGTGTCAAAGACTGGTGCCTGAGCTAATGATTATCAGGGATCTAGCCCTAGTAATTGACACGATCCTACGATGCTCTGGAGCCGCTCGGAAGCATGTCCTCACCTGTTATGCGACCGGGTTACCCCCTTTTCTATAGCTCCGTAACAGCTACTTGACAGGGATTTCTCTTTTCTTCTTTATCGATAATTATAAATGGTATCCAACTACTTTAAACGATAGCTTTGGCCCAATACCTTAATATATAATTCTTGATCCTATTTCCCGACGGTGTTTTAGTTGTTTATAAACAATTACAACTTAAAGCTATATCTTCCGACTTTTTGAACCTGAACCTCTAAATTGTCAAAAAAGAAATTCGCCGTATATATAAAGAACTAGCTTTAAAACACTTTATCAACGAAATAAAATTATTAAACTACGTAATATGAATGGTTTACAGAAATTTTACATATAAAATTTATTCAACGGAATTAAGTTCTTCGCGAATATAGCATACATTTGAAACAATATAATATCAAAGTATTTAATACATTAATAAATATAACTCGATAATTGAAAGCCATCGATATGATTACGTTTTTAAAATAGTCTCCCTTTTAAAGGGGTCTCATTAAGTTACCTACAAACGATGTAATTACCGCGCTGCTTTTCACCAGTAATCGCGTTGACTTACTTAACGTCAACAACAACTCGGATTCCTTCGACTCCAACCACGATATCAGCGTCCCGCTCGATATCATTAAACATTAAGAACTTAAACGTAAACACTTTAACTAACCGATTAATTTTTCTAATGGTAATTTATATTTTTTGGTATGAAAAATCCAATATTACGTAAATTACGTTAAAATCAGAACTTTATTGATATTGAAAAAGACCCTTTTAAAATAATTGAAAGTCTTTACAAGAATTGTTATAAAAATATTACGCCCGTTATAACGAAGGCGATATTAGCGACTTTGATAACTTGATAGCATTATATTACGAGTATTATTATGACCTAAACGTAATGAGAACCGTTATCCCTCGACTTATGAATATAAAATAAAAGGCCAATGAATAGTTCTACGTTTTTAAATGTTTAGAAAGCCTTATTCGCAAAGGTTGGCTATATAAATGGGAAATTAGCTGCCGAATTTGTTGTTTTTAAGGAGTCTATTGATGGTTTGGTAACAAATATGTTACTCCCCCTCTACATACCCGCAGATTATAATAAGTGGGTTATCCGCGTCCAATTTATTATTAAACAACTTTATAACCTTTATATTCAATATAGTAACGCCAATTACGTTGGCGTTATTAATACTGGAAGTACTATTCGTAATGAGAGTGGTAACGACGACGCGCCCATTCACGATGAATAGGGGGATATTATCATAACTAAAGTAATTGTTTTGTCAAATCTCTTCCAAACGACGCGTAAATTGGGTTAACCATTAGGAATTCTCCGATTGTAAAAACTTTAACTTATACCTAAAGTATAATACGAATTGTTATCGTATTCATACCTATTCATTAAATATTACATAACGCTCAAGAAGCTCCGGTACCAAGGTTAACTTAGGTATCTACCTTACCTTTGCCGACAATCCTATTAATATGTCAAAACGAATAGCGTAATTGTTATATATAATTATATAAAAGAATTAAAAGGATTTAAATTCGACTCAACAATTTACCATTTACTTTTTAGTAACTTTTCATTTCAAATTAATTTACTTTGTAATTTCATTTCATTTAATTCATCAACTTTTGAAATAATATAGGGTTTAAATGTTATTGTAGATACTATTATATATCACTTTAGTTAGTATATTTAGGTAGCAGTGCATCATGCTGCAAGGTGTACTCCTGCAGCATACACAATAAAGTTACACGCTGCAAGTTGCACTCTTGCAGAGTGTATGATAACGTGACACGCTACAGATTGCACTTTCAGAGTGTATCATATATAGTGCGGTCTATAAGAGACGTTTGCAAAGTGACACGCTCTAGGTAAAAGCTTATAAGCTCTCACCTGTGGCGTGCACTTTCCGAATGCCTCAATACATCTATCTTTACAATTACAATACCAATCTTGATGATTTCTCTTTTACTACATTCAAATAATGAAGACCTCACCGACACTAATTAGTAGTTGACTCAGTCGATTACAAATATATTAAGAAAGAAAAGACAGATATAAGTTAAATACTTATAGAAAAATGCTATAACGGTTCTAACCATTTGTACTTTGATACTACGTTTTTACAAAAATTATATGGGATGTATACAAAAACTGTAAAAACAGGGTAACTTTAAAAAAGATAATTTTAGTACGATATTATCAATCTTTATTTAGTACCCCTCCTATTGAAAGAATCGTTACATTACTATTAACACTTATCTAGCGCTTTAACGTACCTGAATACTTTTAGAGAGCGTGCTATCACGTATCAGGCCACGTAAATCAAAACCACTAAGTTTTGGATCCCTTCGTTGGGACCCGACTGATCTTAACCTAACATCTGCATTACTTACGAAACCTAAAAGCGGCTACGGGTGTAAAATCTAAACCGCTCGTAACCAGTAAAAACAGCTACAACACGATATTCAAAACCGCCTACCAAATACGAACTAAGCCTTATACAATAGATTACACACATATATCTCCTTATGTTTCCCCTACCCCCCCTTTTTTTTCCCACATTATCTCTTTCGCCTCCCCTTACTCGCCCTACACTGCCTATTTTTGAATTCATTACTGACGATATCTTAGTTTATTAGCCGATTGGCGAATGTATAGTTAGTAAAACGCTAAAAAAAACTAATTTGAGACGACTGGCTTACTCATAGTTACATTCCATTTAAATCTCATTTCAATTTCAATTGTACTAGCAAACTCTAAACACCTTACTTTAACCGCTTTGTAACGTAAAAAAAATGTTTTTCATTTATTTATTTGTACGCTTTTATTTAGATTACCTAAAACGAACTTTGTAAAATACTATACTCCGAACGAACCTGAACTTTACCTACGGCGTAAAAGATAACATCTGTATCGCTTTAAAGTTACTAACATACGTATAAACTAATACTTTAACAGGTTTAGGACACTATAATACACCCTTATAGCTATGGCCCTAATATAAATAACGCCGGAAAAAGCTAACGATTAGTTTGATCTCTTCGTCGAATATATGAGAATTAAAAAGGCTATAATATACGAAATGGACCTGAGACTTTGGGATAATACTATCTATATAATGGTTAAGGAATTAGACCTATAAAAGACAAACACATACACCTTAACCGTAATTTTTCGTTATTAGTAGGAGAAAACCCAAGGATCTAATATATTGGATAATTTTTATAAAATATTTTCAAACTGGACGATGGACATATAGTAAATAGGGTACTTCTTTATTACCAAATCTTTAAAAATTCAATTATAGAGTGAAGGTATTTATATCCTAGGAGTTATAAACAACTGTTTTATAAAAACTCCATTCCAAAAAACACGATTGACGAACTTATCAAATTATGAGGATAAATATATATATTAGACGTACTTTATAAAAGGATATTACCTAACGGAACATAAATAACAGGTAATAAATGATATGTAAGCGAAACGAAAAAATGGGAATAATATACGAAAATAAGGCGTAAGACGTTCTGATGTTGTATCCTCGCCTTGAGCTAGTAATACAGAGCTTGAGGGAAAGGAAAAAGGACTAAACGCGTCTTTTACACACTTTTAAGAGAAGGAAAAGCCGAAAGCGTTATTCGGTAAGCGGGTCCAAAAGAAAGAAGGCCTGAATACACAATCTAAGCCACACCTTAAAGAAAAAGAAGGCTTGGATACACGGTTTGAGCCATATCTTTAAGAGAAAAATAGGCTAAGCACATGTTCTGAAACATGCTTTCAAAAGGGGGGAAAGCTAGGAACATTATTGGAAGCACGGGATTAAGAAAAGAAAGGTCTAGATACACAGTCTAGGTTGCACCCTTAAGAAAAGGATGGTATAAATACACAATTAGGGCCGCAGCTTTTTTTTAAAAAAAAAAAAAGTTATAAATATATACTCCGGGCTATACCTTTAAGAAAAAAAAAGCCAAAAACGTATTCTGATATGCGTTATTAAAAGGGAAAAGGGCTATGAACGCTGTTAAAAGTGCGGGATCAAGAGAAAGAAGGTCTAAATACGTAATCCGGTACGTAACTTTAAGAAAAAAAAGGTCCTAGTATATAGTTCGAACTATATCTTAAAGGAAAGAAAGGCCTGAATACATAGTTCAAGCCGCATCTTTAAGAATAGAAAGGCCTATATATACAATCCAGGCCGTACTTTTAAGAAAATAGAGGCCTAAATATATAGTCTGAGTCGCGGCCTTACGAAAAGAAAGGCCTGCAAAAAAAAAAAAAAGGACTGGATACGAAATCCGGACCGTACCTTTGGGAGAAGAAAGGGCCAGAAATGTACTCCAACACACGCTTTTATCACGAAGACAGCCTAAAAATAGCATTGACAACTTACTATTGATAAGAAAAAGTATCTTTGCTAAGGGAAGGGCTAGATATAGGATTTAAGCTGTATCTTTAAGAGAAGGAATAGCTAGATGCTTTATACGCAACTGGACCTTAATAAAGGTACGGGCCGCGATAGTACTTCAGAACGCGACTGTCATGACCCAAACAGCGGTTGGGTCAGGAAACGAGCCAGTATGCAACTACACTACTGAGAAGCTTGAAATCTAATGCATCAGGAGGGGAACATCTCTTATGTCAGTCATGATGACTAAGCAAAGTCACGTGATGGATCATGAAGGATCATAGCGATCCAAGATGATCCAGAGAATGGAGGATCATAGCGATCTAATATAATCCAACCCAAAACAGTACTGAAGACGGTATGAAGAATAAAGGATACAAGGACACGGTCAGTACCATACAGAGAGTATTTACTTCATAGCTCTTCAGTTATCAATCTAAGTATTCAGTTTCAGTATATTCTGAATAGTCTCACGGCTTTTGATCATTACTTGCACGGTTGCAATGTTGTTCACTCAGTACCTCTACTACCTTTTTGATAACATAAACCCTCTGACACCTTCTATACACTCACGTGTATTTAGTGTGATCATTATAGCGACTCAAAAAACTAGACGGTTCAAAAAACAATGAACTCTCTGGATATTGCGTTATACATGCTCCTTACGGCAACAAACGACTTCGAAACGCTTCCGTGATTACAAAACACTCTAAAAGTCGTATTAAAAGCGCTTTTACGAAAACAAGACGCCTAGAAATACGTATTAGCACCTCTCCTACTTATATTAAATGCTCTGAATTACGTATTCGGAATGTAAGCGGTGCTTTCAATAGCTACCACAATTAACGACGTTACGAAAAAGATTATGTAACCTAATCCGCGACACCCCTACTTTACTAAGAAAAAGAAAAAAAAGGAAATTTTGTATAAAACGATAACATACACTACTATTACTACCAACTAGGAGCGAACCTATATTATTATTGTTACTAAACGACTAATACGAATTCTATTATAAACTATACTGTTATTACTAAATTACGGGTACAAACAGAGTTAAAAATATACTATCACTATTAGATTACAGATACGAAATGTATAACGACTATACTATTACTATTGGATTATAAATACGAAGTGTACAAAAATAAAATAAAATATTGCCTATATAGATATTATTATATATTACTATAGTTAGTATATTTAGGCGGCGATGTATCATATTTTAAAGTGCACTCCTGCAAAGTGTACGATAACATGGCATGTTTCAAGCTACACTCTTACAAATGTATGATAACGTGACACGCTATAAATTGAACTTTCAGAGTGCATCATGCATGGCGCGATTTAAAAGGGATGTTCGTAGAGTCGCACGCTCTGGGTGAAAGCTTATAAGCTCTCACCTGTGGCGTATACTTTCTGAATGCTTCAACAAGTATATCTTTACTACTATAATACCAATATTAATGATTTATCTTCTGCTACTTTAACTTAATAGAGACCTTACTGACAGTTATAACATCGTGAATGATTAATGTACTAATTAATCCAAATTACCGTATATTTTTTATTCTACTTCTATGGCTTACTTAAAATACCTACCATATATCTTAAATTGGCCTACAACTTATTTTCATAAAATTTTTTACATATTAACTCCAATAAATACCGGTATTTAATTTAGGCCTATATTAATTTTTGTTTGTAATACGGTTTTTTTAAGTACATATTAAATGGAATATACATATTTTACTTAATCCATTACGAATTATATATTACGTTTAGAACGAGTATATAAATATTATATATAGTAACGAAGGTTTACTCTGCTATAAAAAAAACTTAAAGGAACTTATTACAAATTAGTGGATACTGTCACTTTTGATATTATACTCCGAAAAGCTTGGAAAGACTAGGTCGTTAATATATGACTCGTCATCATATTCTTCGAAAATATTAATAAGGTTTTAGTTTCGAAACCACTCGTTTCCGTCAACGACAAGTTCTTCGATACCTTTGAAAAGTTTGAGGCTTTGTTAGATAAAGCTTTAAAAAATAAGATACGTTCCTACTGTTTCGAAGTTGATTACGAAATATTCTTTAAAAATAATAGTTAAGATTAAATTTTGGAAATACCGTGAGACCTATTATATAGTATGATGCGAAAAAAAAGCTTCCAATATTGCGAAAAAAGATAACTGAGTAACTAAAACAAAGTTATATTCGCGCGAGAAGTTCCTTAATAGATACCTTTGTACTTTTCATTGAAAAAAACCGAAAAAAACTTATGTTTTTATATCGATTACTGTTATAGGCTAGTGCCTAAGCTAATAGTTACTAGGGATCTAGCCCTGGTGATTGCCATATATGCTCCTACAATGTTTTGGAGCTGCTTAGAAGCCGTACGGAGGCGTGCCCTCACCTGTTATGTAACCGAACCACTCTTCTTTTTACGGCTTCGTAGTAGCTCCTTAGTAGGGGTTTCTTCTCTCTTTCTTATCGATGATTATAGATAGTATCCAACTACTTTAAGCGATAGTTACGGTTTAGTTCTTTTACATATAATTCTCGATTTTCTTCCCAATGGTTTTATAGCTGTTTGTAAATAGCTAACCTAGAGCTATTTTTCTCCTTCTAACCCTTCGAACTTGAACCTATAAACTTTAGAGTAGTTTATTGATGTACGCGTAAGGAATAAATTTTGAATTGTTTTGACAGCCTAATATGACTATTTTATCATTTAATACAAACATTTTTCTGATGATTTATGTGTAAATTTCGTTAAGAGGAATTGACTTGTTTATGAACACAACTTACACTTGAAATGACGTAATATTGACGTATTGACCGTGTTAACGAATATGATTCAGTAATTTAAGGTTACCAGTATACTTACTTTTTCAAAACAAATACTTTTAAAAAAGCGTCTTATTATGTTATTTATGAACGAAATAATTATTACATCGTTTCTTACTGGGAACCGCATTAACTTACATAATGACGACGATTCAAACCTTTTCAATTTCGACTACGATACTGGCACCCCATTCAATAAGCCTTAACGACTTAAATGTAAACCCTTTGACTAGCCGATTGGATTTTTCAGCATCAAGTTACGTTTTACGGCAAAAGAAATTATAATATTATGTAAATTACATAGAAACCGGAAGTTTATCGGTATTAAAAAAACCACTTTTACGCTATTTTTCAATAATTCAAGGGCCTTATAAAATCTTTATCAAAACATTACGTTTATAGTAAAGACAGCGGTATTAGCGATCATAATATCTTTATGACAATATTTCGCGTTTATTCGTATAACTCCAACGTGGTTAAAGCCGTTATCGCTCAGCTTATAAGTATGAAGTCAAAATACTGTGAATGAGTTTACGTTTTTTCAATGTTTAAAAGACTTTATTCATAAAAGTTAGCGGTATGACCTAGAAATCCGCCGTTAAATTTGCCATTTTAAAGAACGATATTAACGATACGTTAGCTAATACGTTACTCTCCTTCAATATTCCCGCAAATTATAACGAATAGGTTGTCCACACCCAAATTATTAATAGGAAACTTTACAACCTTCGTACTCAATACGATAGTATCAACTACGTTAGCAATATTAATACCAGAAGTATTATATACAAAGGGAGAAGTAGCGGCGACGTACTCACCCGCGGTAGCTAGAGAGATGTTATTATAACTAACGTAAGTGCTTTTTGAGCCGCCCCTAAGCGACGTATTACCTAGGCTAACCAATCGGAACTTTTCCTATATAAGGATTTTGGCTTATATTTATGATATAACGCGAATGGTCATTGTATCTATATCTACTTATTGGAACTAATGTAACGTGAGAGTGGCTTAAGTGCTAAGATTAATTTAGATATTAACCTTACCCTTACCGAAAATTTATTAGCTTTTGAAAGAAAAAAGCGTAGCTTATATATATAGTCACGTATAAGAGTTATAAAAACTTTAATTGAATCCGGTAGCTTACTTATGGCTTTTGAATAACTTCGCGTTTATAGTAAATTTACTTTGTAATTTCATGTTATTTATTCATATATTAGTAAATATAGGTTATGAATAGTAGAATATTACCGGTAAAGAACTTACCAATCGATTAAAGTTACTGAGTATTCATATTGTATCCCGACGACTCGGTAAAACTACGCGTTACGTACTTAGTTCCACCTTACAGCGTATTTTTTATAAACTTTTTAAATGTCAACCTCCATAGATACCAGTGTCAGATATAAATTTATATTGATCTTCATTTATAATGTAACTTCATTCAAGGTAAACTTTGAATGGAATACTAATAGGGTATTTACACCGTTTAAAGTATATAATATTTTGAGGAAGAGCGGATAATTATTGCTTTTAAAAATGAGGGTTTGAGTTGGTACAAAAAGCATTTAAAAGGATTAGCGCCGCTACTTTTGCGCTATATTCTAGAAAACTCGAAAGTACTAA
The DNA here is from genome assembly GCA_038502455.1 of Anisogramma anomala. Classification (NCBI taxonomy): domain Eukaryota; kingdom Fungi; phylum Ascomycota; class Sordariomycetes; order Diaporthales; family Gnomoniaceae; genus Anisogramma; species Anisogramma anomala. Next base: position 3,990,142 of record JASMMZ010000016.1, on the reverse strand, counting down.
GCCGTTATCACATGGCTTATCGCAGTTTTTTACGAAAACATTACCAAAACACTCACCTCGAAGCTACTAGTCTCTATTAACAACAAGTTTCCTAACGTTTTGAAAGAGTTCATACCTTTATTCGATAACGCCTTGAAAGATAAACTATCCCCTTATCTCTACGAAGCCTATAACAAAATCGTCTTTTAAAAATACAGCAAAAACCAACCTTTAAAACACTGTAGGACCCGTTATACAGTATATCGTGTAAAGAGTTTCCTATAATAAGGAAAATGTTAATCGAATTACTCGACTAAGGTTATATTTATGTAAGTAACTCCTTAACGGGTGCACTCGTACTATTCGTTCAAAAAACTGGGGGTAATTTACATTTTTATATCGACTCTCGTATGATTAACTTTATTATAAAAGTTAACCATTACTCACTTCCCTTTATTAAGAATGTTTTTGCGAATATTTTACCAACCAAATAATTTACCAAATTGTATACTAAAACTGTTTTTTACAAACTTCGTATTGAAGGGGGAAATAGTTAAAAAAACCTATGTTCCGCATATATTTTAATTGTTTCGAATACATTATGACTATTTCAGGCCTTTCAAATTTACCGGCTGCTTTTCAATAATATATCAATAGTTTAGTATACCCCTTTTTAATATTTTCAATTTCGGTCATTTCAACTATATTTGAGCATATTCGAATAAGAACTTCAACGATAATAATATGAATGTTAAATGGGTATTAAACTCCTTAAACTTTACGTGCCTTAATTTCAACATATTCAAATATAAATTCGGCGGTTAAAAAACTAAATAAGTGGAATTATTTATCGAAGTTGGAGTCGATATATGTGAAAACCCAAAAAAGCTACGAGTTATCCAGGAATCGGAGATTGTTACGTTTGTATTAAGATTAAGGGTTTGTTTTTGGGTTTATCAAGTTTTACCGATAATTTATTCGCGATTATTTTATAATTTTTAGGCCCTTCATTTCATTGGTTTAGAAAAGTACATGTTTTTGTTAGGGGCCCAAAAAGAAAGCTGTTTTCGAATGGCTTAAGTTTAGCTTCCTTTTCGAGTCTATTCTCGCTTGGTAGAATCCCGACCCCGACATCTTTTGGAAATTCGATTACTTTAGTTAGACCTTATAGAGCTATCAGTTCTAACGCGATAATAATGGTAACCTACGCCTTGTATCATATTACTTCCGCCATTTATCGCTTGATGAATATAATTACGAAATTCATAAAAAATAATTACTTGATATTATAAGCTATTTAAAATCATAGAACATAAAGCTTTGTATTATAACTCAACCGTTTATTATTTTTACGGATTATAAAAATTTGGAGTACTTAATAATTCTACGACGAATTTCTAAAAGATAAGTTTATTGGTTGGAACGTTTTTCCCAGTTTTACTTCAATTGGTTCACAATAGAGAGGCTGACTATATACGACCTGATGTATCATTCCGACGGGATCATAATATTCCTAAAGACCCTTCCGACCCACGCTTTTTAGGCTGAGAACTTTAACCTTTTCGCCTCAAATAAGCATTTTTATGTAATTTAGGCGCGCTTATATCTTCCGGCTAACTCTCATTAACTATTTTATCCTGAAAAACTATAAAAGCTTTATGAATATCGATCTTTAAACTAGCTAAAACGCTATTATTACTCAAAACGTTATTTACTACAGCCTGGTTCGTATGGTATGTATAGGCAACTGGAGTTTTCCTACCAATATTTGTATTAATGACGATCAAATACTTAAAGTTTTTATTTCGAAATACTTAGTAGATGATAACGGTATTTCGTGGTTTTGCAATTGTATTTAGATACCCGTTTACTAGCTATTTACTACTGTATTAATATAAACTAACTAAAATTTAATTTTGATCAGCTACCCGAACCGTAATATCACTATCGTTTTTTTTTTCTTTCAAACCGTACTTATGACTCAAGTTATACCGTATAGTCCGGTGTTTTTACCAGAATTAAGATGTTTGTAAGCATACGACTTATTGGAAATATTATTGTAAAGAGCTTTTTAAACCCCTACCAATTTATGAATGGTTTTGAAACAAACTTTCTATCAAATTTATAATCGACCGTTCTTGGAAATATACCGGCAACCTACATTATTTTATGGTTATTATGGACCATTCAAGTAGATATGTTTACTTTAAGGCAATGATTAATAGAAACGCCTAAACTATGTAAAGCGGGTTGTAAATTACTATTAGTAGTTTTATATGTTTTCTTGTGTAATTATTGGTAATTGAAGTTCAAAATAAACAAATGGGTTTTGAAAACGCCTTTACAACCTAATGGTGGTAAAATAACGGTTAAACATAGTATTTTGCCCCAAAACCAAATAAGTTACCGAACTCACTAATTAAGAAGTCTCAATATACCTACATTTTTTCGTGATTAATATGTAATTTAACTAGAGGCTTTGATTACCTAATTCATAATTAGCGTTAAATAACAAAAATGTAATGAATATCGGTATTAACCTGTTTTTTATAACCTGTGGTTACTATATCAACTTTTTAAATACCGTATAATATTTATTTATTCCAACTATAAAAACGCGTGTAAGAGCTAAAGATTTCATTTAATGTATCCGTAATACTAAGAAATCAATAAAAGTTATAATAACGGTTACGTAATAGCGTATCATGGAAATCGTTCATAAATAACGTTCCCCTTTAAAACGATTCCGAGTAATAATAGTATTTAACGTTTTTAAGAAAATTATAATATAAGAAAGTTTTGGAAAAAGCTAAGTTACCTTTAAAATAAATATTGTATCACAAGTATTTTCGATTTTAATATTATCGAACTTAAATTTCCGGAAAGAAAATAAGCCTGGTTTTATATGAATCAACTCATTTGAGATATTTTAAACCCGTTTTAGAATTGGCGAGTCCGCAACTTTTAAATATAGGCTATCAATATTATAAGTAACGACGGCGGAACGAAATGGGAATATAACGTCGAAAGTGTTTTATAAACTTAAAAAAAACTACTAAATTAACTGCCATCGGCTTAGTAATTCCCCAAAACGAAAAGTATTAATTTAATGGGTAGGTTACATATACCTAATTTAAAAGCCGTTGTTGAAACTTTAAAATATAACGGCTGTCGATACCTTTAAATTACATTATAAGTTGTCTGAATATCACAACTGGCCCCTCCATCTATTCTGTAAATAGGCCTAAAATATTATATTTTATGTTACTAAATGACGTAAAATCCGTTATGTTATTGATACCAAACATAAATTTGACCTTCATGAATATTACCACAGAAACTATTTAAATATATTATTATACTTCTCGTTCGCGAAACCTTTTTTTTAACCGTTGGAAACTAGTAGTTTTTTTACTTATTGCGACTAGTTTATTTAACTTGACCTCAATACAACTTAACCTACTATTAATACGCTCGAAGACCTTAATCAACTGTTTAATTACCTTTAACTAGGCTTCTTACCCATTCGTTAACCGTGATATCTAAGTTTACTTTTAATATGCTTTAATTACCTAAAAACCATGCTTTTCGTTGAAGATTTGTACGGTCCTAAAGCCACCAGAGAAGATAGAAGTTGCAGGTACTGAATCTATACCCTTACAAGTATCCAACTTTCTTTACATTATCTAGTCGTTCGTTAGAATTGGGGGAATATTCTATAAACGAATAACTTACTCTATTTTTAAACTTTAAAGGTTAACTAATATTTAAATAAATTCTTTACTATTTTATTTATATATGGATTTAAGTCTAATAGGATGCATGTGTAGCTAGAGTTATGGTTAATTGTACCAACAGAGTATAGATAATAACGAGCGCTGGTATCTAGCCATTCGTTAATAGTTTTACAGTTGTTATACGAGTTTAATTCATTTTCAGTTTTTTTTATAGAATTCATTAGGGTTGTAAGCTATTCTGTAAACGTATTTAAAATATATATATTTATAAATTTCATCCGGGTTGATGTTATTCCCGCGAAGGAAAATGAATTATATGTTTATTAACAGAGGTCAATGAATTTTAAAACAGGTATACTTACATCTCTAATAGCTTTGTCGACTATAACAAAAAGTTAGGGGTTTATTTTAATCAACAATAATAATAATGAAAGCTTTCTTCAACAAAAGGGGTAGTGTGCTAAGGTATCAATAGTATAGAATGGTAAAAGTACTAATTGTATAAAAAGGTGGTTATAAAAAAGTATTCTATTTTTAAAAGGGAGGCCTACGGAAATATTTATTAAGAGGGTGGTAAAAGAATATTCGTGCCAATGACTTCCGCACAGTACCAAACCGTTTTATAATTGAAACTTTTTATACGATGTTATAGCGTTCTAAGCCTATCCTAAACGGTTATTTCGTACCCATCATACCTTTTGGTTCGCTAATACCTTTTACCAACTTATATACCATGCTGTAAAGACGGTGGAAGGGGAGTAAACTGGAGGGTAATTGTAATAATCACACCAAATACCCGTGAGTAAATAGAAGGTGTCAGGGGGTTTATGTTAGCAGTAAGGTAGCAGAGGTAACAAAGGTGCAATATCAGAAGATGTTTGTCTGTGCTGTAGAATGATCATTAGCCGTTAGGCTATTCAGATATGTAGACTGAATACTTAGATTGACAACTGAAGAGCTATAAAGGAAATACTATCTATGTGGTGATGACCGTGTCCTTATATCCTATAGCCTTCATACCATCTTCAGTACTAGACCGCTGAAGTCGCTGGTCGCTTCCTACAGTCCAATGTAGTATCGACTGGACCGCTCTTCGGTCCTTGCGGTCCCAACCCTAACCCTGGGTCCTTACATAAGAGAGATCCCTAGCTTGATGTGTTGGACATCAGACTTCTGATAGCGCAGCGGACCGCTGGCCTATTCCATGACCTGCAGTTGGTCCTTGTGTTATAACAGTAATATTATAGGCTAGTACCTAAGCTAATGGTTACGAGAGATCTAGCTCTAATGGTTGTTATCTACACTCCTACGATACTTTGCAACCGCTTGTAAACCGTACAGAAACGTGCCCTTACCTGTTACATAACTGGGTCACTCCTGTTTTTATAGCTTCTTAGCAGCTCCTTAGCAAGGATTTCTCTTCTCTTATTCATTGAGGATTATAGACAGTATCCGACCACCTTAAGCGATAGCTCCGGCTCAGTCATTTTACAAATACCGTAAATTTGACGTTATTATGAAAATAAATTGTTACCCCTTTTCTTTGATTTAAAAAATATTTATGAATACCTTTAGAGTTAAGTAATTTACTAAATCAAATATTAAAATTGCTTTATATGAAATTCGTATCAAGGAGTACGGTAAGTAAAAGACTACTTTTCGTATATATTTGATGTTTTTATGAATAAAGAGTTATTTCTTTACATGTTTTTAATATACCCGCTACCTTTTAATGATATATTAATAATTTTTACGCCTTATCTTTAACACTTTTTATATTGGTTACTTCGACAATCTTTCGATATATCCAATAATACGTTTATGATTATAATAGCAAAGTTGAATGGGTATTAAACATCTTGAATGCTGTTAATTTAAACCTTGATGTATTGTAATGATCACACTAAATATCTGTGAGTATATAGAAAGTGTCAGAGGGTTTATGTTATCAAGAAGGTAGCAGAGGTACTGAGTGAACAATATCGCAACCGTGCAAGTAATAATCGAAAGCCGTGAGGCTATTCAGATGTGTAGACTAAATACTTAGATTGACAACTGAAGAGCTATGAAGGAAATGCTATCTATGTGGAGGTAACCGTGTCCTTTTATCCTATGGCCTTCATACTATCTTCAGTACTGAATCGTTTGGATCGCCTTGTTATCCTATCGATCTATCGGCTAGCCCTAACCCTGGGTTTCTTACATAAGAGATGTTCCTCGCTTGATGTGTTGGGCATCAGACTTTTAATGGTGCAACCAACCGCTGACCTGTTTCATGACTTGCAGTTGGTTCTTGGGTCATAACATGTATCTAAATTTTAGTTTAATATTCAAAAAAAACAAGTATTTAGTGTTTTTCATTGAAGTAGAAGTCTTGATACGCATTAAGCCATAAAATATACGTGTTATTCAGGAATAGACGGTTTCTAAGTTTATAATAAAAGTACAAGATTTTCTCTGGTTTACCAACTTTTACCGGCAATTTATTCGCAACTATTTTTCGATTATGAGATTTTTTATTCAACTAATCAAAAGGGGCATCCCCCTTTGTTAGGGACCCCAAAATTAAATTATTTTATAATAACTCAAACTTTACTTACTTTTCGAATCCGTTCTTGTTTAATGAAATCTTGACCGCCAAACTTTTTTAAAGGTCAATAACTTTAGTTAGGTTTCAAGGAGCTATTTACTTTAACACAATAATTACGATGACACACACTAAATAATGTATTACTATCGTTGTTTATCGCTTGTAGAATATAATTACAAAATCCATAATGAAGAATTAATTGGAATTATAAGTTGTTTAGAAATATAGAACACAGAGTTTTAGGGTATAGCCTGCCCATTGGTTATTTTTACAGACTATAAAAACTTGAAATACTGTATTACCACCCAGAAAGTTTGCGAATAACAAATCCGTAAATCGAAACGACTTTTTTAATTCTTTTTAAAATTAGTTTATAATAAAGAAACGAATTATATACAGCCAGATATTCTATCTCAATGCAACCAAGATATTTTTAAAAACCTCTTCGATCCTTGCCTCTTAAGCCGATAACTACAACTTTTACACCCTGAATAATTTACTTTTAAACATTTTCCGCGCATATAAATCGGCCGATTAACCGTTGTGTACGAGTTTATGCCGAAAAATTACAAACGTTTTAACAATATCAACCTTTGAAATAGTTAAGATTCCGTTATTACCCAAGATACCACTTATCTCCAGCTAATTCGCGCGTGACATATAAGAAACTAGAGTTTTTTTTTTTTGGGGGGGGGGGGGGCCGATATTCGCGTCAATAACGATTCAACAATCAAGTTTTTCATTTTGAAATATTTAATAAACACCAATAATATTTTATGATTTCATAATCGCATTTAAATGCCTATAGAAGGTTGCTTACTACCGCACTAATTTAAGTTAAGTATAATTTATTTTTAATAGGTATGCAGGCCATGACGTTATTATCGTTATCACTTTTGAGATATATTTTTCATGCTGGGTATACCATACGGTCCAGCGTTTTTACTAGAATTGTAATTTTTGTAAACGTACGATATGTTAACGATATTATGGAAAGGAACTTTTTAAACATTTAATAATTCATAAACGGCTTTAAAACGAGTTTTTTATCGGCTGTATAATCGAATTTTCCTGAAAACTTACCGTTAACCCATGTTATAGTATAATTACTACGAGCCATTTAAGTAAAGATATTACCCTAAATATTATAAATTCTATAAAGGTTATAACCTACGTAAAGCGATTCATAAACTATGATTAATAGTTTTATGGGTTATCATATAAGATTATGAGTAATCACGGGTTAAATTAAACCGGCGGGTTCTAGAAACGCCTTTATGGCTCAACGGAAGTAAAATAATGAATGAATACCGTATTTTATCTTCAAATGCACAATATTACCTAATATATTAATTCAAAGTTTTCAACATATCTATATATTCTCGCTATTTACATTTAAATGCATTAGAACGGTTCATTACTCATTTGCTGATAAGCGTTAAATAATAACAATATGACTACTTTTGGTATTAACTTGTTTTAATAATATATAATGTAATGATCACACTAAATACCCGTGAGTATGTAGAAGGTGTCCAGAGGGTTTATGTTAGCAGTAAGGTAGCAGAGGTAACAAAAGGTGCAATATCAAGACTGTATTCGTGCGAGTGATGATCAGAAGCCGTGAGGCTATTCAGGGTAGACTGAATACTTAGATTGACAACTGAAGAGCTATGAAGGAAATACTATCTATCTTGGTAATGAAAGTGTCCTTATATATCCGCGCCTTCATACGTCTTCAGTGTAGACTCGACTGGCTCGACGTCGAGTCCATCGAGTCCCGGTGTGCAGCTCGACTGGCTCGATACCGAGTCCATCGAGTCTCACACCATGCTGACCCTAACCCTTGTGTACGGTGTGTCTGTTGTGGATCCCTGGTGCCTGCCGAGAGGCTGTGTCCAACCGATTTCCTTTGTTATCTGCTGCGGGGCCGCCGCTGGTGCGCCCTGCAGATGTTGGGTCATAACATATAATTACTAAGTTAATCTTATACAACTTGTTCAAAGTGTATTTATTACAGTTACAAAAAAATAAAAATATTGAAAACTTTACCTAAAGTATTCGCGACATTATAGAATTCGCGCAAACTGTATTAACAGCTATATAATAACATATAAAAAAAAATAAGTTAATAAGTAACAATACATTCCAAAATGGTTTTAGATTAGTAATAATATCTGATTTTTTCTTGAAAATTACAATCCAAATAAGTTTTCAAAAAAGTTAAGTTAATTTTATAATAAATACCGTATAATATGTATCATCGATTCCCATATTATTCAACTTAATATTCCGAAAAAGAGATACCTCTGGTTTTATATAAACCAACTTATCTGAACTACTTTTGATCTACTTTTAAATTCGTAGGTACGTGATTATCAATCAAGCATTATTAACGTTTATTAATAATGATTTCTAAACGAAACCTAAGTTATATGTTAAAAGCATTTAACAGGTTCGAAAAGAACTTTAAATAAACCATCTCCGTCTAAATAGCGTTTTATGCGATAAATGTTGATCAAAGGGGTAAGTTATATGCACTTAACTTGGAAATCTTTTTCAAAAATTTCAAACTTTGCGATTTTGAACGATTTTGAATCCTGTTATTACTCGGTCGAAAATAACGATAAAACTTTCCATCAATCCCATAAACAAATTTAAATTACTTTTATCCCAAGATATCGAATTATATAAAAACCACCACCTTATAGATACCGAATACATAATAAACTTACTATCAGTAAAGTCTCAAGACTATAAGGTTCACGTGAACGAAGGTCTTTAAAAAGTAATCAGAACGATTGGTATTGTAGTATAGTAGAAGATGAGTATTCAAGAAGAAGCATCCAGAGATGTACGCTATAGATGAAAGCTTATAAGCCCTCCACCCAGAGCGTATTACTCTAGAATACTTCTTCTAGACCGATCCACGCATTGCTGTTGGTCTGAAATAGCCATTCTAGACCGATCTATGTATTATGCACTTTTCATCTTGTAAGAGTGCAGCTTGTAGCGTGACATGGTACCGCGTACTCTGCAGGAGTGCACCCTACAATACAGTGCACTACTACTTAACCTATGTATACTATCTATGAGAGTATATAGTAATATCCACACTTACATTATTATTCATATTACAATTTCAATTACTCAACTATAGTCTTATAATTGCCGTCCTTTGAGTTTTCTTTAACATTGTTAACAGCTATTAACATTTTACCTATATTAATCAACTTGCCAAATTTATTGCTGATACGACTAAACTAACTATTAATATATTTAGTAAACTTTACCAAATACTTAGTTGTACCTAATTAAACTCTTTATCATTGATTTAATCCTAAAGCCTACGCTTCTTGCCAATATATTTTGTTTACATGAAAATTTCGTTTTTGGTTAAAAGGTTATATAATACGAAAGCCGTTAGAACTAACCGGTATAAAAGAAATAAAATCGATACCATTCTGTATATTCACTTTATGTTAAATAACTCGAAGTTCTTTTATTACCTTCATTGCGATGACTACTTAGGTTTATACGTTATTTGGCCATTTGTTAGTATTTAAAAATTTAGTTACAAATGAATAGCTTACTTTTATCTTAGGAATTGAATCCTAAGTAAGACTTAAAAAGCTTTTCGACTTCCTCGTTTATATCGGTATTTAAATTCAAGAGGGTATACGTATAGCCGAAATTGTGGCCGGTTGCCCAAACAATGTATAAACAGCATTTAGCACCAGTGTTTAGTCGTTCATTAATGGTTTCCCAATTGCTATTCGAGTTTATACTTACCTTCGGTTTTTCATACATTTTTTTTGTAGATTATAAGCTATTTCATATATATATTCGAAATAAGTATATTTTTAATCTTATTTGGATAGCTTTTGATAGAACGTGTTGTAAAGAATTAAAAGGCTTTAAAATAGATATATTTAGCTTTTTAATAACCTTGTCAATCTTAGCGATAAAGTTAGGGTTCATATTAGCAACTAGTATTTACAGCGACAAAAACGAAAAAAAAAAAAAAACGTTTGCTTTTTTAATGATAGAGATAAAGAATAGGCAAAATATTATTGGTCAAAGAATTTTTTTATATAAGAAGTATAGTATTACATTTTAAAGGGGGGTACAGGGGAAAATTTTATAGGAAGGGCGATAAAAAAGTTAGTAATAACGCCTTTTACACGATATTAAACCGTTAGAAGTCTAAAACCTTCTACATAATATTACGGCGTTTTAAACTAATTCGAAGCGGTTATTACACACCTTTTACTACCTTTTATAATTTGTGAACACCTTTTAATGTTTTTTATACTGGGAAGGTTTTAAACTGAGTGTAATATTATAAGCTAGTATTTAGATTAATAGTTACCAAAGGTCTATCTCTGGTGGTTACTATGCTCCTAAAATGCTCTGAAGCTGCTTGGAAGCATGCCTTCACCTGTTACATAACCGGATCACCCCATTTTTTGTAGCTTCATAACAGCTCCTTAACAGGGGTTTCTCCTTCTTTCTTCATCGAGGATTATAGACAGCATTCGACCACCTTAAGCAATAGTTCTAGCTCAGTCCCTTCACATACAGACCGGCTAGCGGTCTGCCAAACCTACAACAATACATTCATAACTTGATCATACAATACTACTGTTACTTCAATTAATTCGAATCGACAATGTTATAACATCTAAAGCCCTACCAACAGTTGTAAGGTATAGACGATTTTATTAGTATATGTAGCAGAGTATAGAATTATAGTTCTGTTGCCTTCGATTTTAATCGAAATTGGATATATGATTACGATACCCAGGTTTATTAATTGTGTAATTGGTTATAACATTCGACTTCATACTTTTGGATTTTAGTAACTTTGGAGGTTAATAGTTTCAATTCGCCAACTGTTTAAGTTTATCCATAAAACAAAAAGTTATTATTGTAGTAACAGTTTTATATGTAGTGTAGTTGGTTGTATTATCAGTTGTATCAATATATTAAATAATATGATCCGTTCATATATGTAACTATTATTTTATTTATATGTATTGATTTTGTGATTTCATGGTTTCGTTTTGAATAATATCATTGCGTTATAGGTTAACGTTAACTGTTATGAATATTTTATGAAATTACCTAAATCAATGTGTTTTTTTTTAGCTTATAATGGAAGAAAAGATAATTGTTTATTCATGTAAAAGGTATATATAAATATTGTTATATAGATAAATAAATATAGATTGATTCGCAATGCCTATAGTTACAAATAATATCATCATCTATTTATCCATATTATAATATTATGACTCGAATCAAATAATCAAATTGATAAAAATAGTTATTTGAATACCTACTAATAACTTACTTGTATAAATTTCCAAACTTGTTTCAAAACATAGTTTTCTTTTGTAACATTAATATTCAGTTTGAAATGTTAATGAAACATAACAAACGAATTAGCTAAACTATGAAATTTAAAGGTTTTCAATAAAGGTAAAAAAGAGGGTAATGTTATAAGTTACCGGTTAATCACTTTAACTTCCTTCACCCGTTGTATAATAATAAATAAGCGGTTTGATTATAAAAAAATTTTAACTAGAGGTAAAATAGGAGGTAATATTATAGGGCTGTACCATAGTATGGCTTCAGTTATAGTTTAAAACCTATATATCGTAGAAATAGTCTATCTGGATAGCTGCTCATTCTCTACTCTCTCTTTCTATTTTATGAAATTTTACAACAATATTGGTTCTATTATATTGTATTCTGTTTATAATAAACTCTTCACAATAAGTATAAAAAAATAAAAATAAATCGGCAAAATATATAGGTTTTAACTTGTCAAAAAGGGAAAACTTTTTACCTTTTTATATAGGCAGGTAATCAGATAGATTAACGGTGTAATGCGGTACGTGGCCGCGTGGCCTCACAGTGCGCGGCGAGGGGCTTGTAATAGCTGTGTGCCGTTGCACTACGTGTATCCCTTTAGAAGAATACACATTAGCGGCTGTATCAGCGGGCCTGTCAGTGGACACACATACCTGCCTGGTGGCATTAAGCCGGCCTCAACGACATGGTCATAACCAAAGCTGCTTTATTCTCACCAGTTCCAGTCAGTGCACTCCTAATGTTCTAGCAATTTCCTAAGCCAATTATTAAACCAACCCCCAAGTGCAAGGCCAAGCACCCAGCCATCCTGCCTTCATCAAGCTTGCCTAGATCTTGATCTGTGCCCAGGGACCCTGCTCCTCTTGCCTTTCTACCGAAACAGCACAATCGTTCCCTCTTCAATTGCCAACCCCCCACAAGATCTGCAACCATGGCAGGCTTGCCAAAGAGAATCTTCAAGGAGACGGAACGCCTCATGGCTGAACCGTATGTTTCTTCCATCCAACTCTCCGTACTTGGCTTGTGTGGGCCATGTAACAATGCTCAATGTCCGTGTTTGCAGTGTACCTGGCATCAGTGCAGTTCCACACTCCGAGAACCTCCGCTACTTCGACGTTACCATCGATGGCCCGGACTCGTCACCATATGAAGGCATGCCTATTCACCTAGCGCTATGCAGCACCTGCGAGTACCCTCCGCACACATCACTAACGGGTCTTGCTGTCCTAGGCGGCAACTTCAAGCTCGAGCTGTTTCTTCCCGACGACTATCCCATGGTCCCCCCCAAGATCCGCTTCCTGACCAAGATCTTCCACCCCAACGTCGACAAGCTGGGCCGTATCTGTCTAGATGTGCTGAAGAGTAGGCCCTGCCCCGCTTCTCCTCCGTGAAGAGAACAAGCAAAAGGAAAAGTCCTGTCGTCGCACCTGCTGACTATGACGGCGTATGCGTATTCACCAACCAACAGACAATTGGTCCCCCGCCCTGCAAATCCGCACCATCCTCCTCTCCATCCAAGCTCTCCTGGGCGCCCCCAACCCCGACGACCCGCTGGCCGCAGAAGTCGCCAAGGCCTGGAAGGAGGACGAGAAGGCTGCCATCGAGACGGCGCGCGAGTGGACCCATAAGTACGCTGCAAAGTCGGAGCAGTAGGAGGGCGGCCACAACCCTACGGCGGAGCGGTGGAGCGGCGGGGCGGCGGATGCTGGTGTGAGTTAGACGTGGCCATTGTCACGGTGCATTCGTGCTTCTTGTTCCGCCATCACAGGCAGTGGGGCACACCGGCGGCCATCCGCTACCCACACCAGTGCTTGTGATGTGTTAGTGCGCGAGGCGGATCGCGCGTGCACTGCGGGGCCGGGAGCGACCAGTCTCTCACGAGGCCCGTGCTGCGGCGGTGGCGCGCAAAGGGGAAGAGAGGGAAGCTCGCTTTCTGTTCAACAAGCTATCTATATTATGAAATCCGACCCACTGTGTAGAGGTGTGTCAAGGGTGAGGTCAGCATCGGGATCACTGGCGGCCACGGTGTGTCAGGGGTGGTTAGGCGAGGGGCCCGGGCCCCTGCTGGAGCGGTCCCGGTGAACATTGTCGCAACGGCATGGGATTGTGGCATTTGGAGCCCAGGAGGTTGTGGCGATGCTACTGCGTGCGGCCTTTCAATGTTATCTGCGGCATTGGCGTTATGTCCTGGCTGAGACCATGCGGTACTCTCCGGCATATTAAGCCTTGTGCTTCTACGTCAATGTGTTTATACGAGTGTGGCATATGCTGGGTCCCGGTGCGACCATGTAGTTAGTTGCTCAGCATTGTTAGTCCTGGTCCAGGTAGGTCCAGGTACATGCATATAGTAGCAGCACAGTCGTTGGAGGAGTCAGCGTTGCTGGCGGCAGGAAGTCACGAGTTTTGCGAGCATCGGGTCGTGATAGATGATGCGTACCATCAGTCTTTTGATCGAGTCGCACGTAACACAATGGGCACCTTCAAGGTATTGCCGTGGAGGAAAGGACAACAATCAATTGTATGTGATTGGGGATTTCTATGCACGCTTTTGAAGGATCCTCCCAGGTATCTATCTAGTCCCATTCCAAGCTCACCCATCAGCATCCAATGCTTAAGCCTTGATCTTGCTCTTGAGGATGTCCTTGAGAGTCTCGGCGTCGGCCGCGAACTTGCTGATGCCCTCGCGCAGCTTCTCAACGGCCATCTGGTCCTCGTTGAAGTCGAAGCGGAAGAGCGACTCGTCAGAGATGTAACTCTTCTTGTCGAGCTTGAGCGAGCTGGCGGCGGAGGCGTCGAGCTTCTTGGGAACAGGCTCATCTGAGTTGTGCAGCTCCTCAAGCAGGGCCGGGGCGATGGTCAGGTAGTCGCAGCCGGCGAGCTCTGTGATCTCGCCAGTGTTGCGGAAGGAGGCGCCCATGACAATGGTCTTGTAGCCGAACTTCTTGTAGTAGTTGAAGATGGACTTGACGGACTCGACACCAGGGTCCTCCTCCTTTTTGTACTCCTTCTTTGTGTTGGCCTTGAACCAGTCGAGAATGCGGCCGACGAAGGGGGAGATGAGGAAGGCGCCGGCCTCGGCGGCGGCGATGGCCTGGGGCAGGGAGAAAAGCAGGGTCAGGTTGGTGTTGATGCCGTGGTCGCGCTGCAGTATCTGGGCGGCCTTGATGCCCTCCCAAGTGGAGGCGATCTTGATGAGGACGCGCTCCTTGGGGATGCCTTGCTCTTGGTAGAGCTGTGGGGGCGATTGTGTTAGCTTGGCTGTGTGCCCTTGGGAGGCGGAAGCGGAAGCGGAAGCGGAAGCGGAAGCGGAAACGTGGAGGGCCGTCTCACCTCGATAATGTGCAGAGCCTTGTCGACGCTGGCCTTGGTGTCGAAAGAGAAGCGGGCGTCGACCTCGGTGGAGACCTTGCCGGGGACAATCTTCAGGATCTCCTTGCCAAACTCAACAAGGAGGCGGTCGAGGGCGGCATCGACCTGGGAGTCGAGGTCCTGGTCGGCCTTGTTGGTCTTTGCATATGTGACAGCCTGGTCGATGAGCTTGGCGTATTCGGCCTTCTTGGAGGCGGCCAGGATGAGGGAGGGGTTTGTGGTGGCATCCTGCGGCTTATACTTTGCGATGGAGGCAAAGTCGCCCTGGGAATGGGAAAGTGTTAGTGTGTGCAGATTTGCAATTTGGGTGTGGGTGGGGAGACGAACCGAGTCGGACACAACGGTGGTGCCGGTGGCCTTGAGCTGGTCGAGAGAGCTGGGCATGTTGGGCTGGTATTCGGGTTTGTTTTCTTTGGGGATGGTAGTAGGACTGTAGGAGTCTAGGACTGGACTGGATTGGACTAGGTGGAGCGAATTCTTCCCGGAGGCAACGGTCGGATCGAGCTATTTTATTCAGCGGCGTCGGTCCGACCCAGTGGCGGGACCACAGCGTGGGGCCGCACGCAATGTATGATGTAATACCCAAGAAACTGTTGCATTAAATGTGCGGTTTTTCCACGGCATTTTTCGGTCTTTTTCGAATATCTAATCCAACATAACACGAAGAATCATGGGATAACACAAAGATTTACATGATAATACAAAAGGGTTTCGGGATTTTTTCTCCTAGTTAGTAGTTAATAGTTCAATGTATTATTCTTTTAACCCAGTTTATATTTAAGTTTTCTAAAGTAGTTATAAATTTCAATTACTAATCAATGTTTTATTTCAATGTGTTATTATTGTTAGAACAGCATTCAAGTGCGGTGCTGTCAAAGTTGACTACACTAGCTGCAAGTTAATTGCAGTAGAGTGCTTCATTCAATATGGAGCACGGGCCAAGCAATTGCCCATACAAAGTAGTGTGCAGACCAGCTAGCGGTTTGCTAAACTTAGAAGAAGCATCAATCCACCACCTAACCTTTGCAATACTACTGTTACTTTAATCACACATTGAATCGACAACAATGCCATATCTAAAAACCTATCAACAATTATGGTAATACATTCAATGAGTATTTTTTTATTAATTATTAAATTATAAGGTTTTTAATCAAAACCACATTATTGTGAAATTAATAAACCATTAATTAAGTTAAATATTTCAATTATATAAAAAGGTTTAAAAACATAACGTATGTAAATACAATAACATTGATTATATGTTAAATATAATGAAGTTATATTTTAACTTAAAAACTTATACTTAAAGTAAGAAATAGAAAAATCTGACCAATTTATTTTGTGTTCAAACAATACGATTTATATAATAGTATCAAAAATTGTTATATATTATGAAAAGTATTAATATATCCTATGAAAATAGGTTTATATAAATAATTTAATTAGCAAAATAAACAATGTTGTACTTGTGTAGGGGTACGTACATATTTACGATGAAGGGTAAGGATTGGCATGCGGTATTAAGAAGGTATATACTCGTGCCTTTTATATCTTACAAACTCTGCTCCGCTAGGTTCTACGTCAATCCATTTTACCCTCTTTTATTGTTAAATACTACACTGTTTTAATAGTAACTTACCCTATATTGTAATACTCACGATTAATAACTGTGAATTAAAGTTGAAAAACATGAAATATCTACTCTCTATTAGTTTAAAACGATTAAAATAAAATGTAAAAGTTAATAATTCCAGCCTAAGCCAAAACAAAGAAAAACCCTACCTTTGAATAATAATAAACCCCGCCTTCTAACTTTTTTCCGCTTTGTAACTTTATGATTAAAACTACTTCTTGTTGGTACATGTGTAGGGTAGTAACATAACATTCAAATGGTGTAGTATTCTAACGATGGAAGAGGAATAAACTAAAACTAGAGCGTAGAGTGAAGCTCAACGGAGCTGAGCAATGTAGCTGTACAGGCAGGTAGGTGCTTGTGCCTTCCTTCCCTCCCCTTTTCATATATTTGCCTCCCAAATAATGTACAAGAAGTCTACAAGACTAAAAGAAAGGAAACGTCTTTATTACGTAACATATATAATAAAAGATGAGACATTAGGAGCGAGAAGCGAGGTATGAGACGCGAGACGTGAGGCGCGAGATACGAGAGTTACTTGCAGAGACTCTTTTTATATGCTTCTATTAGTTTCCTGTAGTATTATAATTCCTTTATTACCTTCCATTCATCGTCTTTTAATGTATTGCTCTTCCAACAAACCAAATATTAAATTTGACTTCCTTTACAACGACGATTCGGGTGTTTATATACGATTTTCTCGATTTTCTATTCGTTTTCCTCTAAAGCCTCTTTATACCGCACTAGTACAGGCGATAGAGGCACATAATTGAAAGGATTATCCTCCGGCTTATTATAAGGAATTAGGTATTAAACTCCAATTACAAGGTAAACCTGTAAACTAACCGGAAAATCGAATATATACGTAAGCTTTCCTACGCAATTTACTATAGTAAATGAGCCTAGACATAAAGGTAACAGTTTCCCTTACCGATGTAAAGGTTTTTAAGCTTTTTCAGTACGTAATTATACGCGATCTCCGATTTTAAATTTTATTTAACGGTAATACTTATCACAACTTTGAGTTACTTCCTAAATAACAACATCTATTATAAATCAAACGTCTCAGCAAATGTATTCCCTTATAAAACGAATTTATACCTATTATTGGAGCAAGGAAGGACAAAAACAATCTACAAAAGCTCGCAATTGAAAACCGAATAAGTATTAGTAAAAACTGGAATAGATGACACAAAAATATACGTTATTAATATTTCATTTCAATATAAAAATACTATTAATCCACATTTGTTCTGAATATCCAACGATATAATATTTTAATACAAATTCAACAACCTATTTTTTTCTCTTAACCTACCTATCAACCTGCGGATAATAGGCTGTTATCATATAAAGCTTGATGCCGAATCACTTTCAAAAATCTTTCCAAAAAGCGGAATAAAACTTCTTATATCAATCAGAAATAATTTCTTTTAGATATGTCCAGGTAAAAAAAGAGTACGCTTTTAAGTTTTATAGGTAACCGGCATAATAGCGTTAACCTCTTTATAGTCTAGAAATACCTAAAGGGTGCCGATCGATAATACTAATAGCAAAGCCGTAACAAAATCCATATAAATAATATACATAAGCTTTTCTAATATTTTGATTAGCTAAAAGCGCTTAACAGGTTTCTGATTTTTATTATAAATTTAACCATAACGAATATAATGCCGACTATTAGAATAGTAGTATTTTTAGTATAATATGTTAACTTTACTATAAGTAAAGTTTACTATACTGACGGAAAATTGAGTTCATTGTTTTGTGTAGACCTACTATATTGGCTGTAAGCCAATTACAGTATGTGACCGCTTTATACTAGTGTAAGGGCAAAGCAATTAGCTATACAAATTACTGCGCAAACCGGCTAGCAGTCTGCTAACCTTAGAATAGTTCATTCACTACTTTAACACGCAATACTACTATTACTTCGACTAATCTAATCGATAACGTTGTAACGTCTAAAGCCCTACCAATACTAATTAGTGTTTATTGGATTAAGTATAGACTAGCTAAGTAAAAAAAGAAGCTTTTTTCTGGTTACTTTTTGTAAAAGACTAAGGTAGAGAAAAGAGTTTTACGAAAAGCCTTTACTTTTACATCGGTTTTCATGGTAATAAGTAGAAAATACTTTTGAGTTGCGTCGGTTTTCATGGTGGCTTAGAGGTAGCAACGGTATCGTTATTCGAAAAAACCAAGAAATCTTTACGAATATTTTTTAAAAGTCGTTAAGATTAACCGCTAAAAGTCTCAAACGAAAAATTGGCAAACAGCTAAGTTAATACTACTATGGGTGCTACTACTATAAAAACAACTAAGTCCTAAAGCTTACAACTTTCAACTTTCAACCTTTACTAATAATAATAAACGACTTTTAATCTTACGTCTTACACCAAACTGTAATGATCACACTAAATACCCGTGAGTATGTAAAAGGTATTCAGAGGGTTTATGTTAGCAGTAAGGTAGCAGAGGTAACAAAAGGTGCAATATCAAGACTGTATTCGTGCGAGTAATGATCAGAAGCCGTGAGGCTATTCAGGGTAGACTGAATACTTAGATTGACAACTGAAGAGCTATGAAGGAAATACTATCTATCTTGGTAATGAAAGTGTCCTTATATATCCGCGCCTTTATACGTCTTCAGTGTAGGCTCGACTGGCTCGACGTCGAGTCCATCGAGTCCCGGTATGCAGCTCGACTGGCTCGATACCGAGTCCATCGAGTCTCACACCATGCTGACCCTAACCCTTGTGTACGGTGTGTCTGTTGTGGATCCCTGGTGCCTGCCGAGAGGCTGTGTCCAACCGATTTCCTTTGTTATCTGCTGCGGGGCCGCCGCTGGTGCGCCCTGCAGATGTTGGGTCATAACACAAACCTTTACCCTTACTTTACTCCTTTAATTTTCTTTATTCCAATTGAATTATTAAGATTGTTGCTCTAAGCGAAAGTACCAAAAATCGCCAAGTCGCTAAGTTCTCACACAACTTTACACCAAAACACCAAGTTCCTACGCCAAAAGATCACCAAAACCCTCATTCTGGACGCTTTATACAAGCCAAAACGCCAAGATAACACCTAGTTAAAAATATATAAAGGTAGTTAAAGATCTCGAAACTGTTTTTGCTAAATACTACAATAAATAACTCTAGATTACGGATATTAACGAGATTTCGACTAAGGCTTATCTGAATAATTATATCAGCTAGTACATCTTCGATGCAGTCCCCAGCGAGAATTACGGCCGCTGTGCCCACGCCTTTCAAGATTTCCGTAAGTTTTTTAATTACTAAACTCTCAATATATGGAAGATAATCTAGCGTACAGTTAAAGCCAGGCTAAAGAAGGAGGTTACGCGCCATGGCATTTATATTTCAGAAAAGACTTCGCTAAAACTGGTCTAAACCCTTTTTCAACTAGCTTAACGAAAAGACCTCCCTTAAAATACTAATTCTTAAGAACATAGAGGGAAAGGAAAGTGTGTTAATGATCTTTAACACTCTGATATACGTTTCAAGGAACCTTCACTTTATCTTCAATTAAGTCAAGCCTCTTTACACATTAACGATAAGGAACCTGTTAATCTATTCGGCAGCCTAGAACACCTACGTAGCAGTACAGAGTACGTTTTTAGCGGCGGAAAGGCACGTAAAGAAGCAGCCGCCAACGCGGATAGAGGAATTTACATTAGCACCCTCCATCAATAAATTAAGAAAGATTGTCAAGCTTTTAAAAAACTCTAAGCCCCTATTACTCTCTAGGTTCTTAATCAAAATCACTAAGCATATTAAAAGCCTTTATATGTCAAGTTTACTGACACACGTAATCCTACTATAGTTCCTACCATAAAAATTTACCCTTCGGGCCAAACGACTGGAAATTACCCTTGAAACCATGTTTCGAAGACTTTAAGACTTGAATTGCTAGTAAATATTAATAAAGACTAGGATAACTATTGTTACCTACCCCTAAAACCTGTTAAGATATTTAAATTAACTATAATTTTCTTATAAAATTCTCCAAAATGTGGAACGACGTAGAAAAGTATAACGTAAAGCCTTACAACCTTTTCGATATGAAGATAATACCCCTCAAATATTTGTAGGTAGATAAAGGTTTCTCCTTTTAGTTTTTACTTAATATTTTCCGGAATCCTTACAAGGTATACCAAAGACTATTACTTAACCTTTCTAACCTAAACAACCACTTTTCGCGAAGTTTACGATAGTATAAAAAGCCACTTCGAATACGACATCAACTTTACCTAATATTATATGGATTGAGCCACTACGAGGTGGACTACGATGATGGCGAAAAAGAAAAAAGACGAAATACCAATAGATATGTTGAATTGGATGTTTAATAAGTTAATGTTATGCCAGTATATAATAGAAAACTCCTATGTTAACAAAACCACACTTTGCGAGCAGGTACGGGTAGCCGTCATAGGCGTTAACAAGTTTAAATACATCTTATAATGTCTAAATGCTACTAGTGAAGGCTTCTTTAACCAGTTACTCTCCTAATTTACAACTGTAATAACGTACATATCAAACTCGCTTGTTATTTACCCACAAACTGGCAATTTCTCCAAAGTAAATAAAAAAAAAACCTTATGTTAATTAATTATATCGACTGTAAGTACGGTTATAAACATTTTTAACACCTAAGTTCTGAACCCATAACCCTAAACTAAAGGTAATAGTCAAATTGGCGCTAATAAGGTTAAGACTTGAAAAAACCTGTTACCCGTAAAAACTATAGTTGTAATAGTAGTAAGAGATGTTAGATTTGTGGAAAATTCATCTATTATTTTACTTGCTACCCTTCCGCTGAACGAAATAATAAAAAGGTAATATACTATATCCAATACCCTACTACTTTTGAATGTGATTGCTTAGACTAGATTACAAACTTTAAGGGTAGCGAGTCAATTAATAGCGACGATATTCCCAAAAAAAATCAAGTGGTATAAAAATACAGCCCCTGGTACAGCCTAATAACTAGTCAATCACGCCTTTTTATACCGCTTAGGCGGTGAATATCTTTACCATTATCCTAATTAAGCCATTGACCCTTTAAACACCATTAACTTTCGCGATCGTTACGCGGGCTACACGTTTCAAGGTATTATGTTAGATATAGGGGAAATAAGGTATTTAATAGGAAGCTATTCGTAATATATAACATTACGGAGGGAAAGTATTGAGACTACTGAAATTAATAGTTACGATATTAGTAATGCCAAAGTTAGCCTTGGACCAGATGAATAATTATTGTTATTAGGAATAACGGTAATTTATTATAAAATCAATTATATTACATATCCTTAAATCTACTAGCTCTTTTTTTACCTAAAGAATATAAAGACCTTTAGTGTTAACGTCAACGTTAAAGTTGACGAGATGGTTAAAAACGGCTAAAGGTTTCCCCTTGTTTTTAAGTAGATACACTTATGATTTTATCTTTAAGGTCCAAAGGTAGTGATGTTAAACTTGATGAAGCTAGAAATACGTTAACTATACCGGAGTTTTAATTACTCAACCGTTAATAGGCTATATAAATTCCTAAAGTCCATAGGGTATAAAATGCGGAATACTTTGCTCTCAAAGCTATTAAACAGCTTTATTACTACTAATAAATATATATATACCCTCCCTTATAAAAATTAAGTTTATATCAAAAAACGACTAGATATTTAATTATAAGGTCTTCATTAATGTATTTTACTTGGATAACAAGCCTGTTTTCTACGTTATTAATCCCGTAACCTTTTTTTATGGGTTTGAGTTTCTGAAGTCCCTATCGGCAAAGGATATTTAAGAAACGTTAAGGATTCTGTGAATTAACATTTACCCGAGTCCATCTAAAGTCGTCATCCACAACGCCGGCACTAACTTTACAGCGGCGGAATTTTAGGAAAATGTTAAGATAATAGAAATCCAGTGTAAATAAATGTATGTAAAGAACTACTAGGATATTATAAAGGTTAAAAAGGAATACTTACTACTTCTTTGAGCGTACAATATCCTTACTTTAGCGATTGGAAGCTTTATGGGTCCAAAGGTATGACTTGAAATAGTGGTAAAAGGCCTAAACAATACTATAGGCCCTAATGGCCTAATATTAACATTACTGGTCTTTGGAATGTACCCATGTTTAACGAGTAAATCTCCGCTATAAACAAGTACTCAAAGGCGAGCTATAACTTACTGAAAAGCACTAAAGGAATTACGAAAGAAATCGGTACGCCGCCAGGTTAATGACGCCCTTAACATCAGAAACGGCTCTACGATGATCAATATACTTACTTTGTCATTATAAAGTAAAGTCTTCGTATAAAGTGAACCGGACAAATGGAAAGGCTTATATAAAACCTTAAATATCTCAAACTTTAAAGTAGTACTTAAAATTATTAACAACTCTGTAACGTTTTGTACCACCCAGATTAAACTTTCTATTAAGGCTATTAGCAATGAAAGCCCTTAAGCTAAACAACCAAGTTTACATGAACCTCCTATATCCGTTATCAATAAGCCGATAGAACGCTGCCAGCGCAAACAACCACCAAAAAAGAGGAATATTAAAGATGAAGAATACATACAGGGCCGTATTTACAATACTACTTAGGTAAGTAAAAAAAAGATAACAACGACTAAGTATTAAAGCTTCGAGTACAAGAAATTATTAATACCTTTAGTAAACTCCTTAAAAAAATGACAAGGTTGAAATTGATGAATTACTAATTCGAGAAGTTATACAATTCGTACCGAAGGCCGGTTTTAACCTTTAAGACCTAAATGTTATGATATTCAGGTTAAGGATTATTTACGAGGTTAAAAGTAGGATTACGGAGCGGTTTTATGAAAAATCAAGTTTAATCGCTTAAGGATATAACGATAAAAGCAAAGACTGGATTGTTATGTAATTGCTAACGATTTAAAAAATGAGCTA
The DNA here is from genome assembly GCA_038502455.1 of Anisogramma anomala. NCBI lineage: Eukaryota > Fungi > Ascomycota > Sordariomycetes > Diaporthales > Gnomoniaceae > Anisogramma > Anisogramma anomala. Next base: position 3,966,495 of record JASMMZ010000016.1, on the reverse strand, counting down.
ACGCTTAGTAATCGCTTTGGTAATAAGTTTTCTGGTAAAAATTAAAACCAAGTTTATACTTAATAGTCGAGATATAACGCAGGTATACACGTAATCAATGACTGACTTATAGCAGATCGTCTTATTAAAGTTACCATAGGAACTACATTCTATCTACCCTTTAGGGACGGTAATACGATATATTAAGTTGTTATACGGACCAGCTAAAGCAGGCGTCTATTAATTTCTAACTTATTAAACATACTTTACGTTACGACTAGGTATAAAATCTTTAACATACAACTCATGTCTATTATTTTTTTTTGGGATTTTCTGTCGCCGGACAGTGACTAATATATAGCTAGTATAGTGTGACCCTCACTAATGTGAAATACATACATATACTGGCGGGAAGGCTCGCAACCCAAGTATTTCTACCCATAACAACCACTCCATTCGAAAATTCCTGTTGCTTCCAAATTGTACCGTGTAATCCGTTGAATAAACCATTAAAAGCGTCCTCAACTAAACAAATACATAAGATTGAAAACCTAATCTTATACACCTGTGGCTACTTTTTAGGCAATGTGTTGTACGTATATGTTAAATACTGTTGGTGTTAGTAGGCCTTAGATGTTTCAACATTGTCGATTTGATTGGTCTTCGAAGTAATAGGTATATTGCAGTGGTCAGATAGTGGATGTATTGTTCTAGGTTTGGTAGACCGCTAGCCGGTCTGCACTGTAATTTTTATAGCTAATTTTTTGGCCCGTGTCCTAGAGTAAAGTGTAGCGTACTGCACTCGACTTACACTCAATGCGGTAAGTCTGTACAAAGCAATACATTCAACTTGCAATATATTCAACTTTACTATAAGTAAAATTGACCTACTGTATTGAATGTAATACTATTCCAACACTAGCGCTAGTATGGTAAACTAATCTTTTTCGGTTGCTATTAAATTACCTCCTCATTAACTGGCCAAACCCCTGTTAATTCCAGTAAACTCCCATACGAAATTGTACCCAATTATATGTAAATTGACACTATTTGACCTTAATTGCTCCGTTTTCCCGAGGTACGAGTTTATCAACTTCCCCAAAAAGTTTTTTCGTCATATCCTTTCGTAAATTTAACTATGCCACTTAAACAAGTCGCCATCATTAATCCCCTGGTAGTCTTCCAATCTGCTAGTACATTTTTGTCTGCCGTTGCGTAATCCAGGCTTTCAGGGTGGTCTATTCATATATCCCTTAATACGTATGATTAGCTTATTACTGTTTACAACCCTTTTTAGGGTTTTGTTTGGCGTGGCTTTTGTTATAGTATTTATAAGATTATCTTTGCCATAGATTTATCGGAAATCCTTAATTTTCATCCCTTCGTAGGCTTCGCGAAGTGCTATTACATCGATTATCAGGCGCTTTTCACTAATGGTTCCGAGCTTTAAAAGGTACTCAAAGAGACTCCTCGAGTCGGTAAAAATCACCACCGGGATAAAGGGAATCTTTAGCTGCCTGGTGATAATTTTAAGGGTTTCCCATAACACTATGCCTACGTTAAAGCCCGCCATCATGCCGTAGACCTCCAAAGCCAATACGTTTCGTGTAATCCTTTTATACTTGACAGAGATCTAGTAAATTAGATTACCGATAATACTAAAATAGTTATCCTTCTTATCTTCGTTAACGAGGGTTATTAAAAAGCCGATTTTTCAAGATAATTCGGTGTTATTCATAAAAGACCTATTCGTAAAAATTATTAGCTTGGCTTTTAAAAGGTCGATTAGTACCATATTGATTTTACGATCTAGGTTCCGTATTTGCTAGTCCAACCCTTTATTTAGTCGATTAAAGTCTTTATCCGTTGGTATTTGTATTCATGTTGCAATAGATAAATCGTATAAGGCTTTCGGTTAGTATAAGGTAACAATATAATTACTACGTTTACACTGTTTCAAGTACTGTTAAACCCTAACCTTATTAGTTTTGTTGATTATAGTAAAAATAGCGCCCTAACCCTTTTAGCGAAGGTTTAGGCCGGTATTAATACTAAGTATACGAATTAATAATTTATTAACGTTAAATTGTTTATTTTCCGTTAACGTTATTACCGGCTTGTAATTTTAAAACTTGGAATCCTCGATCGTTTGCTATTTTAGTACCACAAAGCCAGCTTTTTCGATGAAAAGGCTATCGTTAGTTTATATGCCTACTATTCCGAAGTTATTTTTTTATGTTATTAATAAACACGGATCATATGTTAAAGACTTTATTGTCAGCCGGTACTTAAAGTGCAACTAGTAGATTAAAAACCAATAAATGAATGCTTCAACTAATCCATATACTAATTTGATATACCGTATTACCGTTTTTGGTGGGTAAATGGTATGGAGTTCCTATGGTAGCTCTAATAATATAATTCACTGTAAAGCTGTTATTAACTATATATATATTTACATAATATTACGACTATTAAGTGTAAAATTTCCCTTGGTTTTAGCTAGTAAACTTGTTAGTAAGGTAATTACCAAACTTTAGTTAATCTTTTAAATCGTTGGCAACTATGTAAAGATTTAGTTTTTACCTTTATTGCCATATACTTAAACGATTAGTTGTAATTTTTTATAAGGCTGCCCCGTAGTTTTACCCTTAACTTTGTAGATAATCCTTAACCTAAAAATAGGAAAGTTTGGGTTTTGAAGGTTAAAGTTAGTTTTCGGCACAAATTGTATCATACATCGAATTAGTAGGCCGTCGATTTCGACCTTGTCGTTTTCTTCAAAAGGTTTGCCGAAAGTCTTGATAATCCCTTACATTCTAAGCTTTACTACCAAGTCTTCGTTATCCTTTTCTTTTCTATTTATCCAAATATTATTGTAAATGCGGCCCGGTATGTATTCCTTATTTTTAACGTTTTACTTTTTTTTCCAGAGGTCGCCCACGTTAGTAGCGTTTTATCGGCTTGTTAATAACGTGTAAAAGAGGTTTGTATTAGCTCAGTCATTTAGTTTAAGGGTCTTTATCATTAATAGCCTTAATATAAAGTTTAACCTAAGTAATTCGGAAAGACATAAAACCGTTAGCAGTTTTAATAACCACTTTAAAGCTTACTATACTTAATATCTTATACGGCCCCTTTCATTTTCCCGGCTCCCACTATACGAGGACTTTACTTTATAATGAAAAAGTAAGAACGTAGATCATTAAAGGACCGTTTCTGGTATTAAGGGCGTTATTGATTTAGCGGCGTGCCGATTTTTTTCGTAGTTTCTTTAAAGCTTAATTATAGGTCGTAACATGTTTTTTGTATATTTGTCGAAAGCGGAAATTTACTTGTTAGGCGTGGGTACGCCCTAAAGACTAGGAGTGTTGGCACCAAGCCGTTAGAGCTCACGGTGTCATTAAGGCTTTTTACTGCCATTTATAGGCATGCCTCCGGATCTATAAAACTTCCAACCTCCAATGTAAGGATATTATACATTCGGCGAAGTAAAAAGTGTGCCACTTTAACTTTTCCAATGCTTTAGTGGGCTTTTACAGGTACCTGTTTACATTGAATGCCTATTATTTTGATTTATTTTTGTAATTCTGTTGCTGTAAAGTTGGTACTAGTATTGTCAATAACGAAGTTAAGTAGACTTAAGTATGTATCTATCTACAGTATCCTTAACGTTTCCTACGTATCTTTTTCCAAAGGGAACTTTAGGAATTTAGCTTCGTAAAAAGAGGTTGTAGAGTTAACGATATAAAGAATAAGTTTGGTTTTTTAAAAAAAGTATATTAATAAAGATTTTATAGTTAAAGTCCTTATTTTTTTTTAGTGTAAAATTGAATTTCCGGGTGGCTTAGGCATACGTTTGGCAGTAGTAGTAAAGTTTTCTAATCGTTTTTAGGGCAGAGTATTCCACATCGTTATGCTTTGTAGACTTTAGGACTTTTTGTAGATTGTTAATAATTAGGTGGTTAAAAAGCTGGTGTAGTTAACGGCTTCGTTATGTTTAATACTATTACTTTAGGGTCTTAAAAATAAAACCATAAATACCCCACTTAAAGGCGATTAAAAAACTTTGGCTGTTTTTAACCAGCTCGTTTACGTTAACGTTTATATTAACGCCGAGAGTTTTTTTATCCTTTAAGTAAAGTAGCGAAAGGGTAAGAGATTTGAGGATATAAAAAGTAATCGTTTTTAAAATAGTTTAAATTACCGATATTCCCAATGACGATAGTTATTCGCCTAAACCAAAGCCAACTTTGACCTTGCCAGTATCATAATGATTAATCTTAGTAGCTATAGTGCTTTCCCTTTACAATGCTACATATTGCAAATAGCCTCCTATTAAGTACCTTTCCGCCCCAGTATCTGAAATAAGACCTTAAAACGTGTAATTCGCGAAACGATTGCGAAAGTTAAAAGTATATAAGGGGTTAAGGGTATGGTTGGGATAAAAGTAAAGGTTTTTACTACCTAAATAGTAAAAAAAGGTATGATCGGTTAATTACTAGGTTGCTGCACCAAAAGTAGTATCTTTATATTACTTAATTTTTTTAAGAGCGTTAGTAGTATTAATTGGCTTATCGTCTTTAACATTTGTAACCTAGCTCAAGTAATTTCATCTTGAAGCAGTAGGATACGAAACGTGATACGCTAATTTTCTATTGTTACGATCGGTGGGGGGGTAGTGAGTAAACCAGTAGCCGGCCTTACTATAAATCCAATATTTCTTATTACTATTACGACGATAATGTATACGGTTAATAGGTCCGTTTAAATTTTATTAGCGCTAGCATAGGTGTTACCTTTAATTTGGAGCCGGGGTTAATAGGCCTGACCTTAGGCGTTGTGGGCGCCCATATTTACGGTCGACGTAATTGACAATCGCAAGATCTTCCTTATCAACATTAAGGAAGTTGCCGATTTGGGAATATATACCGAACGAGTTTAGTATACGTGCTATTACAGTGGTAAGCGAAAAATGTAACTGGTTAAAGAAGTTTTTACAAATGGCATTTGGGCGTTGTAAAGCGTATTCGAATTTACTAACACCCTTAATAGCTACCTATACCTATTCGCGAAGTGTAGCTTTACTAACATAGACCTTTCTTATTATCTCCTAACACATTATCAACTTGTTAATCATTTAATTAAAAACATTTATTCGTAATTCCTCCTCTTTCCTCTTTGCCATTATTGTAGTCTACCGCGTGGTAGCCTAATTTGTATAGTATTGCGCAAGGTGGACGTCGTATTCGAAGTGGCCTAGTTTTTATAGTATTGAGTAAGGTGGATGTCTTATTCGAAGTAACCCTTTATGCTATCGTAGATTTCGCGAAACGTGGTGGCGTTTGTTAAAAAGGTTAAGTAATAGTCTTTGGCGTAACCTGTAAAGATTCCGGGGAATATTAAGTGAAAACCAGAAGGTAGAACCTCCATTTATTTGCAGATATTTAGGAAAGGTATTATCTTAGTATCGAAATGGTTATAAGGATTTTCGTTATAATTTTCTGTATTATTCAATATTTTAACGAAGTCCGTTATTAAATTATAGTTAATGTTAATTATTTTGACATGTTTTAGAGGAAGATCGCAATAGTCATTTTAAGCTTAATTGGTGTTTCCTGGCGACTTAAATTTTAGAAGTTTCGAGGTACGGTGTTAAGGGTAATTGCCAGTCACCTGGCCCGATAGGTATAGTCCTATAATAGGGTCTGTAGTCGGTTTACATACGTAAATAAGTTTAAAGGGAAAAGGTTCTTAAGGGTTTTGGCGATGGAATTGCTAAAGACAATAGGTACTTGAAGGTTCTAGGAAGCTTAACGATTTTACTTAATTAACTGGTATAAAGCGCTAACGCTAATACCTCTGGTCGCGTGGGCGGCTGTTACTTTATATGCCCTGCCACCGCTAGGAGCGTATTCCGCGCTATCATATGGTGGAAATAAACTGCCGAGCATATTAACGGGTTCGTCGTCCACACGTAAAAAAGCTTGGCTTGGTTAAAGGGAAGGTCCTTTAAAGCGTATATGTGGGTGTTAATATCTCTTAACCCCTTTTCCTCTTTACTAAAGGTTTTAAGTATTAGGATCTTAGGGGTAATCTTCCTATTGAGCCAATTTAAATAAGTTTTTTGATAGTCACATTGGTGTTTTGTCCGGAATGTAAATACCACGGCGTCTGACCTCCTTCTTTAACCTGACTTTGACCGAGCATTAGATTATCTTCCATATATTAAAATTCCAATAGCTAAAAAAACTCACGAAAGTCTTAGAAAGCGCGGGTACCGCGACTGTAGTCGTTACCAAAATCTATTTCGAGAATGTACTAGCTGATGTAGTTGGTTAGGTAAGCTTTATCAGAGGTCTCGTTAACGTTTATAGTCTAGAGTTATTCGTCATAAAATTTGATAAAAACAGTTTCGAGGTTTTTAAATACTTATTTTCAGGCGGGGTCGGTAATTAACTAAAAGTGAGGACTTGTGGTAGGTATTTTGACAGGCGTATAGGGCGAAAAACTTGGTAATTTTTGGCGTAAAGACTTGGTATTTTGACGTAAAGTCGTGTAGGAACTTGGCGATTCGTTGTGAAGTCGCGTGATGTGGCTTTCTCAGCGCAACTTAATGTTTTCACTTGAAACAGCGAACTTAAAGATTAGTAAGGCGTAGGGAGTAGAAAAAAAAAGTAGGGTAAAAGTTTGATGTAAAGGGTAAGGTCGAAGGTCGTTGTTGGTCATAGTTAAAGGTTATTTATTGTAAGCCGTTGGAATTAGTCGTTTTTCTGCAGTAGTAGCACCCGTATTAATACTGACTTATTCGTTTGCCAAATTATTGGTCGAACCTTTTAGCGGCTAATCTTAACACTCTTTAAAAAGGATTAACAAAGTTTTTTTAGTGTTTTCGATAGCGATACCATCGTTACCCCTAAGTTGTAGTGAAAACCAACGCAACCTAGAAGTCTTTTCTACTTACTACCGTAAAAACCGACGAAGCAGTAGAAACTCTTCGTAAGAATCTTTCCTCTATCCCAACGGTCGTATGATTTAGAACGTAACTGGAAAATAGCTTCTTCTTTTACTTAGCTTATTTGTGATTAACCTAACAGGTAAGCACTAATTAGTGTTGATAGGCCTTAAACGTTACAACGTTGTCGATTCGATTGGTCTTCGAAGTAACAGGTGTATTGCAGTGGTCAAATGGTGGATGTATTGTTTTAGGTTTGGCAGATCGTTAGCCGGTCTGCACTGTAATTTGTATAGCCAATTGTTTGGCCCGTGCCTCAGAGTGAAGTGCAGCGTACTACACTCGACTTACATCTAATGCGGCAAGTCCGCACAAAGAAATTCACTCAACTTATAGTATAGTTGACTTTACTGTAAGTTAAGTTGACCTAATGCACTGCATGTAATACAATTCCAATAGTTGGGGTCTTATAATCATTGGTTTTTACTATATGGTACAAACTTACAGGGGCTATAAATATAGACTATATTTGTATAAGTTTGTCCATATGCTATGTAAAAGATGGCATACACCACTAGGTTTATCAGAAAAAGATTTCAACCGAATATATTTATAAAGAAAGATTCAACGCTAAAACCTTTATTCTAAGAACGAAAAGGTACAAAGACAAAAAGGAAACCTTGTAGAAATCGAACCTTAAGTTAGCCTTCCAATCAAGGCCTTAATGTAACCCCACAACTTAAAAACTCGTAAAAACGGGCGTCAAAACTGTAGCTTTAGCCGGGTTGTGTTACACGGTCATCTTAGTCCCCGCTCGATGCCTATTTGTATCGAGAATCGAACAACGATCCTGAAAGAGTAAAGGACTTGTCAAATATATATATATTGGTTAAAATCCCGTAACGGTAGGGAATATATACCTCGCTACTCGGTAAAAGATATACTTCACAACTCTGTAGAAAAATCACGACCTGAGCCACCTTTTTACCACGGACCGCAAGCTCAAGAAGTGTAAAAGAATCATAAAAAGGGTACACTACTAAGCGGGTGGTATACCGGAAAAGGTCTTTTGTAGATAACCAAAGGTATCCAAAGTATAATCGAAAGCCCCGCTAAGCGAGCGGGGCGCCGGTATAGATAGCGACGACTCAAAGATAAATAAATAAATAGAGCTGTTAAGTGCGAGCGTTTATAATGAAGGTCTTTCTTTAAGACCTTAAATCGTAAAAATAATCAAACTTGTATTGAAATTGCAGTGTGAGTTCAAATCTAAGGAGTTACATTAGTACAAGTAACGAGGGACAGAATCGTTGGTTGTGAGGGCTGTTTTCTAAATGTACCACTACGCGGGCGGTACGCCGGGCCGATGACGATCTTCATAGCCAAAAAGAGGTCGCCGGCAAAAAATCAAGTGGTGATAAAGCCTATTAGTAATGTGGTAAAATAGGATGCATGTTAAGTAATGGTGTTGAGTGCGACTGAACTTGAAATTTTTCCGTGGAAGTGGATACTGTTAGGGTTTATAGTGTAGGCTTCCTACCCTTCTTAATAATGTAGTTCGTGCACATATGCTAAGAAAGTTGATGTGAGGTCGAAGATAGACTCCTATCTATTGGTAACGTAAAAGAAAGTCTTCGGCCTAGTGGGTATATAGATTAACGATATCCTTTTCATTAGAACGGCTGTTTTTAAGGTATTGGAATATCAGGCTATTGAAGACTTTAAGTTTTAGAACTACAAGCCGGTCACAAAGTTGGTGGAAAATAACTAACTTAAATTTAATAAATAGTTAATCTGTATACTTAGTGTTAATACCGGCCTTAGCTTTCGCTAAAAAGGCTAAGGAACTAACTTAATTATAATCAACAAGACTGATATAGCGAAGGTTTAATAGTACCTAGAATAGCGTACCCATAACAGCTATATTACTACCCTATATTAACTGGAAACCCTCTAAAACCTATATATTACAGCATAAATATAAAACTTAACTAATAACAACTTTAACCGGTTGAATAGAAGGTTTAAATAACAGATAAGGAATTTGAACCAAAGGATTAATATAGTTCTAATCGACATATTGAAGACCAAATTAATAATCTTAATGAATAAGTACTTTACAAATAACGAAAACCTGTCTTTACAGATCGGCTCCTTAATAACCCTCGTTAATAAGGATAGATGGGAGCATCAGTTTAGTATTATTGGCAACCTAATTCACCAAACCTTTGTCAAATATAAGAAAACCATACGAAGGGTATTAACTTTAAAGATTTACGGCATGATAATAGACTTTAACATGGGCATAAAACTATGACAAACTTTAAAATTTATTACCAGGAAATGGAATATTTCTCTTATCCCGGTAGTAATTTATACTAATTCGAAAAACCTATTCGAATGTCTTTTAAAGCTCGGAACCACTAACAAAAAATACCTGATAATTTACGTAATAGCATTTCACGAAGGCTATGAAGGGATGGGAATTAAGAAGTTCTGGTGTATTAATAGTAAATACAATCCTATTAACGCTATAACAAAGATATCGCTAACCAGAATCTTTAGAAGGTTTGTGGATAGCAACAAGGTAATCAAATATATCGAAGGCTACATTAATAAACCCCATGGTAAAGCTAAATTACGTGGCAGTAGTTATAGATATACTAACTAATTGAAATATTACCAGGAGACTAACGATAACGACTTGTTTGATCAACACGGCTAAAGTAAAAGTCTACATAAGCCTATAATGAGAAAACTTTTTGTAGGAGTTGATAAACTCGGATTTCGGAAACATACGACAATTAAGAGAAAAATATGGTCAATTTAAGTTTGAATGAATGTAATTTGATATGGAGATTAATTGGAATTAACAGGGGTTTAGCCAGTTGACGAGGTCGTAATTTAGAGTTTACCTAAAAAAAATAGTTTACTATACTGGCGTACGCGTATAAACTGAAAAGCTGCTAATGTTGGAATAATAGTATTTGAAATACAGTAGGTCAACTTTACTATAAGTAAAGTTAACTATAATAACTGTAAATTAAGTGTATTATTTTATATAGGCCTACTGTATTAGCTGTAAGTCAAGTACAGTATACGCCCACTTCACATCATGGCACAGGCCAAGTAATTAGCCATAAAAATTACTACGCAGACCGGCTAGCGGTCTGCCAAACCTAGAACAATTCATTCACCACTTGACCACGCAATACTACTGTTACTTCGATTAATCGAATCGACAACGTTGCAACTTCTAAAGCTCTACCAACACCGACAATATTATTTCACTAGTTTTCGCTATACCTAAAATGAAAACCATACAGTAAAACCATTAAACATTTTGGCACAAAATAATGCCTATCGTCATAAACATTATTGAAAAGTCCAAAACTATTTTGTTAAAAGTAACGATGTTTTCACGGCTATTTACGTCCAGATTAGAAAATAGGAGGTAAACCAAACGAAAAACATACCTATTATTAAAATCATTAACAATTACCTTATTATCTAATCCTTTATAAGTCAAGTTTAAAATAATTGTTCGCCAAACTACTTCTTACCTATATACAAACCAAAACTTGAAACGTATATTTTTAGGTAAAATAGCTTCCGCGACGTATAACATGAAATTAATTTTGTCATATACCACTAAAAAATCATTAAAGATTTAATCAGGTATAAATATTTATTTTGACAAACGAATCTTCTCACTTGCTAAAGTTAGCAGTTGCGACAAATTTATTTGAAACCAAATTAACTTGTTTATGGAAATGGTCGACATCCAAAAAATATATATATAGATAAATATATACAACATCAATAAGTTTTCTATTCACCCGATTCGTAAGAGTTTTATTTAACAAAGTTCTGTTAATAATAACTATCATAAATTCGTAATCCGTAATAATAATAATTAGATATAGGTTTCCAACTAAAGTCGTCCTACAGCATTTATATACACAAACGAAGAAAGTTATCTTATATTATGATGGTCCATAATTTAACTCTATCTTAATAAAGTATTTTCTAGAGAAAATGATAGGTAAAATAACGTTAACAGTAATTAATTTAACATTTTTCCATATATACTTAAAATATAATTGGAAAAAAAAAAATAACAAAACCTCATTTAGGCTTTCATGAACCTATATAAAAAGTAAACGAAACTAGTATAAATAACACAAACGTAATTTATTATACAAATCATCTTATAACGAGACGAAGAACTCCTCTTTTTTACTCATTAGCGAAATTTTACAATTTAGGTATAATACATTCGCTTCCTGCGATTATAATTCTCGATGTATTCAACTCTACGACTTACGTCCAACAAATAAATCTTTAACTTTTATAATAACTCGGAAACTTAGGCAAGATATAAGATTATTAAGCGTAAAAAACTAATAACTTCCAAATATGTTTTCAACACTTTAAAAGTGATTGAAAAAGAAAAATCGCGAAAGGCCTAGGTATATTTAACGGTTATTAAAAACTGAAACCGTTTACGCTAAATTCGAGTCATTTAACAAACGCAAATCCTATATAAGATTTTTCTGAAAATAAGGATATTCCAAACTTTATAAATAGAAAGAAAATTTATACTAAGTGACTTTAATAATTTTCGAAGTTACTTAAAGAAATCATTATCGATAAAAGTTCGATAGAATAGTTTCTATAATTTAAAAGTGAGATATATGAAATTTTATACGGACGTTGGTAGTTTTTTAAAATCTATCAATAATACATTATAACGGTTTAATCCTTAATAACTTACAAAAGTTAACCGATTTCGACAATTTTAGTATACGAGTAATTAAAGAAAGATTTATCACATCAATTACCGAAATATAAAAGGATTCCCTTAAGTAATCGATAACTTCGAATTCAAAAGGTAATAAGTAGATGTTAATAATAACGCATTTATCCAAAGGCTTAAGGTCAACTATTACAAGGCTTTTATCAACACTATAAAGTCTTCTTTAAACTACGAAAACTATTACGGCGAAGAGTAAAACATTGTTTACGAATTTAATACAGCATTAACAGTATAGATCGTTGAACTATTAATTCAAAAAACCTTGTCTCGCCGAAAGACTAGGTAAAGATTACGATTGAATGTTACATTTTGTTAGTTTTTTTACAAATTGAACTTTTATTATTGAACTAAAAAAAGCTTAATAAACTTAAAATAGTACCAAATATCAGGCAATTTATCGAAATATTTTACGAATTTAAAAGTTTCAAACGCTATTACTACGTTAATATAAGTTCTGTATTTAGCTTTTAGCATTAATATATAATTTTGAGCTTTAATATCGAAAAATGCCGGATAGTCTTTAAAATAATACTTATCTCATTGATTAACGAAATTTAGTTCTTTTACATTTTCCATAAATTTTCGCTAAATTTCTGTCGATTTTCGCATCGAATCCTAAATAAACCTCACAAAGATACCTCGGAATAACGTATCAAATTATAGATCAACAAAAATTTCCGAAAAAAAGGCAAGATTACATTTTCTTTACTATTTCAGCAATATAAAAGTCTAATTAAAACTCGGCTCCTATAAATAAGGTTTTAAAACCCAAGTCGCTTATAATAACGAAAGCTACTAAAGAATTTCCAATAACCTTACGAATAGGGAAAGAAATCTTGAAGGCCACATTTCCGATTCCTATTACCTATGATAACGTTTACACAACACCGTTCTAAATGGTGTAAAAATACACCGTATCTTCACATTCCCTAATAATTCCACAAAACATGTTGGTAGGCCTTTATCGTTGAAACGTAGTCGATTCGAATCAATGTAGTCGAAGTAACTAGTGATGCGTTGATATTGTTGATTGAAGTGTGTGTAAGTTCTAAGTTTAGCAGACCGCTATCCAGTCTGCACACTGATTTGTATGGCCAAATTCTTTGGCCTGTACCCCACTTTTAAGTGGGCACCTATTGCACTGCACTTGCAGTGCAGTCCAACAAACTACAGCCAATTTTACAGTCAGTACAATCAACTTTACTGCAAGTAAAGTTGACTTGACTGTACTTCATTTAGCTGATATTCCAATAAAACATATATTTAAAAATATCAACAGTCGTGGTAATATGATTATAAAGCTGAATAATATAAGGCGTAATTAAATACAAAATCGCGTTCAACGCGAATAAATACTATAAGGTAAACATAAATAAACAACTTTTAGAAAATAAATATACTTAATTAGGAAATACACCATTTGCTTAGGTAACATTATTTCAGCTACGGCTTTAAGGAGAACTTTATATACGATTGGATTCGTGATTATCTTATAAATTGAAAATTATATGTCGAAATTACTATTCTTCAAACTATAAAATTCTCTAACGCCTTAAATCATTTGGTATTTAGTTTAAAAAACTTCCGTTTTGATATAATTAGAAAAGTACTTATCTAGTTAAGATTTAACAACGCGATTTTTACATACACCTATATCTAGGCATAATATATAGCTTAGCCTAAAAACATGCCACTCACGGCAATTTATAGAAAGCAATAACGGCCTATGGCGAAAACGACTTTCTTATTAATTAGCTTGGCTACAATAACTTTCACATTTTCTGTATATGAAGCGACTTCCTTAAGGCTAAATTTCAATAAATTTACATAACATATTATTTCCCTTATGACTCGCAAGGATAAGGTTTTTATTTATAGGTATAATTTAAAATATATGAAAAATTCTTTACGAAAATAGTAAACCTACTTACAATAAACATATATCTGACAGTTTAAATAAGTTTCACTAATATGACTGAAGTCTAATACCTTATTTATAAAACCCACCTTACTCGCTTAAAAAAGCAAGGAAAAGCGTTTAAACTTACTATGACTTTGGTCGGAATAATTAACATCTTTTAATTTCAATTATATATTATTAACTAGTTTACGACAAAGACTATGTTTGCGATACCAACTACGTTCGCGACAACCATCGCCATCGCAACGACGACCATCATGATCGCCGCGATAATCATTATCGTAACACTTCTCGTAGAACTTATTCTCAATCTCGCAAGGTCCGCGATCGTACTTACGAATACGATAGCTACTTTTACTGGATTCCTTATTATACCTCTGTTTCTCTTTATAAAAATTGGTATTATTATACTATTTTTTTGTTAAACATACCAAAAATCATACTTCTTTCTAATATCATAAACAATAAACTTGTAATATGGGTATTTATCATTAACTAAAGTTAGTAAAATAATATTGAACTCTTTGATTTCACACATATACTCGCGAAATTTTTACTTACGGTTTGGAAAATGAAGGTTTTATTTTATACTTGAATCTAACAAAAACCAAATATCAATTATAACTCCATTTTCGGTAGATCTTAGACGTTGCAATGTTGTCGATTCGATTGGCCTTTGAGGTAACAGAAGTATTACGTAGTCAGATGGTGTTGCGATGATATTGTTGATTGATGTGTAAGTTCTAAGTTTGGCAGACTGCTAGCCAGTTTGCACACTAATTTGTATGGCCAAACGCTTTGGCCTGTACCTCACTTTGAAGTGGGCACTTACTACACTACACTTGCAGTGTAGTATATTCCAATCCCACAAACTGCAGTCAATTTGCAGTACGTACAATCAAACTTACTGCAAGTAAAGTTGACTTGACTGTACTGCACTTGACTGCTATTCCAACATCCAAACAAATTTTCGTTACGCCGATTAAAAATATCCTTTACCTATATGTACCTTAACTTAGTTGAAATGTACTTTCGTAAATCGTATTCGTCTTCTATAAGTTTTTATAAAGTAAAGGTTAATTTTTGAAACTTTTTTATAACTCGAATCAAATTTATCTCAAACGTTGTATTAATACACCTGTAATAAATTTTAAACTTAAAATGGGTAACCTCAGGCGTTTTTCATTCAAAATCTTTTTATTTCAAACAAAATAGCGAAACCCTATGGTAAAATAACGAATATAAACACGATTAAACCTTTCACCTCGGAATTAAGCTTGGTAAAACTCTTTCAATAAATCTAAAAACTCTAAATATTAATAAAAACAAAGTTACGGCCTACTGTAACAATATCCATGTCAAAAGGATTGTAGTATTTCAAGTTATAAACGCCTATATTATCTCGCTTTAAGTAGCGAGAAGTGTTAACATATAAAAACTGAAAAGCTGGAGTGGACCGATCACTACGAAGACGTAGACTTTGAGGAAGAGGCGTAGGGCTATAAAGATGATAATGAGGATTCTAAGAACAAAGAAGAGAACTAAAAAAAGCAAGGATACTCGTTTCTCTCACGCGTAAGGGCCTCAAAGAAAATTTACGTAATTATCTAGTAATCCTTAATTTGCTGTTACAAACCTGTATCAACAGTATTAAGGCGTTTATTAAAGATTATGCTCATCTCTGTCATTTATTGCTGCAAACGTCTAACCCATTCTGGTTTGGAAGAGGGATTTATGGTGGCACGAAGGGGCGTATAATGGCGGGGAAAGGAGGKTGACGAAGGAGAGGTTAGCAGAGGAATGCTTGTAGGAGGCAGCGCTGACAGCCAATGGTAGCGGCGGAAGATAACGGCGGCGGCGGCTTAGCTGCGGTCAAAATAACGGCGTCGACTTAAATGACGACGACAGCAACAATAAGGAGAGAAAAAGGGGGTTGGAAACAATAAAGAGTAAATGGTAATTAGTGAAAAAGGAGAAAATGAAAGGTCTAATGGAGTGAGAGGTTATTAACTTTATTTTTACTTAGTAACAAAACTAGTAACACTCCTTTCGTTTTGTCCTATTCAGACTGGTAAAAGGTATGTCTAGTGCTTTTCAACTCTTTTACTTACAGCTACAAATTATTGGTACACGTGTAGGGCGGCAACGTAACGTTGAAACAGCGTAGTATTCTGATGATGGAAGAGGAAGAAACTAGAACTAGAGCGTAGAGCGAAGCTCAGCAGAGCTGAGCAATGTAGCTGCACAGGCAGGCAGGTGCCTGTGCCTTCCTTTCCTTCCCTTTCAATGTATATAACCCTAAACTGATGTATAATACTTCTCTACTAGTTATTAACTATCAACCATTAATTATTGATTTTCATATCATCTTTGAATCATCATCTTTAAAATTTATTTATGTTCTAATTTTACACTATAATTAAGCGAAACTTACTTGTATTAGGTTTTGATCATAATGAACCTATTATTTTGATATAGTATTTTACGCGTCAGAAGTTAAACAAGCTAATTACATATCCATGTATTCCTCTTACAATTTCAATATTGTCTTTAACATTTTATACCTAAGTCTATGTAATTTGCATACATATATAAACTATAATAAACTCAATTACCTGGCTAAAATACATAAAACTATTGCAATAACAAATGACGATAATTAATCACAGCATTAATGAAAAAATCAACATTCATCATATGAGCTTTAAATGAAAAAAATGAAGATAAACAAATTATTATAGTAAGTAGATTTAATACCGTTACTTTCAAGCGAAATGAGAGTTTTTAACATAGCTTTAAACGATTTTTACCGTAACTTTAAATAATTTCGTCACAACTTTAAGTGTTTCATCGTAGGTTGAAATGCAAACGTTGTAATTTTGAACATTAGTGTAGTTATAACGATCATAACATATCTGTGAATTGATTTTTGAACGGTTTCTATTGTTTTAAGCGTAAAAAAATCGATATATATAATTACTCTTTCGATAAATGTATTGTTACAGTCAGATGAAATGGTATCTTTACCAATGTTTGGAGTCTTAAAGTTTATTTAAAAATATTTCTTAAGTTTCATTCTAACATAAAGGACTATGTTTTCTTTACGTTTGGTAACTTATTATAAGGGTTCGCTATTTTTTAGTGAAATACTGAAATTTCTATAAGAAGCGTATAAAGTTGAGCTTTATAAAATTTTAAGCTATTATAAACGTTTTGATATAACGCTTCCAAATAGACCCTAGCCGCGTCACAAAAAATTTCAAAAAGTTTACTTTTACTTTACGAAACCTTATAAATAAAGAATACAGCTTTCGTAAACATATTTAAACTGAACTCTGATACTTACGAGCCACAAGTACTTTCGACTAACATATTTAAAATTGGTATAAATTTACAATTACCATATTATTTTCACTGGATTTATATATATATATATTTAACTATTTAACCCTAAATCCATATTATAAGAATTCATGTTGGAGACTTCAAAATCTAAAACCATTTTATTTGCAGTTGCTAATCGTAGATACTTATATTACAATATTCTTGTTAAAAATATTCGTAAAAGGTACGATTCACACCGCTCGTAAAAAAAACCTTGGCATAAGAACTTAGATTTATATATAGATAGAAGAAGTGTTGGAACAGCAGTTAGTTGCAGTATAGTCCAGCCAACTATACTGACAGGTAGTTGATTATACTGATTTCAAGTTGACTGTATTGTTTGTGGGTTGATTGTAAGTTAAGTACAATATGTGCCCACTTCAGACTAGGGCACGGGCCAAGGAATTGGACATACAAATTAGTGTGAAAACCGGCTAGCGGTCTGCCAAACTAAGAAGTAACCAAATCATCACTTTTAATTCAATACAATAGTTACTTCTATATCGATTCGAATCGACTACGTTGCAAAGATAAATTCCTACCAACACTTATCAATTCTTATAATATTAAGCACAAATAAACTAAGTAAAAGAAAATGATACTTTCAGGTTATTACGCTTTGTTTAGGAAATATAGAGGAAAGATTCTTGCGAAATACCCTTATAAACCGTGAAGTTGTTTGCGGTAGCCTAGAAGTAGCTAAGGTATCGATATCATAAAAAGACAAGTAATCTTCATCAAACCATTCTTACAACAAAATTGTTAAGATTAACCACGTAAAAACCTCAAAATTATCATTACTAAAATTATCAAACAGCTAAATTACTACTACTATCGCTACTACCATCGCGGATACTACTATTATAAATCGACAAAAGACAAAGTGTTACAACTCTTTTAATTGAAAACAACAACTTCAATAACAAACAACCTACAACACACTATTCTAAATCAAAAGTTTCCCCCTACATTACTTCAATATTTTTTAAGATACCTATTAAAACATTAAAATTAACAACGTTACTGATTCCGTCGAAAAAGAAGCAATTAAAGCCCTTGGTATTATCTTCGTCAAATAATACGATAATAACCTCTAATTTGTAGATGCCGATGAAAACTCTTCAATTAAACACCTAACCAACACAAGAAGCCATTTTATCCTTAACTTAAACACCACCAAAACCGATTAAAAAGCTATTGCCTTTAACGATTTCTAAAAATAATTCAATGATTGGACGTTGAATATCTGAAAAGAAACATATGAAAAAGTTAAGTTAAGAAGAAAAATTGAGTTATGCAATCGCGAGGTTAATCTCTATATAAAGAAAAGAAAAGCGGATAATCTAGCAAACGTACTTTACAAATACGTAACGAATGAGGACCTTTAATAAGTACGTAAACATAAGGATAAAGGTAAAGGTATCGCTAACGATAACATCTCTTAACGTTATCACACGCGTTAGTGAAACCTTATTCAAACCTAGATAAGTTCCTTAAACACTTACCATTCTACCTAAGGACCCAGATGCACTAATACTACTAACGTAAATAAAAAATCAATTAATCCAGACGTAAAAAGTCATCAAATCCATCAATTAATAGAATAGAAATACTAAAGAACATTTTAATACTAACAAGAATATCACCAAGTCCATAGCAATCCTCAAATTCCCCAATACGTTCAATTTTAATAAATTAGTCAATAATATCAACCAAAAAACAGTAACGGCGTCACATGGAAACCTATTATAAACACAATTACTAGCCTTTTCTACTCTAAACTTTATCAAATATAACCAATATACAAATATTAACACTAATATCACCATTCGAAAAACCAAACTTTTTTTTACAACCAATACATGACTTTTTACCCTTTAGATATTATTATAGTAAATAGGAACTACGCAGCAATCATGACTTTGGTTAAAATCTGCAGAGGGAAAAAAAGTATAATGGTAAGCTATACAACCTTCTCAACGTTAAGTTACAACCATTCTTCAACATTTACCGCTAAAAAAAGATTAAACTAATAGGCTTTTACTCGCTATTCCCTAATATCCTTACCGGCCAAACCGAGAATTACTACCTTCCGTATTTACCAAACTACTTGTTATTTCAAAAAAATTCAATAATTTCAAAAGTTACTTCAAAGGTAATCATGATCTTTTCTGACACCAAATAATTGAAAACATTATTAAGTAGTATTATATACTGGAATATAAAAAAGATTCAGAGAACAAAACGGAAATTTTCAATCAAATGCTTTATAGGCTAATGTTTTATTAACAGGCTATATGAAATATGAAAACTAGTGAAAAAACATTAAACTATTAAGTCCCTCAAACTATTTCAAATCACAAAAAGTTTAAATACGCCGTATAATAACCTAATGCCACCTGTAAAGTCTTTTTTAACCAGTTACGTTCTTTGCTTATATTATTACAGAATGAGTACCATGCTTAACTAATATATACCCTTAAGCTTACGACCTTAACAATAACGATGAAAATTTCGTTCACACCTACTATATCTATCGCAAATACAAAAACATCAGGCAATACGATTAACAGGAAGCCCTAAATTAAAAGCCTACCCAGTAACACAAGCAAAAAAAAAAAAAACTTTTTTTTTTAAAAAAGAAAAAACTTTAAATCAGTAACGAAAATTTCTTTGAAGCACCAAAAATCAATATATTTACGGGAAACAAAATTGCTGGTAAACACGAAAAACTATTACTAAATACGAAAAAAAACAAAGAATATACCACACGTAATACCCCTCTATTTTTACTTGAAAAACATATTAAATACATTACATATTTTAAAGGTACAAAAACACAAAATAAGGAAATTCTTAAAGCTATCAGCTAATATAAAGATATTATCACTAATTTGAAAATAATGTAATTACTAGCCGAAAATGCCTTCTCATATCGCCTAATAGGTAAAGACCCCCGTTGTCTTTATAATGATAAATACTTTGGCCCTATACACTTGTTTACTATTTCCAGTTGTTACGAAAAACAAGTCTTTCAAGATATCATACTAAACACTGTGGCAATACGATACTTAACTAAAGTATATTCACAATACATTCCATTAAAAAAATACACTAATGTTGATACAGAACTTGACTACACGGATACTAGTAAAGCTAAAGTTAGATTTAAACCTTAAAAAATCCTTACTAAAATCGATAATTATAACAATAGTTAGGCCTATTTTCTTCCACATTTTGAAATCTCCTACAACCTTTCTTTTTAACTTCAAAGATATGAAAAATCACGACGTTTACTTTAATATTCAAATTTACGAATAAATTAAAGGTAAAAAACAAAATCTGCCACTTAATTTAAAAAAATACACATATAATTTCACTCTCAAGGCATAAAAACAATAATATTCAACTTAAAGGAAACAAAACTTCGTTAATTACATCAACGATTCAACTACTCAGTACGTGATAATCTGCATAAGGTTCTTAAGGCAGCTAGTCATAAAAATATAAACGTTCCTATATTGAAGGCAATTAAACTGCTTTCATATTATGAACAAACATATTTACAAACCGCCTATAAATTCAAGTTCACATAAAAAAAATAAGATTCTAACTTTAAAATTTCCCTTTCCATATTTTACTTCAATAACAAGACTATATTTAATGTTATTAACTCTTTCATGGCGTTTTCCAACGCGAAATTCTTCAAAAATATCACGACGAAAAGAATATGGGAGGTATCACGTATTTTATAAATTAAAAAGTACCTGAACCACCCAAATATTCTGATTTATAATACTGGTACCGACTTTATTACGATTAAATTTCAAATTCATACCAATTTTTTTTTAATACAAATAAATTCCTGTGTAGTCTGACTAAGGTATTGAAAAGATTAAAAAGGTTTACAAAGTTTTAAAAAGGGCCTACGAAGTCCACACCTTAAAAACTAGCAGTTTCACAAACTTTGAAATACAGCCGTAAATAGTAGTAAAAGGCCTTAATAATACTATTAGTCCCAATGTTTTTATACTAATATTACTGGCATTTGGATTGTACTTACTTATAACGAATAATTATTATTATCATCAAACACTTAACAGCGATTTGTGACATACAATAAACCTTAAAAGAATTAAGAAAGTAGTCGGCATGCTGCTAGATTAATAACTTCCTTAATACCGGATACGAATCATCGACAACGAACGTACTATCTCTACCTTTTCAAAGAAAAGTCTTTACGTAAAAAAAAACAGGCATACAAGACAAAGCCTATACTATAATAAGTATCGCCAACCTAAACGTAATGGTTGAAACCGCTAACGGTTCTATCACTTTCCGTATCACGTGGGTTAACCTGTTATAACCCAGACAACGGTTGGGTTAGGAAATAAGCCAGCATGCAGCTAAGCCATGGAGAGCCTGTAGTCCAACACATCAGATGAGGAACATCTCTTATGTAAGAAATATGACTAAGAAAGTCACGTGATGGATCATTATGGATCAGTTACTAATCCAGAGTGAGGCTACATGAGACCAGTAAGGATCAGCCACCGATCTAAGGTAAGGCAGCACTAGATCAGTGGGATCAGTGCGGTGATCCAAACGATCCAGTACTGAAGATAGTATAAAGGCAACAGGATATAAGGACACGGTCAGCACCATAGATAGCATTTCCTTCATAGCTCTTCAGTTATCAATCTAAGTATTCAGTCTACACACCTGAATAGCCTAACGGCTAGTGATCATTCTACAGCACGAACAAACATCTTCTGATATTGCACCTTTGTTACCTCTGCTACCTTACTGCTAACATAAACCCCCTGACACCTTCTATTTACTCACGGGTATTTAGTGTGATCATTACACAACCCATATAGAAATCACTTCAAATCCGATGAATATCTATAAACCGATAGAAAAACTTAAGCCGGAAACCATAGAATCAAGAAAGTCAGCTATTATAACAGTCCTAAACGAACTATTAACAAAATTATGAAGCGCTGGAAACGTAAAAACCCACCTAAAACTAGAATATACACTAAAAAAGAGGATGGCGAAAAGGATTAAAAACCTGGGAAGGCATAAACAATAAATTAGGTATCTCAATAGGAAAAAACCAACGAGAAGCTTGAATTTCAGTTATTAGCTAAAATCATTATTAATATACTAGGAAAATCATTTAGGGAAAGCTACTGGATTGAAATCGACGACTTTAATAAGCGAAGTTATTCAACTTATATCATTAGCGTAATTTGAAAGGTAAAAAGACTCTGTATTAACGTTAACGTTTAAATTAAGTAACTGGTTTAGATTGAGGGAAGTAGAATATTTCAATTTCATTTCAAATGAATGTATTTTTGGGTTTAGTTTGAAAGTCTAGAGGTAATGTTATGAAACCTAACGGAGTTTGAATTTCGTTAACTATATTGTAGGTTTAATCATCCAGCGACTGATAGGCTTGATAAAGTTTTAAAAGGGATTAATTAAGAAAATATGGATTTATTAACATTAAAAGTAATTAAACGGCTTTTTTACTACTGTTAAACACACCTTTAAATTCCTTTAAGGTTTAAGTTTACGTTAAAAGAAGATCAAGATTTTAATTTCAAGGTTTTTGTAGACGTATTTTACCTAAAAGGTAAAATAGTATTTTACATTATAGACTCCACTATGGCTTTTCATGTCGTCAAGTTTCTTAAAACTATTACGGCAAAAGAAACGTAGGAAATATTACGTACTTTATAGATTAATATGTACTTTAAGCTAACAAACTTACTAATTCACGATACCAGTACCAATTTTGTTATAATAAAGTTTTAAGTTAATGGTAAGTTGATAGTTATTTAGTATAAATAAGTTTTTGTTAAGGACTTTTAGGGTATTAATAAGATCGAAATGGCTTAAGATTTTTCGCGAAAAGTTGATAATATTTTACCTTGAAGATTTGAAACTTTTTCAGCCTAAAAATACAGATTTAAATAGCGGTAAAAGGCCTTAAAAATATTGTCAATCCTTATAGGCTTATACCAAATTTGTTGGTATTTGGAGTTTACTCATATATAACAACTAAGTTGTTATTTTCGCCAAATATATAGAACTTCGTTGTGGTATATAGCAAAGCCCTAAAGGAATTGAAGAATTAATTAGCACGCCGTTAAGTTAACGACACCTTTAATACTAGGAAGGTACCGTCAATAATAAGCTTACTATCCTTCCCCATTGAAAGTAAAGTCTTTACGTAACAAAAGGAAGGTAAATGTAATAAACCATATAAAATTTCAAGTATTATCAATTTAAACATAATAATTAAAATTATTTATGAACTTGTTACTTTTAGGGGTACATAAGTTAAGCTATAAAAAAAATCCCTCAAGTATAATGAAGATTATAAAGCCGATAACCTCTAAACTGAGTGAATTAACAAATATGATACTCTTAAGCCGATATTCAATAGATTAATAAAATATTGACAGTATAGAAAACTACTTATGAGGAGGATATATACTAAGAAAAAGGATGGTGACGAGGATTATAGGCCTGAAAGGGCATATGAAACAGTGTAGATATCTTAAAAGAAGAAGTTTAACAAAAAAATGGCTTTTAAGTTGTGTATTAAAGGCATTATTACTACACGGAGAAAGCCCTTCAAAAAAGCGACTAAGTGGAGATTAACAGAATTTATATGTGAGGGGTTATTGAACTTGTACTGTAAAACAATGGACCGGTTATATAAAAAGTCACGAAGAATCGCTTAAAAATACGGTAACAAAGGTCAAAACTGAATCTTTACTTAATCGCTTATAATCCAAAAAAATAGCTACCGTTTAATCGTCACAACTATTTCCAGTTTAACTACTAGCGTAAGAGGTTAGTTTATACTTAATGACCGTGATATAATGCAAGTATACACGCAATTTGCTACCTGTTTTTAACGGATTATAATATTATAACTACCAAAAGAATTAAGGGACAAGTTTCTATCTGGCACAGTAATATGTTATATTAAACTTGTACACAGACTGGTCGAAATAGACCTCCATTGGTTTTTAATGTATCAGGCTTACTTTAACAATAGGTTAGATATAAACACTTTAACGTTTAACCCGTGTTTATTAATTACAAAGGCCAAAGACTTCGGCACCGTAGGTATACAAATTAACGATACATTTTTCTCGGAAATATTAGGTTTATAACGGCGAAATAACGTGCTATCGAGAAGTCAGGCCTTCAAAAGCGTAAGTTGATCGAAATGTTGGCAAAGAATATATAACTTAACTTTAATAAATCGGTAATCTATATCTATAATATTAAGGCTACAAGAGACACTTATATTAGCTTATGTCAAAAAAGAAAAGCTATGAATCTGACGACTATCAAAGACCCATGTGATAACATTACAAAGATACCTAAATTAAAGGGCACATATGGTTTATATCGCCACATTATGCTAACCGAAAGTATTGTATAACCTATCTATCGCGGTATAGGTATAAAATACATAAAATAAAGACTGTAATATATTAAACGAAAAGATTTAATAATAACTCAACCAATAAAAAAGAAAAATGAATATAATTCCGGTAAAGCTAACGAAAGCGAAACTAATCATCCTTGCAAACGGTTTTTTCCTCCAACAATACTAACATTATATCATAAATCGGGGTTTTTATAATATTCGTTGACAGAAAAAGGTCTAAAAGGTAATTTATAATTACTGGAAACCTTGTACACTAAAAATCTGTTAAGTACTAATGTGTAATACGAAAGTGCTGATATAGGAGGTATATGGTATAATATCAGGCTTTAATATCGGTATTATAACTAACGGTATACTAAGGATTGTTACAAATAGCTGGAATTACCTCCAATACCTGTAGTAATGTATATAGACTCTCGGAACCTTTACGAGCATCTATTAAAGCTGGGCACGACTAAAGAAAAACATCGAATAATAAACGTAATGGCTTTAAGGAAGATATACGAAACCCCGCGAATCGATGAATTCCGGTAGATTAACGGCAAAGATAACTCCGTTAACGCTATAAATAAGGTTACGCCTAATGGTGCCTTGGATAGGTTTATAGATAATAACACGCTAACTGTTGGAACAATATTAGCTGCTATTTTTAGCAAGTCAATTACAGTGCAGTCAGTCAACTTTACTTACAGTAAAGTTGACTGTATTGACTGCTGGTTGTGGTACTGCACTGCAAGTGCAGTACAGTAGATACCTACTTTAAAGTGGGGCACAGGCCAAAGCGTTTGGCCATACAAATTAGTATGCAGACCAGCTAGCGGTCTGCCAAACTTAGAACTTACACATCCCAATCAACAATATCAACGCAGCACTAGTTACTTCGACTACAGTAATTCAAATCGACTATATTGCAACGATAAAAGCCTACTAACACTAACCGTACAAATTAAGAGTTACGCGGACCACTCAGCATGTAATTTGAGAGAATAGGGAGACCCTAACAAACTTAAAGACTGCTAGGGTAATAATGTTAATAACAACAGTGGCAAAGGTAGCGATAGTAATGCTAGTAAATTAAACTACTGGTAAAACGTACGCAAATAGTAGAATACGTAATATGTATAGGTTTATAACGAAAAACCTATATACGGGTATTGAGAAATAAAGGGCTCGGAGGGGTAAAACAAAAGGGCTATAAAGGGCCGTAATTAATTTTGATTTTGAAACGAATTGATCTGAATTAATAGAGGTTCAGCTTATTGTTTGCTTACAAATTAAAGAGGGTTCTCAAAGGTTGCCACCAATTAATGGCAGGCTACGCTAGCGTACATGCATAAAACAAAAAGCCGCCAGTGTTAGAATAGCAGTTAAATGCAGTTCAGTTAAGTCAACTAAACTGTCAGTTTAGTTGATTGTACTGACTGCAAATTGGCTGCAGTTTGTGGGACTGCACTACAAGTGCAGTGCAGTAGGTGCCCACTTCAAAGTGGGGCACAGGCCAAAGCGTTTGGCCATACAAATTAGTGTGCAGACCGGCTAGAGGTCTGCCAAACTTAGAACTTACAACTCAACAATCAACCAATTTCAATGCAGCACCAGTTACTTCGACCACAGTGATTCGAATCGACTTCGTTGCAACGATAAAGGCCTACCAACAGTAAATCTATTTCAATCTATACAGGAAATAGGTTGATAATCAAAGATATTTCTTTTATTTCAAAGTGATAATGTTTCCAAATGTAGGTTAATGAATGGTAATTTCAGCAATATTCGGTAACATATTAAAAATATGTGTTTACAAGCAAAAAAGTTATACATCAATCATTATGATAAACAGACCCTAATTAAGACGAATGTTAAGAAAGAATCCGATTAAAACGAAAAACTAGTGAACCAATTCCAACATCAACAAATAACTAGTAAAACAAATTGAATTACAATGTGGGTCACGAAATGAAAAAAACACTAAAATATATAAACATAATATAGGTGTTTTTATCGGTAGGACTTGTAAGGTAAGTCCTGCTATTTTTCCTTACTAGTAGGATGGTATAATAGGACCAACTGCAAATCAAAATCGATGGTATTAAAAGAGAACTAAGTTGGGCTACTGCTAGTCGATGGCCCAGATATTTATACTTCTAAACAGTTGTGAAGATCACCCCTTGTGTGACTGGACAGCCAGTCAGTGAATGGTACAAGTCACAGACGGTTGCCCTTTACTTGGCCGTACTTGTCAGACGGCCAGTGAAGTGGCCAGGTTTGACTTAGCCAGCCAGACTGTGATTTTTGTAAGTCAATTGAATTAGCCACTGGTTGCAAACGGCTGTACTGCAATTGAGTTGTCAATGCTGCAGTATGTTCAATTGGTCTGTACGTTGGTCTATGTGTTGGTCTGTACGTTGGTCTGTGCGTTGGTCCAGTCAATATTCCAACAGTTTTATTTGTTTTCAGCCTCACTTTGAAAACTGGGTTTAGTCAGTATGTAGAAAAATTAATTTAGGGGGTGTGTCACATTAAATGTGCGGTATTACCCCTGGGGTTTTCAGTTTACTTAAAATATTTAATACGGGATAACATCAAGGATCACGGGATAACACGGAGGGTTTTGGGACTAGTTATTTCAATTAGTGACAAATGGTTAAGTCTGTGCTACTTTTAATCCAACCCATATTCAAGCCTGAAACAATAAAACTAATCTGTAAGTACTGTGAAGTATATTACACATTATACGCTGATCTGTCAACGACGTCGCAGCATAAAGAGCCCGCATTGTGCCATGCTCATCACTCACATACAGCCGCAGATCCGTCCGTCTCCGGGGCGGGCACGCCGGTAGTCAGGTCTGCTGTGAGAGCACCGACTCGCCCGGGCTGGCGTAGGACCACGTGTTCACCGCATAGCGCCATCGACATAACGGTGCCCACCACAACGAGGTCCGTCACTATCACGAATATTAGCATCAGCAAGTCACACGACGGCCCGGCCAGATTCCAGCACCCCAAACCATCCCTATAATATATAACCACTGCTTCACGCCGTTACACCGATGCCCATGATGTCTTGAACATCAAGATGAGCTGGCCATACCAGTAGGCCACACAAACACTCCTGTATTCGACAGGAAACTGTGGGATGGCGAGTCGAACGAGGGCGGGGACGGGTTGTCTGGTTCAAACACATTTTACTCCCGGCATACCTCCTTATTACCGTATGCCAGACTTTGACCGTAAGGAGGTAAGGTCCTGAGTGATGTGAAACCCTGTGGGCAGGCAGCTAATTAACATACCACTTGGTCAATTTCTGGCGCGGAATCATCGTCACGAGATTCATTCATCATGGGGTGTTCTGAGAAATCTTGGGTCCATGATACGAGGCTGCGAGAATCCACAGTCAGTCCAAAATAAGCACTCGAATCTCCACCTGATGACTTGCGCCTACTAGGGGCCATTCTTACCCCAAAACTCCGACTCCCACGGTCAATTGTTGCGCTCACCGCCACCGCCACCGCCGGCGAGCTTGCTGGCCAATTCCTCCAAGTGGTCCTCCTCTTCCGAGTCACTCTCCTCAAGCTCGTCAAAGCTGCTCTCGGCCATGGCCGGACGTCGTAGGGATGTTGCAGGGCCGTCGAGGTCATCATGAGACTCGACCTGCCAGCCGCTCCCCTCCTGCACGTTGCCAGCTGGAGCGTGAGACTTGTCAGTCGCCTCGCCGTCTTCTTCGAAGAGCTGAAGGTCTTCGCCACGGCGAATGACTTTTCCACTCGCTGTGCGGACAGTGTCCCTGTCCACGAGAACGTCTTCGCTGGTGATTTCGACTTTGGAAGCTTCCTTCTTGCCCATAACTCGGCTCTCCGCAAACTTGTCACCCAGAAGGCTTGCAGTCTTCGTCTTTCTGTCAGGACTCTGCTCTTGAGGGGCTTTGTGGTTCATGTAGAGTGCGTGGTTCTTCGGCTGCCACGTAACCGGCGGCACTCCACCGCGCGCAATGCGAGCAAGTTCCATGTGGAACAGCCAGGGGAAGCTGATGAGGGGCATTGGGAAGTCAGGACCCTGGTCGTCGGAAACCTTGTTGCCATCGTCATCAACGACAGGTAGTGCGCGCGCTTCCAGTGCCTCCCGGACCTCCTCATGGGTGACCTTGTACATGGCGGCAACAAAGCGATCCAGTTTCCCGAGGTCGATTCCAGAGTAAGAGAAGATCATTGACTTCGGCGCCACACCGGTGATAGCCTCGCCACACTGCATCCGGAAGCGGTCCTTGAGAGCAGACACGTCTCGGCCCACGTCCTCTTGTAGCTTGTAGTCGCTGCCAACCCGGGGCTTGGACAGGACGAACGTGGACCATATCTCGAACTCGCTGACGGGACGCTCGTGCTGGCCCATGAGACGACGCATTGCGATGTCGTACCTGGCCTTGACCTTCTTCGCCTGGGCAAGCTCCTCGGCTGTGAGTTCGAAGCGCGACAGGATGCGACTGTCGAATGGCAAGTCGTAGGTGGGGTTGAACTTCTCCACGTTGATGCGATCATAGATGAGTCCAACGGGCTGGCGAGACCTGTATCCCTTGCCCTTCTTCTCCATCCAGTGAGGGTATTCTTTCACAGCCAGGCCTCTGCGCATCACAGCTACCTGACCCGATTTGACATAGTCGACCGCCCGTGAATGCAACTTGGCCAGCTCAATACCTATGGTTTGTTAGCATATCTGATACGTTAGAGCTAGCTGATCGAGGATACGTGCACTTGTCACCTTTCGGCGTAATCTTGTCTGACCATGCAAAGTGGGCAGTGGCAACGAGACCTACACAATCATTCTTCATGTATTGTGCGAAGAACTCGCACATGTCGTCGATATTGATGTCGTCCTCTCGGTCGGCTCCCGGAGCAGGAGACTCAGCATCGTGGTTCATGGGAGGATAGTCCCACTCCCGGGGCACCAGTCTCTCGTCCCAAAAGACGAAGAAATCGTCGCCGTCCAGATCACCGCCCGAGCACATGCTTGGAATATCTCGGTCACCGGCCTGGGGAAACACCACGACGTTTTTCAAATGGCGCAGTCCAGGGACATCCACAGCCTCGACGACTCGGACATCACCCGGGTGAAGCGATGGGTTGCGGCCAACAACGCATACACCCGTGACTACCCTATAGTTGAGCGAGTTGTTGGGATCGGTGCCTTCCTTGGGAACCTGAAGGAAGATCTGGGGTAGCGATTCCCTGTCCTGCAGGCCCTTGCCCTCGGTGTCCTTGGAATGACCTCTGAGGACGCCAAGCTCGTCAACACAGCCGTACAGGAAAGCGCTCTGCTTCACACTGACAGCAGCCTTGTACTTCAGCCGCTGAAGCGCCCAGCACTCCCAAAGACGGAGGATGGTCAACATGAAGGGCTCTTTTGAGCCCATGAATGTGTCCACCATGTCGGCCAGGACCAATGAGGTTTGGTTCTCGTCCACTCGCTGCCGTAGCAGGGCAGAGGCTTTGTGAGGCTCGGCCATGGCGTCCTTGTATTCCTCAAGCTCCTCCTCAAGCAGGGCCATAAACACTTGATCCTGCACGCCAAGACACGATAGTATGGGGATGACCTGCTTATTGAGCGTGGCTTGAGAGAATCTGGAGACCTTGATGGTCTCGAGACCGTTGTAGGGGGCTTTGAACTTTTCTTGGGAGGGCCTGATGTGGACCTCGTTCGCAGCCACATCGCTCCATACCACAAGCACGCCCTTGCAGCCCCCCATTCGAAACTGGAAGCAGGAGGGTGTTTCAAGCATGTTCTGCTCGTGTGTGATCATCTGCGCGAAGAAGGGAGAGATCTTGCCGACGCCATCTGTGAAGTTCCAGACATGACCATTTGTCTTGCGTTCTATGTCCTTGATTCCTACGATCCTGGGCACACTGACCCCGCTCAACTGGCGAGTGGTGGTAAAGCATTGACCCATCCTGGCGGCGAACTTGCCAACGGACCGAATGTGCTTCAGGTCGCCCATCCATTCCCGAATGTCGTCGCAGGAAACATGATCATTGGCACAAAAGAAGAAGGCACCGTGCTCTCGAAACTGTGAATTGCTCCAAGCCAGGATCTTATAGTGACGGTCGCCAATGACGATGCCATTCCGCAACACTCTGAGGACGCGCGTGTACAGCTCGTCCGATTGCTTGGAGCCCTGGCACGACCGAATCTTGCCGAAGCTCAACTCGTCGGTGAATTGGACGCGCAGGAATCGATCTGTGAGATCAGAGTACTTGCGGAGGACACGGTTTGTGAGCTCGACGCTAGGTGTCTTGAAGTATATGCCCGTGGGAGTGACGACGGCTCTGCGGACCATGGCTGCTTGGGAGGGGAGCCTTGCTGTAGGCCAGTAATGCAGGACCTTCTGTTCCTCAAAGATATCCACCGGTCGATGGTACTGGATGCCTTGGTCTGCTACGCCCTCCAGCATCATTCTAACCCTGGCGAGATCTCGCGGTCTTCCGGATTCGTCGGTGAGAAGTTTGGCAAGAAAGTTGTCGTCAATGCTGTATTCGTTGAAGAGGCCCTGTGAGATACAGACCTCCAGCTGGTAGCGAACCTCAAAGGGCAGATGAACGGTAACGAACCAGCTCAAGGAGTTGACTTTATCGGGATTGGGGTTGAGGAGGGTCCAGACGGACGGGCCGGGCGCGACAAGGTCAAAATTGTCCATGTCTGCCAAGTTGACATTG
This sequence comes from Anisogramma anomala, assembly GCA_038502455.1. Classification (NCBI taxonomy): domain Eukaryota; kingdom Fungi; phylum Ascomycota; class Sordariomycetes; order Diaporthales; family Gnomoniaceae; genus Anisogramma; species Anisogramma anomala. The sequence goes on along the minus strand of JASMMZ010000016.1, from coordinate 3,935,257 downwards.
TAGTCCTTCAAACGGGAGCTCCACTTTCTCAGAGCTTCCACGGCAGAGGGCTGCATATCGAGATAGTAGGTACACCATTGTGCAATGTCAACGGTCTTGCGATTCTTGGTCAACTGGGCCGGGTGGTGCTTGGCTCTGTGAGGCTGATCGGTGATCTCGAGCTGCCTCTGCCACGAATCGCGATCCTGCCAAACGGAAAGCTCATCGTCGTGAGAATGCTGCATATTGGCCATTCTGGCAAACAGTTCGGGGGGGCTGGGCAATTGGATGATGACGGCACATGCACCCTCCTTCTTGACACGGATCATCTTCCTAACGTGAGCGAATTTGATGGGCATCTTGTAGTACTTGACACCCCAGCGCTTGCCCAGGTCAACGTTGAAGGTGAGCTGGACAAAGCGTCTGTAGAACTGGAAGTCGAGACGAACGTCTCGATACTCGTACTGAGGCAGCTCGAACATGGCGTCTTGCCTGGCCATCATGCCGAACAGCAGACGACGACAGACGAGGCTGATTTGACGGGGGACGTAGTGGTTGAGGGGGGTTTGTGTGAATTGGTCCAGGAAGGCGGCCTTGGTGACTGCTAAGGGCACCCTGAGAGGCGAAGAGTCGCTGCGGTTGAGGATGCACACGTTGTGCGGGCCATCCCAAGGTGGCCAGCGGCTTGGGGGTGGCTCAATAATGACGAAGGCGGTGCCATTCCTGACATTGAGATGGTTCTCGCAGATATCAATCCTGGCGATGCTCAGGCCGTGCTCAGCCAGAGAGTTGTAAATCTCCTTGGTGGTGATATCCGTTGGCAGCGAACTGAGCTTCATGTCCAAGCTGGCCAAGTTCTTCAAGTTGGCATCGGACAGTTGGGTCAAGGGGTCAACGTGTGCTGGAGGGCCCCGACGACTTTGACCTCGAGGGCAGCGAGCATTGCTGTTCCGGGGCAGAGTACCGGCATGTTGACGGTTTGTGTATGGGTTCGAACTGATGGAGTCGGGAGCAGCGGCTGCGTCTCTGATGATAGATGGCATGGTTGTGTTGGAAGTGGCAGCTTCAGAGCAGAAAGACGGTAGCTCAAGACGACCTGGGGGCTCGAGGGCGGATTGCTAGAGAAAGAGAAAGAGCCAGCACAAGCAGTTGTGTATGATGAGCTCAAGAAGCTGAGAGAATGGGGTAGAAGTCCTTCCAACTGCGATGGCTGGCTGCCTATGTTTGGACGAGGGGCTTGGCCCCAGGCGCTCTTGCCTGACGGTGGACTATGGGCTATGAGCTGCGGGCTGCGGGCTGCTGGCGGTTGAGGAAGGAAGTCTGAACGCTCTTGCCTGCACTCAACACTTTGGTTCCCAAAGGTTGGTTCCCAAAGAGACGAAAGGAGAGGAGAGTCGGGAGGATGACAAAGGAAAAAGAAGTGCGAGAATGGATTGCTTGATGCTCAGAGTCCATTGACTTGGAAGGAAGGTTGGTTTGGAAGGAACGTTGGCTTGGAAGGAAGGTAGGGACCGTAGCGTGGTTGCCAGTTGTTAGGTTTGCAGTTTGTATTGGGTGGGGTTTTGGCGATCCAGCAAACAAAAGAGACAACAGCGCCAGCAATCACCGTTCCTGGGAGTACACCAGCCATGAAGATATCCAAACACCACCTCACCACCTCACCTGGCTGGGAAAACGGACAGACGATCCCGCCACGCTCAGCCCTTCCGATCAAAGATCTTGCCAGGATTCCTACACAGGACGACATCAGCAAGGTCCACGGGCAGCAGGCAGCAGGCAGCAGCACCAACAGGCACTCACATAATCCACAACGGATCCAGCGCGCCCTTGATCGCCCGCATCACGGCCAGCGTCGCCGGCCCAACCTCCAACAGCAGGCTGTCCTTCTTGCCCCACCCAATCGAGTGCTCGCCGGTACATGTGCCCTCCATGTCAAGGGCCCGCCTGACCATGTTTTTGACGCACCTTTCCACCTTCTCCTTCTCGCCATTCGCCGGGTTGTAGATGATGCTCTCGTGGAAGTTGCCATCGCCGATGTGGCCCAGGATGGACGCAAAGAGGCCCAGTTCGTCCATCTCCTTCTTGCTGACCTCGATGATGTCCGCCAGTCGACTGAACGGCACCGCCACATCGGTGCTCCCTACGCGTCCATGTCAGCAGCCCGGGCCTGTGGCCATGGCACATGGCATGTCAAGCATCCACACGTCCACTCACAGACTTGCTCCCCTTCCTTCCTAAGCGCCATCATGCTCCACAACGACTCCTTGCGCGCACTCCACAGCAGCTTCTGCTCCCCTTCGTCCTTGGCAAACTCAAAGTTGCTTCCGCCGTTGCGCTTGGCGATGCTCTGCACCTGCCTGATGTTGTCCTTTACGGCCGCCTTGCTGCCCGCAAACTTGAAAAACAGTGTGGGCATCTCCTGCCAGACCCGTGGCCATGTGGCACCCCCTACGTTGACCACGCGCATCTGCACCTCGTCCATGATCTCCATGGCCGCCACCGGAATGCCTATCCGACCTCTTCATCAGCCCGATTTGGTAGTTCTTTGGTCTCTCTGTCCCGCCAGGTGTATGGATGGTCCCAAAACAGTCAAACATAGGAAGTCAGGTGAGGAAGAGACGGACCTCCTTGCATCACTTCTGCTGCTGCCGCGGCGGCTTTGCGGATGGTGGGAAACGTCACAAGTGCTACCGACAGGTCCTCAGGCACGACCGCAAGCTTGAGAGTTGCTGCTCGCCGGCGCGGCAGTCTTGTCATCACGGCAATCATGTGTAGCCGGGTAGGCAGAGGGGACGTACCTTCTGTCACCAGGCCCAGTGTGCCTTCAGATCCCACGAACAGTCCATTGAGATTGTACCCAGCCGAAGACTTCCTCGGCCTGCGGCGTGTCTTCATGACAGTCCCATCCGCAAGCACCACCGTCAAGTTGATCACCCAATCTTTCATGGTGCCATACTTGACCGCGTTCGTTCCCGAGCAGTTGGTCCCGATCATGCCTCCAATCTTGGCAGATGGACCTGTTCCGGAAGAAACCACATGAGCGAATACTCCATTCCAGTCACAACCCAGTCACTCACCGGGATCGACCGGGAAAAAGAGTCCAGCCCCCAACTCGGCCAGCTGCGCGTTCAAGTCCTGCCACCCAATGCTTGGCTGCACCACTACATCCATGTCGTCCTTGTTGAACTGCACAATCTGGTCCATGTACGCAAAGTCGATGCTGATTCCTCCCAAGGGCGCAGAGAAGTTCCCTTCCAGAGAGCTCCCGCCCGAGTACGGGATCATCGGCACCCGGTACTTGTGGCAAACACGCGCGATCGCGCTCACCTGCTCGGTGCTGCGCGGGTACGCCACTGCCACCGGCAGGCTGTCCGGGTTGACCGTCGACCACTCGGAGTAGCCATGGGCGTACAGGTCGTCCCGGTCGGTGGAGATGATGTCGTCCTCGGCATCGAGCTCGGAGCGGATCACTTGGATGGCCTGACAGCAAAGTTAGTGCCCCCCGACTTCCCAAGCCTTCCTGTCGAAGGACACAAGGTAGCGTGAAGGCCGGCGGACAAGCGGCTGGCTGGATAGCAGTGGGAGGTTCTCACCGTCTCCATCTCCTTGATGCTCGCATATCTTGGCCACTGCTGCCTGCTATCCAGCAATGTGGCGCCCTTGCCATCCCGACGCATTGTCACGGATGCTATGCCCCAGCCCAGCAAGCCCGCTGCCAGTCCGACTCCGAAGACCCCGTTCGTACGCCACTTGGGCGCCGAGTGGCCTCGCCCTAAAGGCGGCGCACCACTTGTGCTGGCACACCTACGATGCAACCTGGCAGAGATCGTTGCGGGCATTGCAGCCGGTTGAGCAGTGCGGGCCGTGCGGCCGGTGGGTCTGGTGGACAAGCGCGGTAGCGCCCTCCGGATCGAGTTGGCTGACATGCAGGCAGTAGTGATAGCAGATGTCACGTTATGGGCACGGCATGTGATTGGGGAGGTGGGGGCTGAGATGCAGTGAATCCTGGTCGAATCCGATGCCCCTTCTGGTCGTGGCTGGACACTGTCAAGATATGGACTCTTCAGGTTCCGTAGTAATCCTACTTCTCTTGACTGCACTTGCAATCGAGTCAAGTCTATTGAGTTTTTGCCGTCAATACGAAGTGACGGCCGAGGGTTAAGGCTGAGGGCCAAGACAGTACAGTACTAGACCAACGAAGAAGAAACTAAAATACGAATCGAGTGCACCTTAAACCGTTGCGGGTGTTATCATTCAGAGGGGAGGTAGATAAGGAGTACAGGACGATATCCGGAACACTCGAGGGCTGCCTCAGTGTAGTAGGTGGTAGTAGTGTGTGTCCGATGCCGGATCTCAGAGCAAGAGGTAGTGTATGGTAATTATAGTTGGTTGCAGGATGGTCAGTGGGGGGCAACGGCGTGCGCCTTGTGGGAGACCGACCGGTGGGGAGTTTCCTGCGCAGTCGACTTGGAAAGGGTCCGAAACAGGAGTAGATGAGTAGATGACTGTAGCTATAGGAGAGAAGATGGAGTGTATGAGGATAGGAGGGTATGATCGCGCCTTTATACTACCTCAGGTATACTTCCTCAGGTAGGTCCGTCCTGCCCGCTGAACATCCCAAAGCAGTAGTATGTGGTATGGTACTGTACTATGTAGAAGACAAGAATGAGCCTTGAGTCGAGATGGCAGCCGGATCGGCAGAACACCAGCCCCATGCCCCCCACCCATGTAGCCACAGCTTGACCGGTCCACTGTTCTACACCGTACTAGGCATGTAGTAAGTAGTTCCGTGGGGTGAATGCTCCCGACCAAGCGAGGGGTAACAGCCCATCCGAAGCTGCCACGGGATGTTGCCGGCTCTAGTCGTACACCGCACACGACAGCAGAAAGGAGCAAGAAGCATGAGACCCGACCCGCATCGCCACCAGGGACTGGTACGATGTGAGGGCCAGCAAAGAAAAGTAGCTTCCGGGGAAGGCTTGCGTCCTGCGGCCAGACACGGGATAGCGAAGCCATGCAAGTCAGCACTGGACAGGAGAAGCTCTAGCTACACTCTACCCACCATCGAGTAGTCCTGCAAATGCGGGCGACCTGCATCGTCCACCGTTCTCCCAGCCCGGTGGCTTCGCACGTTGGTACAAGAGAAAGTGACACAGCGTCAAATACATCAACGCCGCGTGTTGGGAAGTTGGACAACCTGCTGTGGAACAAGGGGATTGATGGAGTGAAGTTTGATACTCTCGGGCCTGGAAGAATGAGGATTCATGGTGTTCACGATGATTGACTATGATTGACGACAACGATTCGTTTTGGGTTTATAAAAGAACTATTCTTTATCTGACGGTTATACGGACCGTCGGATATAATTATATTAGTCCCGATCGTTAATTCCCGTAACAAAGGGTAATACTTGTTATTATCTCGCCTTTAGTTTCTATATAACCGGGTTTTCGAGGTTATTATGCCAAAAATGTAATAATGGAGATAGTGGTACGGTTGATTCGTAAGGGTTATCGCTTAATTATTTATACTTCATCATTATTATTACCCTTAATTCTTATTATTATTGTCGTTGTCTCTAAAGTTAAATAGATTATTGAGAGAATAATTTTTGGCGATTTTAATATTGATAAATGATATTACATAATCGTTTTCTATTTAATCGTCAAGACTCTTTTACAACAATGATTCCTTTTCGTTATAAATAATGTCCTTGGTATTTTCGATAATATGATTTCTTTCAAGGTTCGTTGTACGTTTTATTTCGATTAATTTTATAATTTCAATTAGTTGATTTTGTTGGTAAGCTTTTATCTTTACAACATAGTCAATTTGAATCACTGTAGTCAAAGTTACTGGTGCTGCATTGAAATTAGTTCTGAATTGTAAGTTCTAAGTTTAGCGGACTGCTAGCTGGTATGCACACTAATTTATATGGTCAATTGCTTTGGCCTATGCCCCACTTTGAAGTAAGCATTTACTGCATTACACTTGAAGTCAATCCCACAAACTGTAGTCAATTTGTAGTAAATATAATCAACTAATTGTAAGTATAGTTGACTTAACTATACTATATTTAACTGCTATTTTAATATTAACGGCTTTCTGTTTCGTACTTGTATGTTAATGTGACTGGCCACCAATTAATAGCAACCTCTGAAATCCCTTCTCAATCCATAAGACAAACCCCTATCAATTCTAGTCAATTTGTACTAAAACTGACATTAATTACAGCCCTTTATTTCACATTTCGAAACCCTCCGTTCCTCAACTCCCATACACAGGTCTTTCGCTATAGACCTATATGTATCATGCATTTCATCACTTGCATACCTTTTACCAGTAATTCTACCTACTAGCACCGTTGCCACCATTATTATTAATAGTATTACCCTGGGAGTCTTTGAGTGTGCTAGGGCATCCCTGTTTCTCCACATTACGTATCAGGCGGTCCACGTAGCCTTCAATTTATACGGTTAACGTATTACTATTCACGGACTATTTTAAGGCGTTATTAAGTATAGCTTAAGTTATAACATTAGCGGGGTTCTTTTTACCGTTGATTTACCGAAATTGATTGATTTTTTAGGCTTCGTATACCTCTCTAAAGGCTATTACATTTATCATTAAACGTTTTTTATTAATTATACCTAGCTTGATTATATCTTCGTAAAAGATCCAGAAATTTATATATATTACTATAAGTATCAGAGGCAATTGTAACTATTTAGTAATAATTTTTAACGTACCATCAGTTACCATACTGATATTAAAGTTTACTATGATACTGTAAACCTTTAAAATCAATACGTTTTGTATTGTACGTTTGTAGTTGACGAATATATAGTGCACTAGATTTCTGGTTATTGTAAATTATTTAATGAACCTTTTTTTGTTGACGAGTATTATAAGGAACCCAATTTGCTATATAAGGTTAATGTTATTAGTAAAGAAGCCGTCCACAAAAATCATCAATTTCGCGGTCGTTAAATTTACCGAAACCATATTAATATCTCTTTTTCAATTGAGTATTTATTAATAAATCCTTCTATTTAACTTGTTAAAGTCCTCGTTTTATAGATCCTGTGCCTTTACCGCAATAAATAGGTTGTACGATGCCTTCAGTTAGCATAACGTAATAATATAGGCTGTACGGGACTTCTATTTCAGATATCGTTATAATTTTGCTTTATCGGTCTTGTCAATCGTCGGCCTACTCATAGTTTTCCTTTGTTGACATAGACTAATATACATGCCGTTGATGGTTTTGGCCTTAAAACTATGAATATGGATTAATGATTTATTAAAGTTAAGTCATATGCCTTTAATTAATATCTCGATTGAGTTGTTCTTTTAAAAACCTGCCTTTTCGATAACATATTCTTTTGTTGCTATTAACTCAGTATTTTCAAAGAAAATAGTACCATCAGTTTTTATTCTTATAATACTGAAGTTTTCGTTTCACGTAATTAACAAACACAGGTCGAATATTGAAGTCTTCATATTTAGTCTGGTTTTAAAGTACATTTAATAAGTCAAGAACTAATAAACGCTTACCTTAGTGAATCTGTTTAAGAATTTATACAACGTGTTGCCGTATCGGGCAGAAACATATTCCTTAGTTTCTTTGGAAATTTTAGCAGTATAATCTGCTAAAAATCGGTGGCAAATTAAGTGTAGGCTTACGTTACGTTACGACCATTATGTGTAAATTTACCGTTTACAGTAATAATTACATTGGAAATGATTACAACAATGAAATATTAGTTCATCGTTCATATTATGGACGATTAAGTATAAATTTAATTTTCACCCTTATCGCTGTATTTATAAATGATTAGCTGTAACTTTACGTATGACTAGTCTTTAATTTTATGCTTAACCTCCTAAACTATCTTCGATTTAAAAATAGTGCCGTTTTAATGTTTTAATTACGTTAATGGCATAACTTAAATAACGACTCATGTTCAAAAGCCATTAATCTCCACTCAATCGCTCTCCTTCAAAGATTTACTAGGTATATTAATAATATTTTTAATATGTAACTTAAGGGAAATGTTTCCGTTAATCTTCTTTTTCTAAGACATCTATGTTGTCGTATATATCCTCCCAGAATTATAGTCTTCATTACCGTCCTCTCTTTTAGTATATATATTCTTTTTAGGTAATTTTCCACGCCATCAATATCATAATAGATTATTAATGATCGGCTTTACAGGGTTATATGAGCTAATTTATTCGTCTCAGGGTTTTTCTACATAAAGATCTTTATTAAACTTAAAGAGGTTTTTATACGGTTCAGCCTGTATAATTCGAAAAGTGATAGGGATGTGAACGGTTTTGAACACTACCTTTAGGTTAGCGGTACTTAATATTTTATAACATCTATTACATTCACGTGGTTTTTTCTATGTAAGGACTTTACTTTCAAAATATAAGGATAGTACGTTTATTATCTATAATATGTTCTTAGTATTAGAGTAATTATTAATTTAGCGGCGTACCGATTCCTTTCTCAGTTCCTTCATGATTTTACTATATACTAAAGCATATTTTTAGGTGTTTGATAATGATTGCAACTCGGTTGTTATACATAGATAGGCCACAAATACTAGTAGAGTTGATATAAAATCGTTAAAATTAACAATATCGTTAAAACCATTTTCCGTTATTTAAAACCGTATTTTTAACTTGTAAAACTTTAATTTTTAAGGTAAGGATATTATAATCCCTTTAAAAGACAACGTAAACCATTCGACCTTATGAATACTATTGTGAACCTTAACTGAGATTTATTTATATTAAATTCCTATTGACTTTACATTCACTTAAAACATCATTATAATAAAGGTGGTATCAGTATCGTAAATTGATATGTTTAATAACCTTAAATCTATATCAATTCATCAAGTATATTATAACTCTTATATGTTTCTTGCCGTAATAGTTTTAAGAAAATTAACACCATAAAACTCCGTAATGAACTTCATAACATAAAGTACGAACTTGTGATCTAGGTAAAACACTTATACAAAAACCTTAAATTTAAAGTTTAATTTTTTAAACATTAAGTTAAAACTTGAAAGGGTTTAAAAGTATATTTGTTGATAATGGTAAGGTCGTTCAATTGCCTTTAATGCCGGTAACTCCATATTCTCATAATCAACCGCCTTGAATAGTTTGTAAAACCTATTATTTATTAGATAATTAAACGGATAATGTAATTTACAAAGTTTCGACTCTGTTAGATTTAGTATTACTACCTTTAACTTTTAAAAATAACATCAAAATTACCATAATTTAAAGTTAAGTGAAAACCTCTTACTGTCCTTGATCTAAACCAATTTATTAGTTTAAACGTCAACGTTAACACCAAGGATTTTTATATCTTTAATGTAAAGAGGAAAAGCGGTAGAGTATTTTAAAATGTAAAAAATGATAGAATTAACGACGGTGATAACAATTGTCTATCCTAAAGAAAAAGGCTTTTTTTGAGATCTAAAGTTAATTTTAGCCTTACCAGTATCCGTATAGTCAAGTTTCATAACAATATCAATATCCCTTCATAACTTGATATATTACGAATAACCTCTTATTTAAGAATATATTACCCCAATATTTAGTATAATACCTGAAAATTCCTGCTTTGCATCACGGCTGCAAATAATAAATACGTATATAAATTTAGAATTTTCATTGTTATAACGAGGATAAGGGTCTTTACCTACCAGGTGGTATAGGATGGTGTAATCAACGAGTTGTTACATTACTTTTAAACTGGTATTATTATTCTTATGTTATCTGATAACCTTAATCTTATTTTTTCAATCTGTAACTTCTTTCCCTTCAAAGTCTACAACGCGTAAAACGTAATTCTAATCAAATGTAAAGGGAAAGTAAATATAATACATTACTTGCTTTAATTCGCGTTTGGTAACAATGTAGTGCATTGACTAACAGACTTGTTTGCTGTGAATTCAATATTTCGTAGAGTTTAAAGTAAATTTACTAAGCTAATTTCAAAATACCATTCTCTACCTAGCGTATTAGCTACGGCTGTAGTTTCGAGCCTTCTATCAACTATATTTTTCAGTCCTGCCGTTTTTACAATTAATATACTACACGTAGGGTTTTTTTTTTTGTTTTTAAAATTTAAAATTTTAGGGTACATACCAATCGAACTCGAAACTCAAGCTATTATAATCGTAAACGAAAAAATTAATTGGCTAAAAACCCCTTTAAATATAGCGTTAAAACACTTTAAAAATTATTCGAACTTCTTATAACCTGTAACAGCTTGACGGACCTATTAACATAGTATGCTTTCGCTAACTCCCACGTTGTCCATTGCTTATTAATAAAGTATTAGTCTATAAAACATCTAATGAAAAAGATTAATATTAATTTCCGTCCCTTTCATATAATATAATAAATAGACTACTTAATAATATTAATTTTTTATGATATTAGGCGTCATTAATATTGTATTGGAAAAAAAACTTTCAAACCATCGTAAATCTCTTGGAAATAAAAGAAATTTGTTAACTACGAAGGATAATAGTTCTCTATTTAACCGGTAAGGATACTGGAAAACAACGAGTAAAAACCTAACAATTTAACTCTTATTTAGAAGCAAATGTTAAGAAACGAACGTAATTTAATATCGAGAAGGTTATACGATTTATCGTTATAGATTTTTTTTCCTCCCAAAATCTTAATGAACGTGGTAGTTGTCGCGTAATCTGTATCCACTATAGGGATATCTCGAAGAGGAAAAGTGATATTCTAGTTGTATAAGCCCTATGAATCCTTCAAACAGTGTTATGAAAGGTGCTGGTGGGCAGGGTAAGTAGGATAGTTACTTTTATTTAAGTTTGAAGGGGAAAAGCCAATAGTTATATCTACAATAAACTCGTGTGTAAAGGATCTCCTTCCTTTATTCGACTATTGAAATTAAACGTGTTAAGGGGCTTAGGGGAAGGAGATGTAAGAGTTTCCGTTACGGGAAACTCAAGAATACTCTTTTGATTTTAAAAGATACTACGAGATTCCTATTTAATTAATTAATAAACTTAAGGGTTTCCTATATATAAGTATAATATTAGCTCGTTTAAGACCTTGTATAAAAAGGGTTAAACAACTTATTGAGGTTTAGGCATTACCCTAGGAACGTGTTTAAGGGTGTTAAGAAATTCTGTTGCCAGCGATTCCTTTTCCCTTTCCTTTTTATCGCTATTATAGTTTTTTATCAGTGGTATATTCGTAAATTAGTTCCACCAGTTTACTATTTTTCTGACCGTTAAAGGTAAGTGTTACGACCCAAGCATGATAGCGGGTCAGGAAGCAAGCCAGTGTGCAGCTGAGCCCGAAGTCCAACACATCAGGTGGGGAACACCTTTCCTTTGTTAGCGGAAATGACTAAACCAACCATGTGATTAGAATCAGTGGAATCAGCACTGATCCAAGTGATCCAGTACTGAAAACGGTATGAAGGCACGGATATATAAGGACACGGTCATCACTACATAGATAGCATTTCCTTCATAGTTCTTCAGTTGTTAATCTAAGTATTCAGTCTCAGTATATTCTGAATAGCTTCACGGCTTTTGATCATTACTTGCACGGTTGCGATATTGTTCACTCAGCACCTCTACCACCTTCTTGATAACATAAACCCTCTGATACCTTCTATATACTCACGGGTATTTAGTGTGATCATTACAGTAAGGAAATCATTCGTTTATCTATTTTAAATTTTAGGTTCAACTTTGTTAATTTTTCGGTCTTTTTTATATAAATTAGGTCCAGTCCCTAAAAAACTCGATATAGGTGAACAGGGCTTTAACTTTTAAGGTTTAATCTTTATAGTCGATATTGGGAATAAAGTGTCTAACGTAGTTGTTAAGGTAATTTAGAGTAGAGTCTTTAACTTTCTTGATCTAGAGGTTATCGTTCAAGTACTTGACGAAGGTGGTTTCGAAAGCTTTGATTATCTTTTTCCTGGTAGGTTCAATCATGGTGTCAATTCTGGCGTACTTTGAAGCTATTGTAACGAATATTAAAAGGTGTAGGGGGCAAAAAAAGTAGTGTAAAGGGGTGGGTCATGGGTTTGCTATTGAATTTATTTATAGTTGAAGGTTTTAAGACTTAGTCGTTTTGCAATTGGTAGTAGTTGTACTTGTCATAGTAGTAGCCGCAATAGTATTAACTTAGCCGTTTACCAACTTAACGACTTGACAATCTTCAAGACTTTTAAGTGGTCAATATTAACGTTTTTTCTTAAGGACTATTCTAATGATAATTTCGTGGTATTTTCTGTGATAGCGATATCGTCGCCACTTTCAAGTACCTATAAATAGAAGACGCATTTGAAAAGTCATCATTTTAGCTACCTATAAATAGTAGACGTAGCCTTAGAGCTCTTCGTAAGAATCTTCCCTATATCTTACGCAATTGCAAAGCGTAACTGGACATTAGCTTCTTCTTCTACTTAGCTTATCTTTGCTCAATCTAATAAGCACTGATTATTATTGGTAGGCCTTTATCGTTGCAACATAGTCGATTCGAATTACTGTGGTTGAAGTAACTAGTGCTGCATTGAAATTGGTTCTGAATTGTAAATTATAAGTTTAGCAGACTACTAGCCAGTCTGCACACTAATTTGTATGGCCAACTGCTTTGGCCTGTGCCCCAATTTAAAGTGGGCACCTACTGCATTACACTAGCAGTCAATCCCACAAACTGCAGTCAATTTACAGTAAATACAATCAACTAACTGTAAGAATAGTTGGTTTGACTATACTGCATTTAATTGATATTCCAACAGAATTTGATATTTTGCGAGTTTACGAACTTAATATTTTGTTAGCGATGATGTATTCAATTTTATTTAGTAAGTTAAACGACTAGGATATATTTCGGTTTTAATAGCGATTGCTAATTTTTCCTTTATTTTTCAAAAATTCCTTTGTGTTTAAAATGTTTTTTTCTTTCAAATATTCATGGTAATATCATTATGAGTTAATTGATACGGAGTTCGATTTTATTGTTGATGATGAGGTAGTTGTTAGCGTAAAAGGGGGTAGATCGATTGATTTTTTTTCGCTACAGATATAAACAGATTATTAAAATATAAAATTTATCATTTATATGTGGTTTGAACGTATTGAGTATAGTTATTAATACTTACTTAATCCTTTTTGTTTATTATATAATACATAGATATAATGTAGTATTTAATTTAACAATATTAATTTTATCTTTTTTTCCCTTGGTATAAAATATCTAATTCCAGTATTGATATGCCGATAATTTCTTTTTAATACTAGTAATTATATACTTAAATTTATAGTAACTTTTCATTTATTACATATAGAGTTGGGAATATAAGTATATGTTTTGGTTAAAATAATGATTCATTTGATAAAAGCGTAATTGGTTTGTTATTCAGTGGTTATATCGATACATATATCGGGTATTAAATTTTAGTTGTCGGCGAATCGGATAAATGCTTCATTTTCGTAACATTGTGTTATCTGTATATTATTAGGTAATCATGTGATAACGTCGATTGGACCTAGAAAGTTTGTCATTATCTTAATGTATAAATAATACTTAAATTTATTAATATTAGCTATAACTGGCGTTCGATTATCGTCGGCTAATTGTTTTTTCGTATAATTATTAAGTTAGTTTTATAAATTAAGTCCTTGTTTTTGACAAAAGCGTTGGTAAATCGTAATTATAATGATTTTTGTTCGTTGTTCAAAGTTTTCAACGGTTGAATCATTGTTAAAGTTAAGGATATCGTAGATATACAATTTCTTAAGTAATTATTTCACTATACCAGTTTTATATATCTTCGAAAACACTTAATATAACCGATTAAACTTATTAAATCGAAGGAGTTAGTATCTCATTGGTGTTTCAGTCTCTATGTGTGCTCGAATATATAATTCGATATTTTTATTTGATTAGGGTTGTATTTATAATGAAAGTGGTATTTCGATTGAGACTTGTAATACAAATTTGTTTATTTTGTTTATTTGTTTATTTTGTTTATTTCGTTCGTTGAATTTTATGCTTAACGGTTAATGATCGTTGATTTATTACTCCAAAGAGATGATGGAAAAGTAAAGAGTATAAGTAATCCTAATGTAAACAAAGAAAGCGTGAAAAAATAAAGTTAAACGAAGTAAATAATGACAAAATATAAATGAAAAGTAAAAAAAAAAAAAAGATGTGAAACTGAGAATTATATAGTCAAAAGTGATAGGTTAGATATCTCTAGCTTTGTTGGCGCAGTTTTTCCAAAGAAGGAAAATATATCACGTTTTAGTTGTGATAATCAAATAACTATTAATACTCCAATACTAATAATAATCAAAGTCGTTATTTTATTCTCATATATGTTAATTATCGTTATTATAGTCTTTTTTTCTTTATATATATTGTGTTTGATATTTTTTTGTTTATGTTTTATTCAATTCATAATAGTTTCATACGATAGGCGTACGACTCTTAGGAATTTACGTATAGTTTTCGTTGGTTTACAACCTACGTTGTTTTAAAGATCCGGTTTTGATTTATTGGTGAATCTATTAATTTATATTTTTACGTGTTTTTAAGATGATTTATTAATTCGGTTCATATTACATATTGAATTGTTCGAAATTTGATAAAGAGTATTGCCAATTGTCTTCAATTTAAGCCTAACATTAGTTTTCCGATAATATTCAATTTTATACAGTTTCATTTGGTATTAATTAAAAGAATCATAAGGTAAACCATGTAAAAATTTGTTGTTAATAGTTTTGATAATTGTAGAAATTATTGTTCATTTGGTTTTGAAATTTCTGTAATTACATCCGTATAACTATTTATTTAATTTGTTTTTCATTAGTTCTAAAATAACTTCAACCAATTCAACTGAAATGGTAGAGTCCGTTAAATTGTTCATTGTCTTATTACCTTTGGCATCAAGGAATTCCAAATGAGTCGGAGTTTTTGAATACTTTGTATTATCCGAATGATATTTTTTTAAAAAAAATTTTTCGGGGATATTCTAAAGAAGTTCCTATATTTTATGAATGTTGAACTAGAGTTAAACTATAGCTCAGTCAAAGTTTACTGCATTAATTAATAGTCAATTGCAGTAGAGTGATCAATTTAACATAGGGTATTTGCCATGAAATTACCTATACAAAGTAGTTTGTAAACTGATAAACAGTTTGCAAAACTTAGAAAAATAACAATACACGGCCTAATATTCACAATAATAATGCTGATTTGACTATATTCTGAATAAATAAAGTTACAAAATCCAAAGTTCTATCAATACTAATTAGTGTTCATTAGGTTAAACACATATAAGCGAAATAGAAGAAAAAGCGAATGTTTATAGCACGTATCACTATCAAAGTAAAAGAAAGACTTTCATGAAAGGCTTTTACAAATTGCAGCGGTTTTTATAATATTATATGAAAATATGTTGATATTACGACGGTTTTTACGGAAATTCAAAGGTGACACCGATATGGTCATCAATAATACCAAGAGATATTTGTTGAAAATATCTTTCAAATAGCGTTAAAATTGACCGTCAAAAATCTTCAATCATTAAAAAGCGATTTTCAACTTTCCAAAGCCCCTATAGTTGATAAGTAGCTATATAGTTACTATTATAATTGAAAATAGCTAAGTTTAAAACCTTGATATTAAACAACAACTTTAGAGACAAATAATCTATAACCTTGACCTTTCATTGAACACCATTTTTTTACATTATAGGATTCTCAAAGTTTCCTCTTATCGCAAAATGATGAAGATTTAAAATATTCAGATAGTGTTGGAAAGTTTAAAAATTAATACCATCAAGGAATTTTAATATTCTTTCGCCAAGTATTATAATGAAAAACTCTGGTTTAAATACATTGATACCGACTCAAATGAAAATGAACAAACTAATTTCGTCGGCTAATTGATATTAAATTCAACTCCCAAAAGAATAATGGAAAAAATACGAGTTTATAAGGGTTTCAAAAAAATACTTTGATACTCAAACCCTTAAAATATAGACTAAACCCTTAGAAAGTTGAAGGAAAGTTAAAAACAGACTTTTATAATCATGTGATTTTTATTCCAAACAAAAGGACGAATTTGTTGAGTATTATTTTTTATTTGGGCTAAATATACACATGGTTTTATAATTCTCAGAAATAATACTTTAATAGTCAAGAAAGAACTAATATTAACGATTATTATTGCATATGTTCTGAGAAACTAACCCTTGATTCCCAGAGATGTCAAACTCTGAATCATATTCAATAATTCAACTAACATGTTAATTTATGAGGTAATTTAAATCCTGTACACGGTAATTTGAACTACGTATTTGTTAGTGGATGATCACATGAAATAGCTGTTATTAACGTGGCACGGAAAATCAATATCAACGTAATCTAACGCTTAATTAAGAAATATTATTAAGATCTTCAAAATCGTTACCGTAATTCTCAAGATTGTTAAAGTAATCAGGATGCGCGAGACACGACTACGTAGTATCTAAATTAGTATTACCATTTGGAGGGAACGTACGTTTATATACATAAACTGTTGGTAGAGTATAATACGTTAATGTAAAGGTAACAGTTGAAGAGTAGTTATAAATATTGGTAGTGTATATTGAAGTTGGTATAAAAGGGAGAAGAGGCATCCTGAGAGTGCACACCTTAGGTGGAAGCTTATAAGTTTTCACCCAAGCAGTGGAACTTTACCATGAATTTTGCAAATCTTCCTTTTAGGCAGTGGAACTTTATCTTGCACTTTGCCAATATCTTTTCTGGGTAGTAGCACGCTATTATGTACTTTGTCAATACCCCTTCTGGTATTGGCACTCTATTATATACTTTGTAAAAATGTACCTTATAAAGTGACACGTTACCATATACTTTGTAAAGGCATAAATTATAATGTATTTATTTATTAATTATAACTATATATAACAGTATTTACATGGGTAGTTTTTTCCTTTTTTGGAGCAGCTCGTATCTATAATTCAATTGTAATATTTTAGTTTACGATATAACTTACATTTGTAATTTAGTAATAATGATTTGGTTTATAATAAGTTTCCCCCTCTGTAATATAATGTTAATCATTTGGTTTATAATATAAAACTTATAAAGGTTTGGATTGGCAGTTTTAACGGCGGTAATAGTTACGGTATGAAATTATAAATGTTTAAATTAATAGTTTCAACCACGTTAATAATTGTAACAAATCCCAAATCAGTTTAAGTAAAGGAAAGCGATATAGTTATTAATAACGATATGGTTATTGAATTTTGTAAGGATGTAATTGGAAAAGCATAGGATAATTATCGGTATTACATATTTCGAGGTTAGTATAAATATATATATCGCTATCGGTTTAGGTAAAACTTTTTTCTTGAAAGATGCGCCCCCTTTTATACCGTAAATCCTTAATTAATTAATCGGCGTATATATACTTTAGTTACTGTTCTAATGAATTATTTATATCGTTTCTGTGTATAATTTATTTGACGAACGTTATATTTTAAACATTTTTCAAAATAAATAACTTGTAAATACCGTTTTTAAGCACTATTTGACGCGTTAGCGTAAACGCGAAAAGGTAGTCGCTATATCCTCCCGTTGTTCCACCGCCAGCATTACCGCCAGCTCCGTCTCCTCCAGCAATATATAGTTTATAATCATCTTTCTCTTTTTCCCCTCCGTCGCCAACACCGCCAATGAAGCACCTACCTCATTTTCTCTTTTATCCCCCCCTCTTTCCATTCCTACCCCCTAAGGAGAGGAACAGAGGGTTTTTAAGGTTATTAATCTTGCTCTTTTATTACGGGTAAAAACCCCTTTACTCATAACAATTACCACCTACTATTATAAATATAACCTAGCCGAATTATTATGTAATTCATATCATTAATTTCTTATTTAATTTATATTATACCAATTTTGTTATAAACGAAACCGAAAGTATTAACCTAACTTTTTGCCTCAAATTACGATTCGTTAAGGTACGTTATAAGGTTTTTTTTAGCATATAAAGCGTTAAAGCGACGTACCCTGGTTTGTGTTTCCGGGCTTTTAATAAACAAGCTTTACGTACCGTATGTTGCGTCCGCGGCCGCGAGTAAATCCATTAACGATTACCGTTAAAACGGGGGTTAGTCGGCCCGTTACCACCGTTACGAATGGACTGGTAATAGATACTCCCATATTTTAATTGTTTTAGTGCCGTAAACCTAAACTTTATTACATGCCCGACGTTTCAACGGTAAATTTGATCCAAATTTATAATTCTAACCGCGCAAAATGATTGTTGATTATTTCAATGTATTATTCAATGCGGTTAAAAAAAAACAATTATGTTTTTAAGAACTAAAATAAGTATATATTCATTAGTAATGTGTATTTACCGGCGGCTTAAGGAGACGGCAACCTCTATTACTGCTTACAAGGCGGGCCTACGTATGTACTGCGTAGGCGAGTTCGACGACGTTATCATACGTTGTCATAAAAAGGGTAAAAACCCCCTGGCGCCCTTGCCTAAGGGTATATGGCCTAAGTCGAGGGGTACCTTTTCCGGCGACTTCGGTAGCGGAATCGATAGCGGTAATAACGGTAGCTCCAGCGGTAACGGCAGCAGTGAAGGCGGCGAGGAGGAGAATAATGAGGATGATCACAATAACGTAACACTACCCTCCCCCTCTCCCTTCCGCAGAAATTATCTGTCTGTTTTCATATTTACACCTGTTTACTCGACTATAATGCAATGCGCTACATAATAATAAATTTTCTTTTGCAAATAAATCGTAACTTAAATAATAATTTAAAAGGTAAAGAGTGAAAAGTGTCTATAGTAACGTCGAAAATGTTAAAACAAGAGTAATAATATATTTAAATAGTGTCAAAATGTTGAATATGGTGTAAATAATATATTTAAATAGCGACAAAATCTGAAAAGTAATATAAATAGTATATTTAAATAGACACTATATTGTAAAAGCGGTGTAAAAGATATATTTAAACAGCGACAAAATATTAAAATCGGTGTGAATAACTTAATTAGAATGTGGTCATAAAACCTTTCCAGTAACGTTGACGAAAAGAATACTCGTTAATACGAACGATTTTAGTACCCCATTTAGGGCGCCTTTAGTTATAATATTTGCTAGGTTTACCTTATTTATTTAATTTCGCAGTGTTCATAAGATTTTCATCAGATTATAATATCGATTATAAAGCATTTTTCGTTTATATTATCTAGTTTAATAAGGTATTCGTAAAGGGGAAGAATTAGTATAAATTATAAAATGGAATGGTTTTAAGTTAAGGTCCAAAATCATTATCCGTACCAATATCTTCATAGTAATTTCAGAATCGAATCAGTTGATTATACCGTATATTTTTGAAGTGAAAACGTTTTAAATCACCCCTTTACATTTAATCAAGGTTCAATAAATGATGTTTTCAAAAAAGGCAAATTAGTTTCGAATAGTTGCTTAGTTACTAAAAATAAGAATAAATTCAATTTGCGAATTGTAATTGGAATTATTTGCAAAGGATTTGTTACTGAAAAAAAAACTTTTATTATACGTATATTGAATGGTATAAATCGTATGCTGCGTTTCGAATAACTTATTTACCACGTGAAGTAATTATTTAACGCTTTATATACATTATCCAAAAAGATAGTTCATATTATACAGCGACCGAAAAGTTAAATACCGCTTCCGGCTATATTACCTATACGACCTAAACATTATATATACGTTAACCTTTTTATTGATTAGCTCGTTTGGTATTCGTTAGAGTAATTAGAGTAATTTTTATCTAATTACCTGTTTAAAACATCATTTAGAATATCATTTTAAAAAGTAATTAATACGTTATTAAAGTTGACTACGCGGTCCTCCACTCAGTATACTTTGAGTTTCGTTTTTGGACCGGCCTTCAAAAGTTCCTTTTCTTTCGTAACGAAAAAAGATGTTTTATATAACGTTAATATAGTGTTTGTTTAAATAATAGTAAGCATAAACCCTTCAAAGCGTAGTGTTAAAACTAAAAGGCATAGGTTAAGTGTTAAGTTAATGATTTCGAATCACTTTTTACAATAGATTTAATAGTTATTATACCAATATATGCTAGCTTTAAGAAACCCGTAAACCGGGTTTGAAATACGTAAAATCGGTTTGAGTAGGTGATATTTTCAGAGTTTTACAGGTATATGAACGTAAATATAATGTTTAAACTATTTTTCTGATCATGTATAAGCATATTTGATATTACGAAATTCTATATAAAGGTTATAAGTTAAATTTAGAAAGTTGGTAAACGTTAAAATCAAGTCATAGCTTATTTTTTCTAAAGTGAACGTTTACGTCATAATATTCGTTTTACCAGCGTTATCGTACCCCTTAACTATAAGACTGTTTTTTTGTACGGTTCGCCAGCCTTATTTTTTACCTTGTGTACCAAATGTATGGAAAATTGTTTTTAGGTGTTGTAAAATGTTAGGTTAAAACTTTTGAACTGAAAAACGCCTTATTCGATTAGAATCGTGATTTCCTTTTAAGGGGATTATTTGAAAGTAGTACCTAAAGCGGTAATAATATATTTTCGGAAAAACTTTACACTTAACCTACGATTCGCAGTTGCCCTTTCAGTCATAAAAATGTCCGTAATATATGTTTTAAAGCGTATTTCATTTTTTTTAACTGAGTAGGCATTTTAGTCGAGGTGGTGCTAGTTTTATTAATATGGGTAAATTGGTTTCATCAATTAGAAAATGTTGTTAAAGGGTACATGGAGAGTGTTCAGAATTCGGTAACGGCTTAAATCTTTCATTGTAAAAGTCATTTAATTAGCATAATTCCTGAAATTGCGTTTCCATGTCCTTATCGTGTATGACTTTCCTTTCATATTTTTGTATCATCGTTTAACGAAATAAACCTATACCGTCTAGTAGGTTTATATGTATGTTGTAGCCTCTCAATCTGTTGCCTTTTGAAGAGCAAATTTATCCGTTCTTTGTTTTTGAATATAAAACTTGAAATTATAATGATAAGTTTGAAATTCTTGGTTTTCGCGGGCCATTATTTTGTGGCCAATGCTCTCAAAACATTATTTCTAGCCTGTGGTGAAAGTATTGTTGTCATAACGTTCGTTATGACATTTGTCATCTGTATCGTAGCTAGCGACGGTATTAAATCTGTATATATTTTAGGGTAAGCACCGAAAATAAGGGGTATTGGGATTAATCCACTTGGGCCAAAAATGTTATTTACAACATTTAACGTTGACTATAGGATTAATTCCCAGAAATTGGTACCTTTTAATTTTTTGGATAGTATTACATATACTTTTAATCGCTTTATAATATCTTTTCTATTTTCTAATACCTTATAGTAATTTTACTAGTATTTTTTCACACTTACCTCCAGAAATTCTGACTTTGGTACACCATTTGGTTGAATAAAAGGTTGTATCAGTATTGTAAGAAATTTAGTTTGGAGGTTCTGAATAAACATTTTATTGACAGTTTATTAAAGTATTTCAACAGTTCGTAATAAAAACGCTTCGCGTAAATTTAGCAGCTTAAAATAATGTTATTACATCAATGAAGTATAGTATTAACTAGCTGTTTATGTATATTATATGTACAATAAATTTGTAGCTAAAGTTTATATTTTTTTCAACGCGGAATTTAAACCGCTTTGGGGATGTAAGTATAACTTTCACTCGTGATAGAACTTTTCGATGGATTTTAACGTATTTTTCCCTATATCCATATATTATATCATATAGAGTAACCATGAAAGGCGTTTTGTAGCCGGGTATTCAAATCGACAGTACAGTATTTTTAGTTTCTGTTATATTAGTTAAACTGCGTTAATTGTATACTTTTTAAGAATAAATTATGGGTAGCTAAATTTTAAATGGAACGGTATGGATATATTATTCTAGGCGCGGATAAGTTAGTTAGTTACGTTTTGAACTTTAATTTCGAATTAATTTATATTGATTAATGATAGTCAAAATGGCATTTTAAAATTCATTATGTAAAACCTAACCGGTTCGAATCATATGTTTATAACGACGGTGTTAAATAATAAAGTTTTTCCTTTATTTAATAAAACTTTTCGGCGTTTTTTTATTCAGTCAAGTTAGAATTTAGAAAATTTCGCTTTAAAAACGTCGAATTATTGTTTTTCGGCGATTAATATTTTTATTACCCTGGTATTTGGTATAATTCCCTGAAAACGGTTGTCGTACCCGTTAGAAAATGTGAATTGCAACTTATATAAGCGTTTAATATTCCGTTTTTACAATGCAAGCCTGCGATATGAAGAAACAAAGTATCTTATAAGCCCTTCAATACTTGTTAGTTGGTTTCTTCATCTTATACTATTAAATAGGTTGTATTATATGTTAAGTTTTTCTTGTTCAAGGTGTATTTGTAGAGGTACTTGTTAAATTTCTCTTTTACGCCTTCGTAATGAGTTTTATGTCATAAAATTAGAGTTTGTTTGGTTTTTAGATAGGTCAACGGCCTGAAATTGGCGTTTGGTCTGAATTTACCTATATTAGATGATTGGTTGATGAATAGCTGACCTTATTATATATAATATATTGTTTTTGAAAAACTTTAAAGTTATGTATTCTTTTACGCAGATATTGTAAAGCACGTAATAAGTTTTGTATTTAACCATAAGGTCGTTTTCGTTAATAATTACTTTATTTTCCGTTTCTGGGGCTTTTTCCTTAGTATTTTTCACTTTTATAATCGTATTCAATGCATTCATTTTATGTCGAGTATACTTTAAACCGTCAGTCCAAAACGTGGTAAATTTTTTCAGCGAAGTCTATTTTAGTAATTCAGCTCTCAACCTTGCTATTTTCAGCTACAAAGGCTAATCCAAAGCTTATTTATCGGCATATGAAGGTCTTTAGCGATGTTTTAAAACTTGTATAAAAAATTCCAAGTTTTTTTCTGGTTTAAATAACGCAAGGTTAAAGTTTTTATTTCTATGGTACATTTTTATAACGGTTTAAATGAATAATTTGTCCCTCTTATATTTCAATTAAAGGGCCGCTTAACCTTTTCAAAAGTTCATTAATAAGGCTATAAACACTTTTTACAGTGTTCTGTTAGCAGTTTTACGTTAATTTTGTAAGGATTTCCAAATAGTATCTGTTCAATACTTATCGTAAAATTCGTAATTTATTTTGGTATCGAAATATATTTCGAAATTATTATAGTACTTCGTAACTATGTTTACCTATGTGTAAAGATCAATATACTTTTTCTTAGTCAACACAATTATTATATTGGGTAAAATCCTATAAAATTATAATAGTTTAATATGTAACCTTTTATAGGTATTTAATATTATATGGGTTCTACTGTAGAGTACGTTGCATGGTTTGTTATTATAATTCTCGTCCCTATCTTATTACTTGGCGAAGTTGGTAAATTTTATTAGATTAATTTTATTTGTAGGAAAACGGTATGATAGAAGGCTTCAGTATAGATTATGATTATTAAGTATTGGTCCGTAAAGCTCGTATTATTGTTTTACACCGTTTATCCTATCTTTGGGACAGCCGATTTCCTTGTTTGGGTCGTTTTTGTTTCAGTTAAAAGGGCTAATAACTATATTCGAGGAGTAGTTTCGTTTTTATTTATTTTTTAAAGTTTGTTTTGGAGATGGTTCGTATTAGACTCGAGTGGTAAATGATTTTTGTGGCTTTTCCTCCTCTTTTGTTGATTCCTCACGCTCCGTCTGTTTTTCGCAGCCTGCGTTTAGTCTTATTAAACGCCTTACTCCCTGTATTTTCGGAGTATTTTCTTATTCTTATCCGTTATTTCAAGAAGCCTATTTTGGCGCTTTTATAACCAATATCCTTCTACTAATTTTACGTTCATTACTTTATCGTCGGTTTATTTTAACATTTAAGTAAGCTTGGACGTTAATGATAAGTATTTTGCGATACAACTGTTATTACCACTGGTTCCATTAATGCTCTTACTCTGTAATTTTCTCCATAGTATTCTTAAAATTATACCGTCTACTATATGCCACGTCTCTGACGTTCAGTTCGCAAAATCCTCCCGGAAATTATTTAAATAAGTCGCGCGTTTGAATATTTCCGTTATTATATTTAAAAATTATATTAATAATATATGTATTTACTGACAAAGTATTTAAATTCTTTACTAATACTTCGATATTACTATTCCATAAGTTTAGGTTCAAGTGTTTTAGGATACTTTTACGAAACAACATGTTTATAAATATATAGTTTATATATTCATTAGCTTTTGTTAGGTTTGTTATTAGTAAAACTATAGTAGTAGGACGACAAGGTATAACGAGTCTTTTCAAAGGATAGTGTGTGCATACATTTCAATTACAGAAAATATACAAATATTGATTTTATGTAATAATTAAATTAGAGTGCATTGAGGATATAATGTTTAAAAGGGTTTTGGAATGAACTATTGGATAAAATATACGAAATGAAGCGATTGAAACGTCTTATAATATATAAATACAAACCAAAAATATATATATAATGAATGGTTTAAAAGGACGTCTAACGCTTGCTAATATTAAGAAAATATAATAAAATGTGAATAAAACGTAGTTATAGGGTAGTTAGGCGTCCTAAATGAATCTTTTAATTCTTCATAAACGTCATATTAGTTAGATAACCAATAAACTTAAACTTTATAAGTAATAGATTTAAATAAAAGGTATAATTTAGGGTTAATAAGGGAAAGCAAACGGAAAAAATCCGATGAGATAGTGAAAACATAGAAAATGATATTTAAAAGTATGTATATATGGTTTTGATAAGTTCTAACAGCGTAATAAGCACTTCGAACGCTCTATTTAATACGTGATATATGTTTAGTAGGCGGTTCGTATATCGTGGTTTAACCGTTTATAAAGTTATAAACGGTTTGGATACTGCGTTTTAACCATTTACGAAGTTTGGAAGCGGATTGAATGTAATGTTTAGATCAGATGGGTCTTAACGAAAGGTTCCAAAACTTGTTAGTTTTAACTTACGTAACCTAATACGTAATAAAACCCTTTTTAAAAAGTGTCTAGAGACTTCTAAAGCTATAAAAAGAATTAACAGATCGCGTAACAGATCTTTTAGTAAATAAGGTACTAATAAGTTTAATAATATCGTATTAAAATCATCCTTTTTGAAGTTACTTCATATCTTATAATATTTTTACATTTCGGGTTCTAAAAGCGTTTCCGCTTATTTTTACACTTCTGTATAATTTATGTAAGTTTTGATATTGAAGCACGAACAAATGAAACCGTTGCACCATCTCGCTATAGGTATTCAATTCGCGTTCATCTTCTTTTTGCTATTCATTATCGGTCTAGTTAGCTATTAATTAACATCAGTAGAGTCTAATAAGTTAATGTAAAGGTAATAGTAAAATATTAATTATAAATATTTGTAGTATATATTCAAGTTAGTATAAAAGGGAGAAGAGGTATCTGGAAAGTACTCGTCTCAGTTAAGAGCTTATAAGCTTTCATCTAGGTAGTGGCATTTCACCATAAACTTTGCTAATCTCCCTTCTAGGTAGTGGTACTCTATTATACACTTCATCAATACCCATTCTGGGAAGTGGCACGCTATCGTACATTCTACTAATGCCTCTTCTAAGCATTAGCACGCTATCATATACTTTGCAGGAATGTACCTTGTAGAGTGGTATGTTACCGTGCACTTTGCAAGGGTATAACTTGCAGCATGGCCATTTACTAACTATAGAGATATATGATAATATCCACATAAACCCACTACAAGCCTTACTATGAAACTTTATTACTTAAGTTAAGTAGCTGCTACCTCCTCTCACTACAAAGACTATAAAGGCCTAAAACTTAAGTTAACTATAATAAATAATATCGACGATTGGGACGATTTTTGCGACATACCTTTTAATTCGATTAAAAAAGTTAATATCAATTATGATATTTTAATTGATTTTCATGAATACAAAATGAAATATATAAGTATAACTGAACACCTTTTAATGTGTTTGATAGGAAAATGATTTTGTGTTTTAACATCTGTAAGTCAATAGAGCTTTAACCTTTAGATTTATATTCAATATATTCAGGAATAGTTACGGGATACGTTAAATACTACCACTTAATCTTTCTATTGAAGGCAGGTACATTTCGTAGAATTTATAACAGAATGAAAGGTTATTTCGCCTACGACGTCCACCATTTTCAATACTACAACGACTGGGTTATAATACATTTGATAAAGATAATATATACAGAATGAATAGAGAAAATTCCCATAAATTCTTTTAATTAAATTTCTTCATGTTGATATTATATTAATAAGCGATTGGGAATGTATAAATTAGAAAAATCATATTTAGCAAGTAGGTCTTTGTAGCTATTATAGGTGTCAACGAGTTTAAATACGCCTTTTAATACCCAAGTGCCATCTATAAAGCCTTTTCAATTAGTTGGGGTCTTTAATAACGACTGTAATAGCACGTACCTCATATTTAATCCATATATTTTACTAAGTTCATAGTTTCCGTAATTGGAATGATAAATACATTTAATCGCGTATAATATCAAACCTAAGTATGGTAGGTTCAAGTATTCAAAATTTGGTTCCAAGTAATTAAATTCAAAATCATACAATTAATAGTTACATGAAAAAGTATTAATTAGATATAATAATTGTAATAATTATCGTTGAAATAGTAATAATAAATCTTAGACATAAGATAATTACAGTTATAAATTAAGTTTTGATCCACTAATTAAACCTTATAAATAAAAGTTGATATATTACACTTAGTAAATCATTGCTATTACACCCGATCATTTAACAGAGTTATGAATTATGAAGGTAAAAACGCGTTACACGAAACAAACAATCTATTAAAATGAACCTCGTGGTACAAATATATTGCTCTCAAGGTAACGTATTGATTAGCTGAATATACTTGTTTATAACGCTGAACGGGTGAAGACTCCTACCTCTGTTATAAAAATCAAACCACTAACCCCTTATATACGTTGAATTTCGGTAATAATTACGAAGAAATACGTTTTTGTTGAAATATACCATAGGTTCAGTCACTCAACATATACTCAACAATAGAGCCAATAGGGCCAGTCAGTACTTGGTACAAATTTCAAGTACTAAACCTCTCAATACTAAAGGATGAGGAATTCACCGGAGTCGTAGATATTTTCAAGGGGCACTAGTATTGACTAGTACGGAGGATCAGCACGGAGATTTTGCCTGGGCTAGTACTTACTAGCATCGAGGAACTATTATTAACTAGTACGGAGTCTCAAACTTTGATTGATATCCCTATAAGGATATATTTGATTATATACCAAGTCCTCTATATAGATTCTAGAATACTTGAATTTATAAACCTATATTTTTTATATATAACATATTTAATACAATATTGTTGCGATTATTCTCTATTATTTCACTTTACTTAATCTGTTAACATTATTTTACATAAATCAAAACATGCACTCTTTTGGACCATCTGATACCTTTGAAAATACCCTATTAACATCCTCAAACCGTGGCTTATTTCTGCCACCAGGGCTGTCTTACGGAAGTACTAGTAATAATGATCCTTTTTATCAAAAGAATGTCATTGCTTCCAGCCCCTTTAAACCTACAGGTTCTTTTACTCCTTCAGCTAAATCCTTATCTTTTCGTATCCTACACTATAGGGATACTCCCGTTATCCTAGGAGCTTTAAACCCTGAGTTTTCGTTGAGAAAAAGACGTAAGGCAACTCGTAATACCCGTGGGACTAAAGCTAAGAAAGAACTTCAAGTTATTGATACTAATGATTTTTCTAACGAAGAGATAAAGACTAGTGTTTCCTGTATCTTACATCACCTGGAAAAACCAAATAAAAGTTAGCCTTTGATTCACACGATAAATTAACAGCTAAAATTAAGAAAATACTTAAAAGCCCCAGTTAAAGAAGCCGAAAACACATAAATCGATAAAAACTATTATAAAAGTAAAGCAGGAGGAGAAAAACATAAAAAAACCCTTCTTTAATGTTAAAAAAAAACCGATTACAACCTAAATTATGATTATAAAAAAGCTTTGAAAGATTGATATACAAATATAACTATATAACTAATAGTAATTAAAGGCTGTATTATTAGCAATAAATATTTTCATATTTCAAAAGATATTTTTAAAATAGAAATAAATACAATCATTACGGAAACAAATTACATTCAATTTATTACTATTATGAACTACAGTATTATAAAAACTTCCAAAACTATATGTATACCAATACGGGCTCATAGGATAATTACTTATTTTATTACTTTAAACCTTTTAACAGTTATTGTAGACATTAAAGACATATATAAAGCCTTAATAAAGTTTATTTATATATAATAAGGTACTAGATCAATTAATTATTAAAAAGGTCTTAAAAAACTTTGTTTTCTACTCCCTTTATACTAGTTAGCCTTAGCTCTTTTTATGGCAACGTTTAAAACGACCAAAAATATTTTAATTTATTAAAGCTATTGTATTAAAGATATTATGTATTTCTTATAGTTTTTAACCTGTATTAAGCCCGCGTTTCCAATCTAAACAGTCTG
This sequence comes from Anisogramma anomala, assembly GCA_038502455.1. NCBI lineage: Eukaryota > Fungi > Ascomycota > Sordariomycetes > Diaporthales > Gnomoniaceae > Anisogramma > Anisogramma anomala. The sequence goes on along the minus strand of JASMMZ010000016.1, from coordinate 3,906,558 downwards.
TATACGAAGTAAACTAAAAATTCCGTGATTTTATTACTACGTAAACTGTAGTCTAACTTTTAGAACGAGAAACGGTTTTAAGAAGGGGGAAAACATTAAATTCCATCATTTAAAACAAACCGAAAAACAACCCACTTGTTAACTGTAACCAATGTATCATTTAGTTTCAAAAAGACTTCCATATAGGATCTTATGAAAACCACTTAGCATAGGCTTGATAGATATAAATCTACGGCCTTTTAATACTAGTGAATTTATTAGTAAAGAAGAAAAACCGGACGTCATTACAGTGAACAACGGTAAAGTAAAGGTCCTCTACCACTTTTAACATCATAAATTTATAATTCTACCACTATTTATTACGTAAGTTCATATTTATATAATAGGTTTATTAGGCAAAACCTTGCACAAGTCCCTGAACTAGAGAATTTTGAACAATTAGAGGTTGTATCTTATATGGGTATACTCGCTTCAAAGTATCCACTTTCAATGTCAAAGGCTCCACTTTTCATGTCAATCTGCTAATAAAACCAATTAGAAGTTGCACCAAAAGCGGATAGTACCGCTATACAGGCCCCACTTTCAACGTCAAGTTTTAATTTTCTTCCTCTTTCTTCCATAATACAGCATTATTTTGCAGTTAATAAACTCTAATTTCGAAACTTTATTCAAGCTAATTCAGGCTTATTTTATCATATTTTTGACGACGAGAGATAGTTTTGACATCTAGAAATGCAAGGTCGAAACTATATTGGATTATAAATAGGGATGGTATTATTGAGCTTATTGGAGAAAATCAGTTTAAATATTAGTTAAGTTTAAAAAAGGTTACAATTATAATACCTTGACTTTCTACAACTTTTTTATTACCCTAGTCTTATTATAAACCTTATGAGCGTATTAAATCTATATAACCTAAGTATTGAAATCAGAAACTTGTCTTTAATTAACGTATAAACTTAGAAAATAGTTATTGGTATAATTAACAACTATATCATTATTTAAGCCACGTAATATTTCTATTAGAACTTTATTATTATAGATCCTACCAAGTCCTTCGTTACTTCCCTTCAATATATTAGATTTTGTTACAACAGCCCAAAGTCGATAGAGAAATCACATTAGTTATTAGACGGCCCTGAGAAAGACCAGGAAAAGAAGCTTTTCAATTTAATTTATACTCTTTATAAGCTTTCCAAAAGCACCCGATAACGACTAAACTTTTAATAAGGTACTCCAAAGAAAAAAGGGTTGATCTAGACTTATAACAACTTCCTAAAAACAACTGCTAGCCTGAAAGGCAAACGATATGACCTAATTCCTACTAAGGTGAAGTATAATTTCAAAGTTTTTAATATAATTATAATATCTCCTAATAAGGGACCAAAAGTCGTTTATCGTATTCTAAACCATAAAATTAAATGTATTAGGTATATTATAAACCATTTGATTTTTGATGAAGGAAAAAAGCTTATTGATCATTTAATTAGGAATATATGCATCAACTATACTTTTACCTTTGAGTTTTCTTCGCCATAAACCCTTAAAAAACGAAATTTCCGAACGCTCCAATAAAGTGATTGTGGAAAAGATAAGAAATTGGACTGTTACCGGAAAAGTACCATATTACTTATAACCCTACTTGTTTTAAGCAGATGTTATTATAGCTAACTTGATGGTTAAAATCAGGAGTAGGATCCAATACACTACGCACTATAAGGGTTTTTATGATAAAGTAAATGAGCATAGGAGTTACAAACTCAACGTTAAGTTTACCTTTACCACTGGCTCTACAGTTATCGTTTATATACCTTCTGTAAAACAAAGAAAATGTTCAAGGACTAATTTAATAAAAGAAAAGGGAATTCTTCTTTTATGACAGTTCTCTAATATTACAAAGCCTTGACATATTTTTAAGATCTATTTCCTAAACCAGCCGAAAAACTCAACAAGAAAAACCGTTAATACTTTAATCCTAACGGTCTTAAAAAAAACTATCACGGGACACTGTAAGTCTATTATAAGGGAAGAAGATATTAAACTATCGAGGTTAATATCCCTTAAAACACTTTGACAACAGTTCTAAACTCTAATCTAAAAAGAGTATTCGCCAAACACTAATAAATATAATAAACAATTTACTAAAAGGTTTTCCAGTAAATAATGTTATTAATAAAAACATGGTTTATTGTACTTTTAATTAGCAAATAATAGAAATAAATAACTACAGAGTAATATTTGAAGGGAATAGATTCTAAACACGAAAGAAAGTCCCTTTATTGTAAGATACGGAGCTTAATGTCTTTCCAAGTATTTAAGGCTATTAAAAGGAATATTAACCGTCATACTCTAAGCTCAAAAAAAGCTACCAAAGTTGAAATTGATTTCAAAAATCAAATCGAAAGATATAAGGTCAGGATCGTAATACAAGGGTTCTAGTAAAGGTATAGTATTAATTATATTAAAACCTTTACTATTATAGCAAAGTCTTATATGTAGAAGATCCTCTCTACTCTTATTACTTCCTATAGATATAATATCAATCAAATAGACATCAACACGGCTTTTCTAAACGGGAAACTTAAAGAACTGGTATTAATAGAGATTCCAGATACTATAGTGAATTTCTTCTTAAAATATACAGATAGAAATATTATAGAGTTGAATCCTACAATTAACCAAGTCTTTTGACTACTCGCCTCACTCTAAGGGCTTAAATAAGCTTTACAACAATAGTTAAAAAGGCTAAAAACAGTATTCAATACCCTCAAATCCAAAAGATTCAGTTTTAATAACGCGGTATATATTAACTATCGGTTTTAACTTATTATGTATACTTATGTTTAAAAAAAATTGATAATAAAACGTAACCCACACGCTATTGAAAACTTCAAAATGGATATTGGGCAGTACTTTAAATATAAAATCATAGGAAAAGAAAATACTTCCTAGAGGTATTTCTTTTAAGGAATAGGGATACATATACAATTATCTTAATATAAAATACGTACATTCAAAAGGTCTTGAACTTTAAGTCAGAAAACCTAAGCAGATGTTCGGCCTACATCAATATCATTTCCGGATTACTCGTCCCCACTATATCATACAAAGACCAGGTTAATATATTAACAACCATAAGTATCAGTTAAACGTAGGGATACTTAGCTGTACAATGTGCTAAACTAGGCCAGATATCGCTTTCCCTATATTAATAATCCCACGTTTTTTCTATAATCCTTCAAATGAAAACATTACGCTTATCAGTTACGCCCTTGAATACTTTGGACATTATAAAAATTATAAACTAGAAGTAAGTAGTAAAAGCCTATTAGGCAGTCCACATTAATACGTTACAAATTTTAGTTAAAATCACTATAAAATACCCAAAGACTTCAAATTAACGTCTGGTACGATTACAACAAAAAGATGGATAAGGCCACTGAGAATTCTACCTATAAATACCAAATTCAAATCGTCAATAACACGGTTGACTAGGTATCCAAAAGAGTATTCAAAGTATGTTTTTATTATATAATTACTAAAAACGGTATATTGATTAGGATTACTCAAAAGACTCTATAGATAAAAAACTTCTTTACAAAGCTATGTATTCTTATTATCGTTACAACATACCATAATAATGAAGGACATATTAAGTTGTTGAGAAACCCTGAATATCATCAATACAATTAATATATACCCTTTAAACAATTTATAAGGGATAAAGTGAAGCATAATACCACATAGATAGAATGAATTACTACGAATTAACAATTAGCTGAGAGGTTAACAAATTTATTATCGAAAGCAAAACACGAAATGATAATATAACGGTTTTACTTAATCAACCTAGGTTTAAATTCAATCAATAGTATATAAAGCTTTGTATTTCAAGTTACCTTATGGTATTACGAGTATAAAATAATAAAGTAGTTTTGATATAAACTTTATAATATTACCAAAAGTGATACTGAAAAGATCATCGGTTAAATCGGACTACAAAAGTCTTTTTTCTTATTACATTTACGGATTTTTATTTTTCCGCACCGTGCTTCCTTTACTCTACCTCCTACGTTTTGTTTTTTCCCTGTCTTTCTTTTTTCTTTCCTTTTAAGAGGACAATACCTCTTGAGAAGGTGTATCAAAATATATAATAGGTATAATTACTTAACATACACTTGACAATAGGTCCAATAGAGCTAATTGGTACTTGATACAAACTTTAAGTACTAAATTTTCTAACACCAAAGGATAAGGAATTCACTATAGCTATAGATATCTCTAAGGGGCACTATTATTTACTAATACGGAGGATCAGCATAAAGATACTGCCAGGGCTAATAATTACTAGTACGGAGGAACTAGTATTTACTATTATACACTAGTATTAACTAGTATGGAGTCTCGACCTTTGATTGAGATCTTTATGCGTATAAACTTGATCATATATCAAGTCCTCCATGTAAATTCTGGAATACTTGAATCTACAAGCCTATACAGTATCTTTTTGAGTAGCACCTTCAATAGCTTTAAGGAATCATATTGGACATAGGAGTAACAAAGTACTTAATGGCAAGTTATTCGCAATAGGTTTCTCTACGACAAAAAAATATTACCGCCACGGAAATAAATTAATAAGATACTGGTAACACTAAAGTCAACTTCAGCTCAAGCGAATAACTATTGTTACTTGAATAAACAATTATACAAACGATTATTGAACCGATTATTTTTAAATCATGAAAACCCGTACCTCATTTTTTTGTTTAATTAAAACATATGAAAATCCTCGGCGTTAACGTTAACGTCCACACTGATAAACTGTTTCAAAAGAGTCAAATATTTCCTCTCAACTCCAAATAAAAACACTTATAAATCCATTTTCAAGAATGAAAAGCAACAGTGATTAACTTAACAATATCAGAAATATTAATTTCCACATATTTTTCAATTACCCAACCATTCATAAGCTATACAAAGTCTTCAAATCCGCAAGATAGAAAAATGTTGATTAATTTGTATTGAAAGCTATCGAAAATCTTTACCACTATCATCAAACCCAATGTTAGGTACCTCAAAAGTTGAGGTTTACTTCAAAAAGTGATAAAGTGTTTAGTTATAAGATTGTAGTTAACGTCTTTTACGCGAATAATAAACCTTTTCCCACAACGTTAAATTCGTGAAATTATTTTTGGTGAAAGATTTTTGGAAGTTTTCAAACACAACATGGATTAATATATACCTGGGGTTAACAAACGTCATCGTTTAAAACTTCGATACTAACTTCGCTATAATGAAATTTGAAATTCATAACAAGATAATAAGGATTTAATATAAATGGGTACCTATTGAATCTAAATAAAGTATATGGAAAATTAAAAGGTTACACGTATTACTGATCAAGGCGTATGATATCTTAACGTTGAATTTTGGAAATTTTATAGACCAAAATATAATTTTAAAGAACGGTAAAAGGTTTGAATGATAATGTAGATCCTAAAGGCTCAATTTTAACCCCACTAGCTTTTTAAACATAGCCTTGTTTTAGGAGTAAATGTTACTTATTAACAAGCACTTAAAAAGGAGTTTTGATATAAAACAGCTCTTTAAATAAATTACAGATAGAATGCGTAAATTATTAAATCAATAATATCTTAAATTTTGAAAATGATTTACCGACGATTAACGTACTAACTTTTCTATTGCAAAGAAACTTATGTTTGTAATTAAGCCAAGAAAATGAGATAGTTTACTCAGATTTTTAAATTTCGCCAACCTAGAACTCATTCATTGTTAAAATCGTGAACGGTTTTACAACATTTCGTATAACCCTAATGAAACCCTATATTAGGGAAACTTAGCCAAACAACCTACAATAATAAACGACCTTCGACTTTACTCTCCACACCAAATTTTTGCCCCTGCTTTACTTTTTTCACTTACTCATGCCAATTCAATCGTCAAGTTCGCTGCTCTAAGCGAAAACACCAAGAATCGCCAAGTCTCGCTGAAAAAGCTACGTTCCACAACATCACACCAAAAACACCAAGTCCCTACGCCTAAAGATTACCAAGTCTCTAGCACTACGTGTCCTACACATCCCCTACAAGCTAAACCATCAGGATGGATCCAAGTCAGGTATTCATAAAGAAAGTTAAAGCCTTCAGATCAGTTTTCACCAAGTTTTACGACGACAACCTATAGGTACTGGACGTCGATAAAAATTCAATGGAAAAACACCTTACCAACTTCTTCGGCTACTATATCGTTAAGCAAGACGGCGGCAAAAAACTCGACTACAGTAACCGTAATTTCTGCAAATATCGTAAGTTCTTCAACGACTAGACCATTAATATGTAAAAGAAGATTCAGAAAACTATCAAGTCCAAACTAAAGGGAAAAAATGAACTCTGAGGGATTTACGTACTAGAGAAGAGTTTTACTAGGCTAGCAAAAACTCTAATTAACTTGGCCCAGCTTAAAAAATGTCTTTAAAACTCACAGCCTAAAGGAAGAGATGTTAAAGAATCTTAATGCCCCCACACACGATCCAGGAAACTTTTACTTCACTCTTAACTAAAGTTAAACTTCTTTACATGCTAGCGATAAGAAAACTGTTAACCTGTTCGGCAGTCTAATACCCCCACATAATATCACAGAATACGTTCTTAACGGCGGCAGGGCACGAAAACTAACGGCCGTCTACGCGACCAAAGGTATTGACGTTGGCATTCTACATCAGTCAATTAAGTATAAACCTCGACGGAACCCTTAATATAGAAAGGAATATCACTAAGCCCCCTGCAACGAAAACCCTTAAACTCACTTCTTCTAAACTCTTTAACACGTACGGTTTGAGTAGCTAAATAAAAAAAGGACTGGATTTACGCGCGAACCTATTGTAATCACGACCCCTGGATTTTTCCCTCTAAACTTAACTAAAGGTAATTATCCGGTTTACCAATACCAACGACAACCTTAGTTTTTTTCCCAGCTAAGAAATATAAAAGGTCCCTACGACTAGTATATTATCTTTCTCTCTCGATGTGTTCCCATAGTGGATATGGACTACAAGGCAATCACCACATTCGTTAAGATTTGGGAAGGAATGAAAAAGTATAACGATAAGCCGTATAATCTTTTCGACGTCAAGTTACGCTTATTTCTCAATATTTGACGCCAAATGAGGGTTAAGTTACCAGGTTTTCACTCGTTGTTTCCTAGTATCCTTACCGGTTAAGCCGAAAATTACTACCTTGGGTATCTGAAGAATTATTCCTCCTTTTACGAAATATATAATAACCTAAAGAACTACTTCAAACACAATGTCAATCTTATCCAATGCCATACCGATTAAAACATCATTAAGTGGTCTTACATATTAAATTACAGGAAAAAGTCGGAAAGAAAAATAGACCTCTTCAATTAGATGTTTAATAGGCTAATGATTTACTAACAAGTAATGGGTAACTTAGGAGTTGGCGAAGGCACTTTACGCTAGTAGGTCTGGAAAGTAGTTACGGGTTATAAAGAGTTTAAATAAGCACTCTAATGTCCTAATACCACTTGCAAAGGGTTTTTTTGCCAATTGCGTTTCTTGCTGGCGGCCGTAACTGTTCGAGTCTCTGGCTCGACTAGTATATACCCTTAAACTCTAGTATTTATAACGAGAAAAAAAAAACCCCATTCGTACTATATCGATCGACGGTACGAAAGGCTCGATCGATATAGTAAACGGAAGGTATGGACCTCTACCTACGGAAAAGAGTATTTTTCTTGACCAGGGTTTTTGAAGTCGGCTAAAAAAATAATATATTAAACGTTGAAAAATTGGATTTATGGTAAATAAGGCTACTGGTTTATACGTCACATTGCCACTGAGCTTGAAACAAAGCAGGTAATGTATTACACATAATTCCCTTTTATATTTAATTAGTATTACATTGAATAAGTTACACAATTTGAAAGAAGTAAAAACAAAAGGGAGGAAAACAAGCCAAAAGCTATCGTCTGACACGAAAATACTCGCACTGGCGCCAGAACTAGCCCGGAAACAGCGCAATAACTAGCCGACCACGTCTTCTTATACCGCCTTACAAGTAAAGACTCCTACCGCCGACATAAAAATGAAGACTCTAGCCCGACAAACCTCTTTACTATTCGACACTGTTATGCGAAACAAGTTTTTCAATAATTTATGCCGAATACGGGGGCGGCACGGTACTCAATAGAAGGCTATTCGTAATATATCGTGCTACAAAAAAATACTAATACTACTACGGAACTTGACTATACGGATACTGGCAAGGCTAAGGTTGACTTTAGCACTAGAAAAAAACTATCTTTACTAAAATCGACGACGGTCAAAACTATTATTAGCCCTATTATTTTCCATATCCTAAAATACCCTACCCACTTCTTTCTTTTCCTAAAAAACATGAAAAACCTCGACGTTAACGTTAACGTTTAAACTAACGAACTGATATAAGTCAAAGCCGGAAAGAGGTTTCCACTCAATCTTAAGTGGGAGCATCTCTAGTTCCACATTTAAGGGGCCAGAAGTAATAGTATTAAACCTGACAGAGGCGAAATTTCGTCAATTACATCGTAAATTTGACCACCCGGAAAATAATAGGCTTCACAAGGTTCTAAAAGAAGTTAGCCACGAAGATATGGACTTGACAACACTAAAAGAAGTCGAACGGCTTTGCCACCATTGTCAAATAGACTCTCAAGCTCCTTTAAGGTTTAAGTTTACGCTAAAAAATCAAAACTTTAACTCGAAAATCTTTATAAACGTATTTTACCTAGACGGTAAGATAATATTACATATTATAGACTTCGATACAGCTTTTCATAACGTCAAGTTTCTTAAAACCATTACGGTAAAGGAAATATAGAAGTCATTACGTACTTTGTAAATTAATACGTGCCTTAGTCTACCAGACATGCTAATTCATAATACCGATACTAACTTTACTATTATAAAGTTTCAGGCTAATACAAAGCTAATAGGTATTCAGTATAGATAGGTTTCTGTTAAAATTTACTAGAGTATTATCAAGGTTGAAAAGGTATACGTTTTTTTACAAAGGGTTTACGATATCCACATACTGGAAATCGAAAGCTGTATAACTCAAAAAGCACGGCTTTAAATAGTGGTAGAAGATCTTAACTATACCATTAGCCTTAACGGACTTATACCAACTTTACTAGTATTTAGCGCCTACCTACATATAATAGCTCAGTCGTTACCTTAATTAAACCAGAAACGTGACATGGTATATAAAAAAGCTTTAAAAAATATAAGAGAGGAATCGGTAAAACGCTAGGTCAATAATACCTTTAACACTAAAAACGAACCTTTAACAAAAAAATGTGCTATTAATCTCCCTTAAAACTAAAGTCCTTACGTGGAACGATCTAGGTAAAGAAGATAAGCTGTATAAAATCTTGAATATATCACTAACTTAAACGCGGTGATTAAAACTGCTAACGACTCCATGACTTTCCGAACTACACAGGTTGTGCCATACCGAAAACCCCTCGAGCCTTCTAAGTCTGATAAAGATCTTAACGTCGATAACCTTTGAACCAAACGAATTAGCCAATACAACCCTTCGAAACCGATCGTTAATAAGCCAATAGAATACTAACAGTGTAGACAACTACCTAAGAGTAGGATATATATTAAAAAGGATGACGGCGATAGAGATTACAGGCCTGGAAAGATATATACAATAGCGTAGGTGTTTTAGAAGGAGAAGTCTAACGGAGAACTTTCCTTTGAACTATGTGTTGAAGGCATTATGAACATACCAGGCAAGCTCTTTAAGGAAAGTGACTAAGTAGAAATTAACGACCTCTTATTATAGGGGGTTATACAATTTGTACCGTTAACGTAGCTTAAAATCCAAAACGTTACTATCTTTAGATTCAAAATAGTTTATGAAGTGAAAGGCAAAACTACGGATCGGCCATACGAAAAATCACGACTAATCGCTTAAAGATAAAGTAATAAAAGTAAGGACTAAATCCTTACTTAATCGCCTATAATTCAGGAAATTAACCAATATTTAATTGTTGCTATTGCTACCAATTTGACCGCTAACATAAAAGTTTAATTCACACTTAATAAACGGGATATCACGCAAGTATACATGCAGTCTGCCACCGATTTTCAACGGATTATACTGCTAAATCTGCCAAAAGAACTAAGAAAAAAGTTTCTGACTAACACGATAATATGCTATATCAAGCTCCTATACGGAATGTCCGAGACATTCGTCCACTGGTTCCTAAAGTACTAAACGCACTTTAAAAATAGGCTTAACATAAAGACTTCAATTTTTAACCCGTACTTATTAATAAAAAAAGGCGAAGACTTTGGTATCGTAGGTATAAAAACAAACGATACCCTTTTTCTCGGTGATACCAGGTTTATGGCGGCGAAACAGCGTTCCATCAAAAAGTTCAGCCTTTAAAAATGTAAACCAATCGAAACGTTAACCGAAGGCACACAAATGGACTTTAATATATCGTCACTCCGCATCCATAATATTGAGGTTAAAAACGGCACTTATATCAGCCTACGCTAAAAGGGGCAATCCACAGGCCTAATGATTATCGACAAAAACAATGAGGCAAGATCACAGAAATACCTGGAGAAAAGGGCCCGTACGACCTATATCGCCACGTTATATCAACTGAAAACATCGTAAGACCTTTCCATTACAACACAGTTATAAAACCCACAAGACGAAGACTTTAATAATTTGAACAAGCGTATTTAATAGAAAATAGACTATATAGAAAAAGGAATCAACATGGTTTCTATAAATCTGACGAAGGCGAAACTAATAATCTTTACAAATGAGTCATTTGGTAACAATACTAAGATTACATCATAAATTGACTTCCTAATAATACTCGTCAATAAAGATAAGTTTAAAAGACAATTTACAATCACCAAAAACCTTATATACTAAACATTTGTTAAGTGTAAACGCGTAATATAAAGTATACTAACTTCGAAAGTCTACGGAATAATAACAGGCTTTAATATCAGCATAGTAACTAATAGCACATTAAGAATTATTACCAAACATCTGGGACTGCCATCGATACCTATATTAGTTTATACCAACTCCCAAAGCCTCTACGAATGCTTATAGAAACTAGGCAAAATCAATAAAAAACGCCTAATAATAAACGTGATAACGTTAAAAGAAGTATATAAGGCCCGGAAAATCGATAAGTTCAGGTAAATCAACGGCAAAAATAACCTTACCGATGCCATAACTAAAGATACCCCTAACAACGCCCTAAAAAGGTTCATAAACAGCAATATACTAATCATACGAATTAAGGGATACGTGAATCGCTCAGTATATGATGTAAAGGAATAAGGCTACCCTGGAAAACTAAAAGACCGCTAGGGCAAAGGTAGCGATAGAAAAAGTGGCAATGGCAGTAATTTAAACTACTGGAAAAAGGTACGAAAGTGGTGGCATACTTGATTTACGCAGGTCTATGGCGAAAAATCTGTACACGGTATTTAAGGAACGGAGGTTTCGGGAGAATGAAGCAAAAGAGCCACAAGGGGCTGTAATGAAGGTTGATTTCAGTACAGATTAATTGGAATTAACAGAAGTTTGGCTTATTATTGGCTCATGGATGAAAGAGAGACTTTAAAGGTTGCCACCAATTAATAGCAAGCCACGCTAACGTGCAAACACAAAACAAAAAGCCGCCAGTATTGAAATAGCAGTCAAATAAAATACAGTCAAGTCAACTTTACTTGCAGTAAAATTGATTATATGTATTGAAAATTGACTGTAGTTTGTGGAACTACACTACAAGTGCAATGCAGTAAATACCCACTTCAAAGCAAGGCACAGGCCAAAGCATTTAACTATACAAATTAGTGTATAGACCGGTTAGCAGTCTTCCAAACTTAGAACTCACATCTTAATCAACAATATCAACGCAGCACCAGTTACTTCGAACACAGTGATTCAAATCAACTTCATTGCAACGATAAAGACCTACCAACAGATATCTAATAATATCTATAAAGACAATGTTTTCTTTTCTGTTAAGAAGTTCCGTATTTACAATCAAGTAATAAATATGCAATTCGTTTATGCCTTTAATCAATTATTTGTTATCAATAATATAATTTATGTAAGACTTTAATTAATTATTTGGTTATAATAGTAGTATTATTCGTTCAAGCAGTTAAGTACTTATTTGATAGTAATAGTAGTATAGGCTTTAAATGTCATCCTATAATGACACTGGTAAAGGTTTTGGTAGGGAGTTCTAAAAAGGTTGTAATACCATAAAAGTGGGATTGTAAAGGTGTAATTATTAAATTGTAATTATCGATATTACCCGTTTTGGAGTTAATATAAAAAGATATATCGCCATCTATCTAAGCTGAATTTATCTTTCTTCCTCTATAACGAAACGCTCTTTATTTTAAAGTAAACCCCTAATCAACTATTCGACCTTCGCAAGCCTAAACTAACAGTTTCTAGTTAGCTATTCGACACTATTTTATAAATCAATCCCTTGATTAATTATACTTACTACGTCTTCCATTAACTTTATAAGTTTTAATTATTTCAAATATAATTCCGCGCAACAACCGCTTTGAAAGGTGCCATTTGGCTCGATAATAGCGCCGCGATAAAGCCGTCATAGCCATCATACACCAATCCGTTAGCACCAACACCAACAACTCATCACTTATCCTTTTTTTCCTTTTCCGTTTTCCCACTACCGCCATAACCACTACACCCTCCTCTCCTACTCCCCTTCCCCTCCCCCACCCCACTCCTTTCTCTATCCCCCAGAGGCAGGAGCGAGAGTCTTTTAAGGTTATAAACCTTAGCCTTGTTTTACGAGTAAAAACCCTACCTTTATCCATAATGTTCACTTACCATTATAAGCGTAATATTGCGGAGCTGTAATGCGATATTTAACAATTATTCCTCCAAATTGTATTATATTAATATTCGTTAAACTAAGTCGAAAAAGCAGAACGAGCTCGTCACTTTGAGATGCAACTTGTTAGAGTGCGTCGCAAGGTTTTAATGGCGCGTAAAGCGCTAAAGCAATATACCCGAGCGCGCGTTCCCAGTCCGCTAATAGACACACCCTGCGTGTCGTGAATTATGTCTATTATCAGGTAAATTTACTAACAAATACCGTTAAAGTTGGGGTGTCTTGTCCCGTTACCACTACTACAAAAGAAGAGGTAACAGATGAGCCCCCATTCCGATAGTGTTAAGGCCGTTCGCCGAGACCCTATTACACACCCGCTATTTTTACGGTGAATTACCCACTTTTCCAACGCGTTATTCGGGGTTTGATTATTTATTATCCACTTTTCCAAAGTGTTTTTAAAGCTCCCCCAGTTAATAAACACTTTTCCAACACATTATTCAGAGCTCCTATTGCTAGAAATTTAGATGTTGCAATGTTGTCAACTCGATTGATCGAAGTAACAGTAGTATTGCGTGGTCAAGTAGTGGATGTATTGTTACAGGTTTGGCAAACCACTAGCCGGTTTGTACAGTAATTTGTATGGCCAATTGCTTGGCCCATACTCTAGTGTAAAGTGGTTACATATTATAATTGACTTGCAGTTAATACAGTAGGTTCATACAAAGAAATACACCCAACTTACAGTCAGTATAATCAACTTTATTATAAGTAAAGTTAACCTATACCACTGCAAATACCATTATTTCAATACTAGCGGTTTTTTATTTTTATACGTGTACGCCAGTGTAGTCGACCAAAATTTTCTGTTTACCGTAGAATTACGTCCTCGCTAACCAATCGAACCCTTATTAATTCCAATGAACTTTCGTACCTAAATTAACCTTAAATACCTTTAATTGTCCCATGGCTTCGAGTTTCGACATTACCTATTTCCATAAACAAGTCTTCCGTTACAAACTTATGTAAGCCTCAATCTCAACCATATTAATTAAAGAAGTCGCATGCGCTACTCCCCTAGTAGTTTTTTAATTTACTTGTATATCACTGTCTGATGACACGTGACTTTTCCTTGTCAGGTAGCATATTAACGTAACCTTCGATACATATTATCAGCCTATTATTATCTATAAACCCTTTAAGGGTTTTGTTTGGCGATGTCATCGTCATAGTATTAACAGGATTATCTCTTTTATCGATTTATAGGAACTCCTCAATTTCCTTTCATTCTTAAGCTTCACAAAGTAACATTACCTAGATTATTAAGCGTTTTTTACTAGTGGTTACGAGCTTTAAAAGGAATTTAAATAGGTTCCTCGAGTCGATATAAATTAATAATGAGATAAAGAAAATCTTTAACTACATAGTAATAACGTCAAGGTTCTTTTTTACAAGGCTATTCCTACATTAAAGCCAGGTATTATACCGTAAATATTTGAAGTTAATACGTTTCGTATAATCCTTTCATATTTAATAGAGTTCCAATAAATCAGGTTGCTGATAATGAAAACGCAATTTTCCCGCCTATCTTTATTACCGAGGGTTATCAAGAAGCTGATCTGTGAAAATAAGTTGGTGTTGTTTGTCAAAAAAAACTATCCGTAAAGATTATCAACTTAGGTTTCGATAGGTCAATCTGAACCATATTAATCCTTCGGTTTTAGTTACGTATCTATTATTTAAGCTTTTTATTTAGCCGGTTGAAGTTTTCATTTATCGGGTTTCATGTTTGTTCCGCAATTGATAGGTTGTAAGAGGTTTTTGGTTAGCATAAGATGGCGATGTAACTGCCACGGACGCGTTATTTTAAGTACCGTTAAGTTTTGGCTACGTTATTCTTATTGATTGTGACCAAATATGCGCCTTGAACCTTTGAGAGAAACCTAAAGCTAGTATTAATATTCAATATGTAAATTTACTATTAGTTAAAGTTAAGTTGGTTGCCTTTCGTTAAAGTCGTTACCGATTTGTAACTTTAAAACTTAAAGTCTTCAATCGAATTTTATTCTGATACTACGAAGTTAGTAGTTCCGACGAAAAGGGTACCGTCAATTTACATTCCTACGAAGCCGAAGTTCCTTTTTTACGTTAGTAACAAGCCCAATTATATGTTAAAAACTTTATACTTAGCCGTAACTTAAAGTACAACTAACAGGTTAGAAACTCATGGAAGTCTACTTTAACAAGTTCATATAATGGTTTAATATATCACATTATCGTTGCCGGAGGGTAAGTGGCACGTAGCTCATGTAGTAACTTTAGTAAGACGATTTTCTATACATAGATTATTGATTAAATATATATTGGTGTTATATTCCAGTTCATGAGTGTAAACTTGCCTTTGGTTTTAGTTAGCAAACTTATTGCCAAGGCGATTAGAAAGCGTTAGTTAATTTTTCAAATTATTGATAATTACATAAGGATTTAATTTATGCCTTTATTATTATATCCTTAGGTAATTAAACTTGATTTTTCGTACGGCCGTTCCGTAGTTTTACAGTTAAACTCGTATATAATCCTCGACCTAAATATCGTGATATTCGGGTTTTAAAGATTATGGTTTATTTTAGATACGAATTATATAACTCCTTAAATTAGGAGGTCGTTAATCTCAACCTATTACTTTACTTAAAAAGTTTTACGAAGGTTTTGATAATACCTTATGCCCGAAGTTTTATAACATGTCTTTATAATCCTTCTTCCTCCTGATTACTTTGGCAGTATTGTAGATGCGACTTAGTATGTATTTCTCTTCTTTAAAGTTTTATTTTTTTTGGTCTTTATCCACACAAGCGGCCTTTTATCAGTTTATGAATAATAAGTAGAGGAAGGTCGTGTAGCTTAATCGTTTGTTTTAAACGTATTTATTGTTAGTTCCTTTAATATAAGGCTTAACTTGGGTGGTGTGAAACATCGTGGGGCTGTTAACAGTTTTAACAATTAATTTTTTAACCATTAATTTATAGTTAGTGATACTTCAAGTCTTGTATAGGCTATTTTATTTGCTTGGATTCCGCCATATAAGGAGTTACCTCTTTTCACGGTAAAGTAAGTACATCGATTATTGTAGGCTTATTCCTGGTGTTAAAGGCGTCGTTGACTTGGCGCTATACCGTTTTCTTTCGTATTTCCTTTAGTATCTTGCCGTAGGCTATAGATTTTTTTAGGTACTTGTTAATGGTGGAGATTTACTCGTTAGGTGTAGGTATGCTCTAAAGACTAGTAACGTTAGTACTAAGATATTAGGGTCTTTAGTGTCGTTAAGGCCTTTTACCGCGATTTGAAGGCGTTCTTTTTAATTCATAAAGCCTTTAATATCTAGCGTAAGGATATTGTAAGCTTAACAGAGTAATACGTGTGACTTTTCGACCCTTTCAATGTTTTAGTGGGTCTTCATAGGTACCTGTTTACACTGGATCTCTATGATCTTGGTATTTGCCTGGAATTCCGCCACCATAAAGTCGGTATTAATATCGTGGAATACGAATTTAAGTGGGTTTAAGTACGTGTTAATACATATAATTTTGAGCGTTTCCTATATGTCTTTTGCTGATAGAGATTTTGGGAATTTGATGTTGTAGAAAGAGGTTTCGGAATTCATAACGTAAAAAATAGGTTTATTATTCAAGTAAAATGCATTAATAAATACATCGTAGTTAAAATATTTGTCTTTTTTAGTATAAAATCAAATTTTCGAAAGGCTTGAATATGAGTTTGGTAGTAATAAAAAGTTTTTCGATAGCCTTTGGACAAAGTATTCTACACTTTTATATCCTATAGACTTCAGGATTTAATATATCTCATTAACAACAGGGTAGTTAAAAAGTCGGTTTAATTCATGTATTTTCGATTTTATTAGGTTTAATATCGGTACTTTTAGGCTTTTAACATGAAATTATAAGTGCTCTTACTTAGGAGTCAGGGAAAAAATTTCGTCGTTTTTAACCAGTTCATCAATATTAACGTTAACGTTAATGCTGAGGATCTTTATATCCTTTAAGTAAAGAAGAAAAAAGGTAGGAAACTTGAGGATATATAATGTGATCGACTTAACAACAGTTTGAATTACAGTTAGCCTTAGTAACGATAGTTGTTCTCCTAGACTGGAGTTAATTTTAGCTTTACTAACGCTTTAACGATTGATATTGGTAACATCAGTATTTTCACTCTGTAATGTTACATATTGCGAATAGCCTTCTGTTAAATATCTTATTGGCTTTATATATTATAATGCCTTGAAATGTGTAGTCCGCGTAACGATTTTAAATGTTGGAGGAATATAAGGGGTTGTGCGCTTAATTAGTGTAAAGGTAAGGATTTTCACTATTTGAGCGGTATAGGAAGGCATAGTCGACTAATTATTAGGCCGCATTAAAATAGTATCTTTATATAACTTGTTTTTTTAAGGGGTATCATTACCGTTAATAGTTTCTTTGCCTTAAAAGTTCACAATATAGTTTAAGTAATTTTACCCGGAAAAAAAAGGTACTGGATATAGTATATTTCCTATTTGTTATTACGTTTGAGAGGAGGATGGCGAGTTAACTCATAGTCGAACTTGTTACAGATCTAATATCTTTTGCCTTTATTATGTCGATAGTTTTTTCAGTTAGCATATTCGTTTAAATCTGGCCTTTGTTAGCGCCAATATGGCTATAAGTTTTAGTTCGAAGTTATCGAACTAGATTTTAAGCGTTAAGAGCGTTTATTACTATATTTTCGATTGATGTACTTAACTATCACACGGTTCTTTTCACTTACATCGCGAAAATTATCAACTTAGGGGTATATATGAAGCGAGT
Organism: Anisogramma anomala; assembly: GCA_038502455.1. NCBI lineage: Eukaryota > Fungi > Ascomycota > Sordariomycetes > Diaporthales > Gnomoniaceae > Anisogramma > Anisogramma anomala. Next base: position 3,888,745 of record JASMMZ010000016.1, on the reverse strand, counting down.
TTGGTATACGAGTTATTACGGTTGTAAGAGAGGAACGTAATTGGCTGAAAAAGCTTTCGTAAGTGGTATCTGAGTATTATAAGGCGTATTTAAACTCGTTGATGCCTATTATAGCTACCCATGCCTATTTACGTAGCGTGGCTTCGCTAGAATGAGCTTTTCCTACTATTTTTTAGTATAACATAAGCTTGTCAAGCATTTAATTGAATATATCTATTAGTATTTCCTATTCTCTCTACTTTGTCATTATTATAGTTTACCTTGTAGTGACTTCATTCGTATAATATTTTGTAAGATGGATATTATATTCGAAATAATTCTCAATTCTATCTTAAATTTTGCGAAAGGTTATCATTTGTGTTAGGATGGTTAGGTAATAGTCTTTGGTATATCCTATAAGGATTTCGGGTAATAATAAATAAAAACTGGAAGGAGGGATTTCTATTTACTTATGGATGTTTAAGAAGGGTATTATCTTCATGTTAAGAGAGTTCTAAAGCTTTCTATTATACTTTTCTACGTTATTTCAAATCTTGGCGAAATCCTTAACAAGTTTGTAGTTAACGCTAATCATTTTGATAGGTTTTGGAGGAAGGTTGCGATAGTTATCCCAGTTTTTATTAGTATTTTTTGACAGTTTAAGTTTTAGAGCCTCCGAATTACAGTATTCAGGGTAGTTGTTAGTCGCCTAATCTGAGGGATAAAGTCCTGAGGTAAGACCTTTAGTAGGCTCACGCGTATAAGCGTACTTTATATAAGAAGCTTTTCAGGAAACTTGTCGATTTTACGTAAAGGGTTGAGGGTTAATATGTACTTGGATGCAAGGAAGGTTTTAAGGGATTTGAAGATTTCGTTTAATTAACTGTATAAAGACTATGTTGATACCTTTAGCCGCGTTGACAGTTTTTTTTTTACACGCTTTGCCGCCGCTAAAGTCTCATTCCTCGTTCCTACATAAAGGTATTAAAATGTTAAGTAAATTAACAGATTTCCTATCATTAAAGTATAAATAGGCTAAACTTGATTGGGGGTTAAAAGGAGGTCCCTTAAAACGAATATAAGGGTGTTAAGGGTTTTTAACGCCCTTTCCTTTCCCTTGAGGGTTTTGAGGATTAGGATCTTAAAAGGAGTCTTTTTGTTGGGCCAATTTAAAAAAGGGTTGGGCTAATTCTCATAAGGTTTTTTATGCAATGTAAATGCTACAGCGATTAATCTTTTTTTAACTTGTTTTTGACTATACTTTGTATTATTTGTCACATTTTACATGTTTAGTAATTGAAAAATGTACGGAAATTTTAAAAGGCGCGGGAGTCAGAGCCGTAGTCGTTGCCGAGTTTCATATTGAGGATATACTAGCTAACATAATTAGTCAATTAAACCTTAATTAAGATATCGTTAATATCTATAATTCAGAGCTATTCGCTGTAATAGTTAACTAAAACAGTTCTAAGGGTTTCAACTGTCTTTATATGTTTTTAACTTAGTGTTATATTAAAATTCTGGGGTTTGTAGGACTTGGTAAACGATGGACGTGAAGATTTGAGGACGTAATAGCTTTTATTTTGGATCAAATTCGTGTAGTTACTTAGCGATTTGGCGTTAAATCGCGTAGCGTAACTTCCTTGACGAGATTTGATATTTTCGCTTGAAACAGAGGTTTTTAATTAGTGAATTGACGTAGAGAAAGAGAAACAAAGTAAAGTAGGGGCAAAAATTTGTTGTAAAGGGTAAATTGAAGGATCTTTCATTACTGGTAAACGTTCAAAGTTGCTTATTCTAGTTGTTTGGCGTAGTAATTAATCGTTTTTGCAGTCATAGCACTTTTAGTAATACCAACTTGGCCGTTTGCTAATTTTCCGAACTTTGAAACTTCTAACAGTCAATCCTAACGTTTTTAAGAAATATATTTAGTAAATATTTCTTAGTATTTTCGATACCAATACCGTCTTAATCTCTAAGTTACCATGAAAACCAACGCAATTTAAAAGTCTTTTGTACTTAATTCTGTGAAAACCGACGTTACAATAAAGGCTCCTTGTAAGAATATTCCTTTTACCTTGGTCTTTTATAAAGAATAACCGAAAAGTAACTTCTTTTTTTACTTAGCTTGTTTATGCTTAACCTAATGAACACTAATTGGTGTTGGTAGGTCTTTATAGATGGTAACGTTATCGATTCGATTACTTGAAGTAACAGTAGGAAGACGTGTTTAAGTAAAGGATGTATTTTCCCAGGGTTGGTAGACCGCTAGCTGATCTACACAGTAATTTATATGGTCAATTCCTTGGTCCATGCCTTAGTGTAAAGTGGGAACATACTGTATTTAACTTACAGCCAATACAGGAGGTCCACACAAAACAATACACTCAACTTACAGTCAGTATAGTCAACTTTACTATAAGTAAAATTGACTTGCACCACTGCAAATACTACTATTCCAACAGCTCCATTATTTAACAATCACTTTTTTTATATTTTGTTTAGGTTATTTTTATCTGGTATTTACTTTTTAACAAATAAAATAAGGTTAAGGTTTTCTTTTTCGTTAGGTATTGACCGGCGTCCAACGAAAACAGGGCCCGTTATTACCACCTGGTAGGCGGATCTGCACATATATTATGTAGATAAGTTCGATGACGTCGTTGCGCGTCGTTATAAAGAGGGTAAACCTGCGCCTTGCTCCTTGTCCAAGGGTATATAATCTAAGGTGTGGGGGGTACCAAGCCCTCCTCGTTACGATGACGTTGACAGCAGCGTCAACAATAGCGGTAGCACCAGCAACGACAAAGACGACGGAGATGATAAGGGTGATGACAACGACATGCTCCTTCCCCTTTCCCCTTATACATCAATTAACTGATATCGTTTATGTTTTCCGGTTTGGGCTGACCTAAGTACAGATCACTATATAAATAATATTAAATTTAGAAAAGTCGTAACGTAAATAATAAATAAAACATGTAAGAAATAATATTATACTAGTAAACTGGTAAATAACACATGTAAAAAGTAATGATACAACAGTAAAGCAATAAATGGTAAACATAAAAAGCGAAAATGTATCGTTATATCAGTAAATCGTTTATTTGAAAAGTAAATTATATAATGTAAATAATAAGCGATAAATCGAGGGCGTAAAATATTTTTTAAAAAACAACAGAGCAATGTTGTCCATCGGGATTAAGTTATATAATCTGTCTAACATCGTCGACAAAAAAAGTAATAGTAAAAACAAGCGTTTCTAATACGTTATTCGAAATGCCATACTTTAGCTTCGCTTATAATACGCTATTCAGAACGCTCCGCCTTAGCCTTTGTTACCCTGATACCCATATACGGGGCTTTCTTTTGTAATTTATAAACTTTTATCCTTAGTCTTCAAATGTTTTTAATGTGTTATCCAAAACGCTTTTCTTCGGCCTTTCCCACCATAATATCTATATAAAAGGCTTGTTTTCATAACTTGTGTATTTTTATTTTTGGTTGTTATATATATAAAACTTTAAATAGTTTTTTGTCATCCTATATATATTCTTCGGAAGAAGTATTATTTTTGGGGGGGCTTTATAACATTCATTTACTTCGGAAGAACCGTCAACCCTTTTTACGGAGCTTTTATCGCAGTTCATAAAGCTGTTTTTCTGGTATATCTCGGGACTGTTGCTGCTCCGTATATACCTTTCGAGAGTGTCTTTTCTTTTATTTAAGGCGTTTCTAGTACAATTAACAGGTCTTATTTATGTACCGCTTGGAAACTCTATCTCTATCTGTTACGACGCTGTTGATATACCCTTCGAGAACGCCGTTTTATTTTTATAGAGCTTTTTTAACGTATCTGACAAGGTTGTTATTCTTAACTAAAAAGTGGATGTTTCTCATATATCATATAGGAGCGCCGAATACCTTCTTTGTTGGTTAATTTAACTTATCCTTTTCCAGAATGTTTTTAGAACGTATAAACTTTAAATTCTATTGAGAACTTTCCTTTGAAGAAGTTCCTCCATTTGAACTTGAATACCGGATAACCCTTACAACCCTACCGTTTTTGAAGTCGAGTAAAAGGTAACTTTTATGGCTTTTCGTTCTTTTACACTCTAATTCTGGATAACTATCATAGTCTTTCCATATTTTATAACTGAAAAAGGATAGCCTTTATAGCTTTATCCATTATCAATCCTAAGTGGAGAATGATCTTTATGGGGTTTTTTCTTTTTCCGTAGGTTCTTTATTTTGCTTCCATTGAATTTTTTACGTTATAGCCTATCTTTTAAGTTTTGAATAAATTATTTGTTAATATTGGCTAACCAGTATCCTCTTGCAAATTCTACTTCCAATATATTTTCGTTTATTCAATCTGATATTTAAACGAGCGAGGCCATTGCGACTAACGTTTTTATGATACAAATGTTTTTACTAGCGGGCGTATTAATTCCTCTACTTCGTAGTTAAACCTTTAATACGTGTGAAATTAAGTGATTCACTATACTATATATTACTAACGTTCAATTTGAAAACTCTTTATAAAAATCTTCAAATATATTCAATTTTTCAATATTTCTGTTCAAATGATGAAGAACAACGTTTACGATTGATTTATCTGTAATTATTAGGTCCAGGTATTTTTTAGGGGCTTTGATATCACGAAAACTCAAACTAATAATCGTTGAAATGCGTTTCGAAAACATTATATATTGAAACGAAACTTATTTGTACTTATCAGTTTTGGCCAAGCTTATCATCGTTAAATACTTAATTATGGAAGTACGAAATTTATTGATGTATTGTAAAAACTGTTTTAATCGAGTCCGAAATACACCGTAACGATAAAACCGTTATTATGACCGTTTCCAAAATATAAATAAACGGTTTTAATATTAAATGTAACAGTGACTAGTAATTAATTAAGCTTGATATGATATAATTAATGGGTCTTATTGGGAGGGCATCTTTATCTTGCGGAGTAGTCGATTAGAATCTCTGTGGACTGAAGTAACTGGTGCTGTATTGAAAGTGGTAGATATATTGTTCTAGGTTTTGCAGACCGCTAGCTGGTCTGCGCAGTAATTTGTAGGGCCAATTGCTTAGCACGTGCCCTAGACCGAATTGGGCACTCTATAAACAACTGACTTGCAGTCAGTACAGTCAACTTTACTTACAGTAAAGTTGACTGACTATACTGCAATTGATCTGCTAAAAATAGCAGTCAATATTGTTCCAACACATCTCAACATAAAATACAAATTAGGCGTTTGAAGCTTACAATATACAAAATAAGAGATAAATAATATATAAATAAACATGCCAAATTAGGAGTTTGATGTTTATAAGTGTAAATAAAAGGAAAAATGAGGCGTGATAATACATTTTAAATAAGTCTCTTGATGTTTACTAATGCTTTATCAATGAAGTTACTAGTACATTCAAACGTCATAAGTAACAAATCAAACAAACAGTGCACTATAAAGAGAATGAGGGGTAATTTGAGTATTCAGAATCGGGAAAGAGTGTATAAGGGTGAAGATAATACATAAAAGCAAGTCAAAATGATACTAAAATACCGGGTGTTATTTGTAACGTTTTTAGTAATTTGGTAAACGCTTTGAAAAACATTTAGTTGCTTTTAAAATATATATAACCGCTTTAGAATTTACTTTAAACTCTTGAGGTATACTTTATGTAAACGCTTTGAAAGCTGTTTTGGGGGCTTAAGGTCATTGTGGAAACGATTCAAAAGTTGGTTTAGCTGCTTAAAGTGATTATAAAAGCGTTTCAAAAGCCGTTTTCAACGATTTCCAAGTTTATCAAAACGCTTTAAAAGCTGGTTTTATCGTTTTATAAGTGGGAAAGGTTATTTCCGGGTAAATACCAGTAAAGGTATCCGAAATTTAATACCTTTCATAGCCTATACGTAATAAAACGCCCTCCAAAAAGTACTTTAATACGTTTAAAACGCCAACCGAGTTAACGGATAGTGTAACGAGGCTTCCAATAGTCAAAAGGCACTAATCGAGTTAAGAATATCGTACCGAAATTTTCATTTTCAAAATTGCTTCGGGTTTTACAGTCTTTCTATACTCCCGTATATTTTTTGTAAATCGTAATATAGAAATAAATATTAGATTGGATCGCTTCAAAATTCCGCTATAGTCATTAAACTAAAGGTTGTTTCTTCTTTCTTAGGCTGTATATATTCGACCAAATCGTCTACTAATCAATGTAGGTAAGATCTCTGTACCTTGCTATAAAAAGAAAACAGTATAGTATTTTAAGTAGTAAGGTAAAATACGTTATGGATAAGAGGAAAAAGAGGCATCCGGAGAGTGCACACCTAAGGTGAAAGCTTATAAGCTCTCACCCGAAGCGTGGAACTCTATTATACACTCTGCTAATATCCCTCCTGAAGTTTGACACACTATCTTACACTCTATAAAACCACTTACTGCAGCATAACATTCTATCATGTACTTCGAGAACATGGTCCCCTACACTTACTTAACATGGTAATATCTAATGATATCTACAGTTAAATTATTATACAGATTGACCGAAATGGGTGTTTATTGGTTCCTGATTTATTAGTTGCACTTGAATTTCAAAATGGGTATAAAATTCTTAACATACTGTTGGAATAGTAGTAATTGCAGTGCAGTAGCTCAACTTTGCTTACAGTAAAGTTGACTATACTAACTGCAAGTTGAGTTTATTGTTTTGTATGGACCTACTGTATTGACTGCAAGTAAAATACAGTATGCGCCTACTTCACACTAAGGTACGAACGAAGTAATTAGCCATACAAATTACTGAGTAGACCGGCTAGCGGTCTGCCAACCTAAAAAAATACATCTACCACTTGACCATGTAATACTACTGTTACTTAAACCAATTAAATCGATAAAGTTGCAACGTCTAAAGCCCTACCAATAATAATCATTGCTTATTGGGTTAAGCACAGATAAGCTAAGTAAAAGAAAAGGCTACTTCCCGGTTACGCTTTGTAAAAGACCAAGGTAGAGTAAAGATTTTTACGAAAAGTCCCTACGAATTACTTCAGGTTTTACAGCTATAAATAAAAAATACTTTTAGGTTACGTCTGTATTCATAGCAACTTAAAGATAACAATAGTATCGTTATCGAAAACTCTAAGAAATATTGAATAAAAAATCTTTTTAAAAAGCGTCAAAATTAACCCTTAAAAGTTTTAAACGATAAGTTAGCAAACGGCTAAGTTAATACTACTATAGGTATTACTATTACAAAAACAACTAAATCTCATAGCTTATAAATTTTAGTCTTCAACTTTTAACAATAATAACAAACAATCTCTAACCTTTACTTTTCACCAAACCTTTGCCTCTACCTTACTATTTTCTCGTTACCAACATGAATTAAATTGTGAAGATCGCTACCTTCATTGAAAATAACAAAAATATCCAAATCGTGACAAGAAAATCTCGTCGCGCGACCCAACGTTAAAATACCAAGTTCATACACTTTCAAACCGCCAAGTTCACTTTACGTTATACTACCAAATTCTATATAAATCAGAACTTTAAAACAACACCGAGTTAAACATACATAAAAGCAATGAAAACCCTTAGAACAATTATCACCAACCACTACGACGAATAATTATGAATTACAGTTATTGAGGAGACCTCGATTAAGGCTTATCTAATTAATTAAGTTAGCTAATATATTTTCGACGCGAACCTTGGTAACGACTACGGATGTATCGATCGCGCCTTTCAAGATTTTCGTAAGTTATTTCACTACTAGACTCTTAACATATAGAGAATAATCTATCGTATAGTTAAGTCCAAGTCAAAGAAGAAAGTTAGTCGCTATAGCATTTATATTCTACAAAAAACCTTTATAAAACTAGCCGAAACCTTCTTTCAACTTTCTTAACGAGAAAACCCTTTATAAAATCTTATTCCTTCAGACTTTCGAGGGAAAGGCTAAAGTGTTAAATACCTTTAACACCCCTACACACGTTTTTGGAGACCCCCTTTTCACTCCACGCTAAGTCCAACCTTTTTATACATCGAAGATAAGAAACCTATTAATTTACTCGGCAACTCAACAACTTCACATAACAACGCGAAATACGTTTTTAGTGGCATCAAAGCGTGTAAAGTAACAGCTTGTAATAATCAAACTAAATACCTGTGAGTAAATAGAAGGTGTCAGGGGGTTTATGTTAGTAGTAAGGTAGCAGAGGTAACAAAGATGCAATATCAGAAGATGTTTTTTCGTGCTGTAGAGTGATCATTAGCCGTTAGGCTATTCAGGTATGTAGACTGAATACTTAGATTGACAACTGAAGAGCTATGAAAGAAATACTATCTATGTGGTGCTGACCGTGTCCTTATATCCTATGACCTTCATACCATCTTCAGTACTGAGGCTCACCGGTGCTCACTAAGGTTCAGTGAACACTTGTGATATAGATAACCCTAACCCTGGAGGGTTGCCTAGTCTGGTGCTAACAAAGATATGTTCCCCGCCTAATGTGTTGGACTTCAGGCTCTCGGTAGCTTAGCTGCATGCTGGCCTGTTTCTTGACCCGCCAACGTGCTTGGGTCATAACACAGCTGCTAACGCAACAAAAGGTATCGACGTTAGCGCCCTCCACCTGTCAATGAAATAAAATCTTCAAGTCCTTTAAAATCTCGAGGCCCCTATTACCTCTTAATCTTCCAACTTAAATCGACAACCCCCCCAAAAAAAACTCTTACGAAAAATATATCTATACGCGCGAACCTGTTATAAGTCATACTATAAAATTTTACTTCTTGGGCTAGGAAACTATTAATTACTCTTAACACTGTAGCTCAAAGACTTTAAGACTTAAATCATAAGGAAATATTAATAAAGATTAGAAATATTATGGCGACCTTTTCCCAAGACTGGTTAAAATAATGAATATTGACCATAAACTTTTCATGGACTTTGCCAAAATCTGAAATAACGTAAAAAAGTATAACGGGAAGCCCTACAACCTCTTTAATACGAAGATAATACCTTTTTTAAATATCTATAAGTGGATAGAGGTTCTTTATTTTAATTTTTACTAACTATTTTCCAAAATCCCTATAATACATATCAAATATTATTACCTAACATTCCTAACTCGAATAACTACCCTTTGCAAAATCTATTTATTATATTGGAATAGTACTATATACAGTGTAGTAGTTTAACTTTACTGTAAATTAAGTTCACTGTACTACAATGTGATTGTATTGTTTGTGGACTTACCGTATTGAGTGTAAGTTGAGTGCAGTACGCTACACTTTACCCTAGGGCACGGGTCAAGCAATTGACCATACAAATTACTATGCAGACCGGATAGCGGTTCGTCAAACCTAGAACAATACATCCACCACTTTACTAATGTAATACTACTATTATTTAGAACACAATTCGAATGTATAACTTTGTAACGATTCAAGGCCCTACTAATACTGGTTAGTGATTATTGGGTTAAGTACAGATTGGCTAAGTAAAAGAAAAGGCAACTTTTCGGTTACGATTTATGGCTATAGTGGATAGAATAAAGGAAAGATTTTTGTGAAAGAACTCTATTAGTAATGTGTTAGTCTTACAACGGAAGTAAAATAGAGAAGACTTTTGGGTTATGTCAGTCTTATAACGGCAATCTGGAAGTTAGTGATAGTATCGCTATTAAAAACACTAAGAAATCTTTATAAGGTTTTTTTTAAATACGTTGAGATTAATTATCAGAAGTTTTAAAGTTCGGTAGGTTGGCAAACAGTTAAGTTAGTACTATTTCGAGTGTTACTATTGCAAAAAAAACGACTAATTCCTTACAACAAACAAGCTATAACAATAAGCTACCTTTGACTTTACTCTTTACACCAAACCTTTACCCCTACTTCACTATTTTCACTTTCCTTACGTCAATTGAATAGTTAAGATCGCTTTACTAAGAGAAAATACCAAGAATAGTTAAGTTGCATCGAGAAAACCACGTTACGCGACTCCATGCCAAGTCGCTAAGTTTTCACACAACTTTACGCAAAAACACCAAGTTTTTACGCGATTTCACGCCAAGATTACCAAGTTCCTTACCATATACGCTTCACCAAGTTCTACACAAGCCAAAACTTTAAGATATCTACCGCAAGCGCTTATTTTGAAGTTATTACCGGACTCGAAAGAAAAAAAGCAATTAAAGCCCTCGGAACTGCCTTTACCAAGTTCTATGACGAAGACCCCTAAGCGTTAGATGTTGATGAAGACTTAACGGAAAAACACCTTACCAACTTCGCTGGCTACTATATCGTCAAACATAACAATACTAAAGACCTTAACTACACCTTTAGCAACTTCCGTGATTTCTTTGGCGACTAAACCATTAATATGTGGATCTCGGTTTGAAAGGGGGTTAAGTTAAGGATTAAACTAAAACTTAAATGGAAAGGGGTTTATATGCCATTATAAGGAATTGAAAAGCTAATATAAAGGTTTTTCGACTTAACTTAGCTTTAGGAACGCCTTTAAAAACCATACCCTAAGGAAAAGAGTGTTAAAGAACCTTACTACCCTTATACACGATTTAGGGGGCCTTCCCTTTACCCTTAGCTAAGCTAAGCCTTTTTATGTATTGGTGATAAGGAACATATTAACCTGTTTGGCAATCTAGCACCCCTACGTAATAGCGTGAAGTACGCCCTTAGCAATGGCAGAGTATGTGAAGCAAGAGCCGCTAACACAGTTAGAGGTATTGATGTCAACGTTTTCCACTAGTTAATTAAGTAAGATCGTTAAACCCCTCAAAACATTTAAGTATTCATCGCCCCTTAGTAATTCAATCGATAGGCCCCTTAAGAATCTTTTTCCTTTAGGTTTGCCTATATACGAAAACCTATTACAGGTCTTACCATAGGACTTTACCCTCCAGGTTAGGTGACCGGTAATTACCCTTAATCCCGTTCCTCGCAATCTTTAAGGCTTAAATTTCCAGGAAATACCAATTAAAACTGGGATAACTATCGAGATATTACCCTAAGACTTGTCAAAATGGTTAACATTAATTATAAGTTGTTTACAGACTTCGCTGAGATTTGAAACGACGTAAAAAAGTATGACGGAAAGCTTTATAACCTCCTTAATGTCAAGATAATGCCCTTTTTAAATATCTGTAAGTAGATAGAAGTTTCTCCTTTAGGTTTTTACTTACTATTTCCCGGAATCCTTATAAGGTACATTAGGGATTATTACCTAACTTTCCTTACTCGAGCTACCAAGTTTCGCGAGACTTATAACGGCATAAAAGGCTATTTCGAATACGACGTTCACCTTACGCAATACTATATAGATTAGGCTATTATGAGGTAAATAACGATAATAGTTAAAAAGGAATAGGAGGAAACACCGATGGATGTATTTAATTAGATAATCTACAAGTAAATATTAAGCCATAAAGTAATTTTGAAAGCGCATGTTGGCGAAATTATACTTCGAGAACAGGTGCGGGCAGTAGTTACGGGTGTAAACGAGTTTTAATACGCTTTACAACGCCTAGATGCCACCTGCGAAAGCTTCTTTAACCAGTTACGTTTCTCGCTCGCCACTGTAGTAGCGCGTACACCAAACTCGCTTAGTATATACAACTAAGCCGGCAATTTTCTTGACGTAAATAAAGAAGATTTTACAATAGTTAATTACGTTGACCGCAAGTACAGCTATAAGCGCCTTTAATGCCTAAGGTTTGGCTTACCGGCTACAAACTAGAGGTAATAACTACGTTAGCGATAATAAGGCTAATATTTAGGCGGAATTGTTAATCGTAAATACTATCGTTGTAATAGTGGTAAAAATGTTAAATTTGTAATAAGTTAGGCTATTGTTTAACTTGATACCCTCTGGTTGAGCGAATTAATAAAACGGTAATATTCTATATCCAGTAGCCTACCACTTCTAGATAATATTACTTGGATCAAATCGCAAACGTCGAAGTCTACGAGCTAATTAACGGCGGTAATAAATCTAAGAAGATTAAGTAACATAAAGATATTGCTTTTGGTACAGCCTAGTAATTAGCTGACTACGCCTTTTTAAACCGTTTAAGTAGTAAAAACCCTTATTTTTATTCTGATTAAACTTTTAACCCCTTATATACCTTTAACCTTCGCGATAGTTACACGGATTATACGTTTTGAAGTATTATGTCAAATATAGGGATAATAAAGTACTTAATAGGAGGCTATTTGCAATACGTGATACTGCAGAGAGAAAGTATTATAGTTAATGAAATTAATCGTTACGATACTGATAAAGTTAAAATTATATCGAAATTGGGCGAATGACTATCGTTATTAGGGACAACGGTAATTTAAACTGTTATGGGAACAATTACGTTTTACATCCTTAAGTTTTTTACTTTTTTCCTTTTTTAACTTGGAGGATATAAAAACCCTCGGCGTTAACGTCGACGTTAATGTAGACGAGCTGATTAAAAACTATTAAAGGTTTCCCCTTACCTTTAAGTGAGAGTACTTATGGTTTTATCTTTAAGGCCCGGAAGTAATGGTATTAAACCTGATGGAGTCGGATATACGTTAATTATATCGGTATTTTAACTACCCAGTAGTTAATATGCTATATAAAGTTCTAAATTCCGTAGGGTATAAAGATAGGGAATATTTTGCCTTAAAATCCATTAAAAAACTTTACTACTATTGAAAAATGTATGCTTAAGCCCCCGGGGATTTAATTTTATATTAGAAAAGAAGAAGTAATTTAATTATGAGATTTTCGTTAATATATTTTACTTGAATAATAAGCCTATTTTTTACGTCGTTGATTCCGCAACCTTTTTTTATGAGGCTAAGTTTCTAAAGTTCTTTTCGACAAAGGATACGTGAAAAAAACTAAGGATGTTGTGGATTAATACGTACTTGAGTTTATTTAACGTCGTTGTTTATGATGTCGGTACTAACTTTACAATAATAAAGTTTTAGGGAGATATTTAAATAATAGGTATTTAGTGTAAATAGGTACTTGTGGAGGCTTATTAGAATATTAGGAAGGTTAAGAGGGCACGCACCCTACTTCGCCAAGCGTATAATATCCTTATGTTAGAAACTGAAAGTTTTACGGATCCGGAAGTACCTTTATAGATGGCGGTAAAAGGCCTAAATAACATTGTGAGTCTTAACGACTTGGTACCAATGTTTATGGTTTTAAAAGCGTACTTACGCCTGACGAGTGAATCTCTGCTTTCGGAAAGTACTTAGAAACATATTGCGGCTTACAGTAAATCTTTAAGGGAGTTATAAAGAGAATCGGCACGCCGTTAAGTTAATAATACCTTTAATAATAGGAATGGTTCTATTATGATTGACGTATTTTCTTTACCATTATAAAATGAAGTTTTCGTGTAACGGAAGCCGGGTAAATAAGAGAGCCAATACAAGATATGAAGTATCGCGAATTCCGAAATAGTTATTAAAATTACTAACGATTTTGTATATTTTCTAATTACTTAGATTAAGTCATATATTAAGTTCACTCACGATAAAAACCCTTAAGCCAAACGATTAAGCTAATACGAATCTTTTCCACCCGTTATTAATAAGCTGATAAAACGCTGCCGATGCAAACGACTCCCAAAAAAGAAAAACATTAAAAAGGAGGAATACATACCAGGCCTTATTTACAATATTACTTTGGTAGGTAAAAGATAAAAAGATAACGAAAACTTGGCATTAAAGTTTAGAACGTAAGGGATTACGAAAACCTTCGGAAAACCTGTTAATGAATACATTAAAGTCGAGATTAACGGCTTATTAACTCGAGGAGTTGTATAATTCATATAGAAAACCGATTTTAACCTTTAAAACGTAAACTTTACGATTTTTAAATCGAAGATAATCAATGGAGTTAAGGGTAAAACTACGGGGCGGCAGTACAAGAAGTCACGCTTAATCTCCTAAAGATACGGTAATGAAGGTAAGGAATGGATCCTTACGAAATTGTTGATGATTTAAAAGATTGATTAACGTTTGGTAATTATTTTAGTAATAAGTTTGTACGTTAAAATTAAAGGTACGTTTATTTTCAATAACTGTAATATAACGTAAATCTATATGAAATAAGTAACGGATTTACAGCGGATCGTATTGTTAAAACTATTATAGGAATTATGTATTATTTATTTTTCAGGTACGATCATACAATGTACTAAGCTATTATACTAATTAATTGAAGTAGGAGTTTATTGGTTTTTAATTTACCAATCGTCCTTTAAATTAAGACTAGCGATGAAGTTTTTAACGTATGACCCGTATTTATTGTTAATATAGGAAAGTGACTTCGGCATAATAGGCATTTAAATTAATAAGAAACGTTTCGTTAAAACGGCTGGCGTTATAATATTAGAATAGCAAGAGATTAAAGACTTTAGGTTTTGGAATTGTAAGCCGGTAACGACGTTAACAGAGGGTAGTTGACTTAACTTTAATGGATCATTAATCCGTATGTTTGGTGTTAATTCTGGCTTTAGCTTTTGATAAAAAGGATAGGGTACTGTTTTGGCGACAATTAATAGAACTAATGTAACCAAGGCTTAAAGGTATCTGGAATAACGTGTTTGTGGTAGTTATATTACTACGTTATGTTAACCGGAAACCTTTTACGACCTTTTCATCGCGGTATAAATATAAAACCCGGTAGATAAAGACTTAAACTGACTGAATGAAAATCTTGAGTGGCAGATACGAAACTTGGACCGCGGGATTGATACAGTGTCAATAGACCTATCGAAAACCAAGTTAATAATCTTTACGGACGGGTATTTCGTAAATAATACCGACTTGTCTTTATAAATTAGCTTTTTAATAACCCTCGTTAACTAAGATAGGTAAGAAGACCAGTTTAGCATTATCGACAACCTAATTTACTAAACCTTAATTAAATGTAAAAGGATTATACGAAGTGTATTAGTTTCAGGGGTATACAATATAATAGTAGATTTTAACGTAGGCATAGCATTTTAGAAAACCTTTAATATTATTACTAAGCAACTTAAAATTCCCCTTATTCCGGTGGTAATCTGTACCGACTCAAAAAGATTTTTCGAATTCTTTTTGAAGCTCGGAATTACTAACCAAAAACGCCTGATAATTGACGTAATGATACTCCATAAAGCCTGTAAAAGGAGAGAGATAAAGGAATTCCGGTGGATTAACGGCAAAGATAATCCCGTAAATGCCATGACGAAAGCAATGCCAAATAAAGTGAAACAAGTTTATGGATAGTAATAGATTAACTATACGTATCGAGGGCTACGTTAATAGGCCGCCTGAAAAGCATAGATTACGTAACAACGGTTAAGAATGTAATGGTAAACTGGAAAACTGTCAGGGAATTGACGATGTAGACCTGTTTAATTGATACAATTGAAGTAGAGGATTATAAAAGCCTGTAACGGAAAAACTTTTCGTAGAAGTTAATAAACTCGGACCTTGGAGCGATGGAGTAATTGAGGTTGAATGGAGTCAATTTACATGTAATTGAGTATAATTCAGTATGGAAGTTAACTGGAATTTATAGGTGTCTAGTTAGTTGATGAGAAGGCAATTCAGTAGTAAACGGAAAATATTGGTTAGTCATACTGGAGTACGCGTACAAACTAAAAAGCCTCTAGTGTTAGAATAGTACTATATGTAGTGAAGTAGGTCAACTTTATTGTAAGTAAAGTTGACTGTATTGCAAGTTGAATGTATTGTTTTTGGATTTACCGTATTGGGTGTAAGTCGAGTGTAGTACGCTACACTTCACCCTAGGGCATGGTCCAAGAAATTGGCCATACAAATTACTGTGTAGACTGGCTAGCAGTCTGCCAAACCTAGAACAATATATCTACCACTTGACCAATGCAATACTACTGTTACTTCGACCACGATTCGAATCGATAACGTTGCAACGATCTAAGGCCCTACCAATAGATAATATAAGAACTCATTTCGAATATAATATCTACTTTACATAAGAACATACAGATTAGACCACTACGAGGTAAACCACGGTAATAATGAAGAAAAAAGAGAGAAAATACCAATGGATATATTAAGTCAAATATTTAATAATCCTATGTTATGCCTACAAGTAATAAGAAAGGCCTCCGCCAACCAAGCCACACTTCGCGAACAGGTATAAGCAGACGTTACGGGAATCAACGAACTTAAATTTTCCCTATAACGCCGAAATACTACCTACAAAGGCTTCTCTAACTAGTGACATTCCTTACTTACAACTATAATAATACATATACCAAACTTACTTAATATATACCCCCAAGCTAACGACTTCCATAATATGGATAAAGAAAATCGTACGATAATAAACTACGTCGACCGCAAGTACGGTTACAGGCGCCCCTAACATTCAAAATCTGTTCTAACAGCCTCAAACTAAAGGGCATAACCACGTTGACGCCAACAAAGTCAAAATTTAAACGAGCCTATTAACCGTACAAACTATAGTCGTAATAGTAGTAAACAATATTGGATTTGTAATAATCACGGATATTAATTAGCTCGTTCCTATTTTATCAAATGTAATAACAAACACGTAATATACTACACTTAATACCCTATTACTTTCGGGTAAAATTACTTGAGTCAAATCTTAAACTTTAAGGGTACAGAAGTTGTTAACGACAATGTTATCCCTAAACAAATCAAATAGCATAAAGATATGGCCTCTAATACAGCCTAATAACTAGTCGATCACGCTTTTCTATACCGCTTAAATGGTAAAAATCTATACCTTTACTCTAACCAAGCCTCTAACCCCTTACATACCTTTAACTTTCGCGATCGTTACGCAAACCACACATTTTAAGGTATTATACTAGATATAGGGGCAGTAAGGTACTTAATAGGATAATATTTGTAATACGTGGTATTATGGAGAGAAAACACTACGACTACCGAAATCGATTGTTAAAATGTTGGTAAAATCAAAGTTAACTTTAGTACAGAAACCATTGTTACTAGGGATTACGGTGATTTAAACTGTTATTAAACCGATTACATTTCATATCCTAAAATCACTTACCCTTTTCCTTCTTTATTTTTTTAAAAAAAATAAAAACCATCGGTATTAACGTTAATATTAACGCCAATAAATTAGTCAAAAACAGCTAAAGGTCTCCCATCTCCTCCAAGTACGAGCACCAATAGTTTCATCTTTAAAACACAAAGGCAATAGTATTTGATTTTAAAAAGTCAGAAATACGTTAATTTAACCGGCGTTTTAACTACCCAACTATTAACAGGCTATATAAAGTCCTTAAGTTCGCAAGGTATAAAGATATAAAATACTCTGTTCTAAAAGCCATCGAAAGGCGCGGTTACTATTGCCAAATATACGACTAACCACCCCGAATATTTAAATTTATATTAAAATATGATAAGAATTTTTACTACGAGGTCTTTATTAATGTGATTTACTTAGATAACAAGCCTATTCTTCACATCGTTAACTTTGTAGCCTCTTTCAACAAAACCAAGTTTCTAAAATCTTCACTGGCAAAGAATACGTTGAAAACATTAAAAATGCTATGAATTAACACGTACTTGAGTCTACCTAACGTCGTCATCCACGATACTAATACCAACTTTACATCGGCGAAATTCCATAAGAATGATAAGATAATGGGAATCCAGTATAAACAGATGCCTGTAAAGGATCACTAGAGTATTGAAAAAGTTAAAATGGTATACGTACTACTTCGTTGAACGTACAATATCTTTACGTTAGAAATTGGAAGCTTTATGGATCCAAAGGCACGCCTTTAAATAGCGGTAAAGGGCTCAAACTATACTATAAGCCCTGATGGTCTAATATCAACATTACTGGTTTTTAGAACTTACTCACGCCTGACGAGTAAATATCCACCATTAGAAAGTACCCAGAAAAAAGCCGTGGCCTACGTCAAAACACCAAAGGAACTACGAAAGGAATCGGCATGACGTTAAGTCAATGACGCCCTCAAAACTAGAAACGGCTACACGATAATCGACGTACTTGCTTTGATGTTACAAAGTAAAGTCTCTGTATAACAGGCGCTAGGCAAATAGGAGAGCCCATATAAAACCTTAAGTATCGCCAACTTTAAAGTAGTTGTTAAAATTGTTACCAGCTCCGTAACATTTCGTATTATCTAGGTTAAGCATTATATCAAGGTAACTAAAGATGAAAACCTTTAAACTTAGCTAATAAATTAACACGATCCTCTTCCACCCATTATCAACAAGCTGATGAAACGCTGTCGATGCGGACAACCCCTGAAAAAGGAGGAATATTAAAAAAAAGATATACCTACCGGGTTGTATCTACAATACTACTTAGGTAAGCAAAAAGGAGAAGGACGACGAAGGCTTAGCACTAAAGCTTTAAGTATAAGGCATTATCAAAACCTTTAGCAGGACCATTAAAAAAGTAACAAGGTCGAAGTTAACGGTATTTTAACTCGAGGTGTCGTATAATTCATACCTAAAACCAACTTTAATCTTTAAAACCTAAATATCACCATTTTCAAGTCAAGGGTTATATACGAAGTCAAAGGCGAAACTACGGGGCGGCCGTACGAAAAACCATTCCTAATTATTCAAAGATACAGTAATAAGGGTAAAGATTGAATTCTTACACAGTCGCCAACAATTTAAAAAACCAGTTAACGCTTAGTAGTAGTTTTGACAGCAAGTTTATTAGCTGAACCTAAAGGTAAGTTTATATTTGATAGCTGAAATATAACGAAAATATATAGGTAATGAATAGCCGTTTTACAACGGATTATCTTACTAAAATTTCCATAAAAATTCCGTACCACCTACCTTTTAGGGACGGTAATACAATATATTAAACCATTATATGGACTAGCCGAAACAAGCGTCTATTATGTTTCAACCTATTAATCGTAATTCAAGTTACGACTACGCATAAAGTCTTTAACATAGGACCCGTGCCTACTAATAACGTAAAAGAATGGCTTCGGCCTAATGAGTATATCAATTGATAATACCCTTTTAGTTAAAACGGCTGACTTTATATCATTGAAATAGCAAGTTATTAAGGACTCCAGGTTCTGAAATTATAAACAAGTTACAACTTTGGAGACAAATAGACAACTTAACTTCAATAAATCGTCAATCCGTATATTTGGTATTGATACTAGCCTCAGTTTTTGCCAAAAAGACCAAGGCGCTAAGTTAACTACAATCGACGAAACTAATATAACCAAGGTTTAATGGTACCTAAAACAATATGCACGTAGTAACTATATCGCTACTTTATATCAACCGGAAGCCTCCTACGATCTATCTATTACTACATAAGCAATAAAACCCAACAAATAAAAAAAAAACCCCGGTTAAATAAAAAGTTGAAATAGCAAATGCAAAACTTGGACCGAAGGTTTAATATAGTCCTGATTAACCAATCAAGAGCCAAATTAATAATGTTTACAGATGGTTCTTTTATAAATAGCACCAACTTTTCTTTATAAATAGGCTTTCTAATAACCCTCGTTAATAAAGACAAACAGGAAGATTAATTCAACATTATGAGCAACTTAATCCATTAAACCTTTATCAAATACAAGTAGATCACACGAAATGTACTGGCTTTGAAGGTTTATATTAAAATAGATGGCTTCGATATGAGAATAACACTATGGAAAACGTTTAATGTTATCACCAAACAGTGATAATTCCTCTCATCCCAGTAGTAATTTATATCGACTTGAAAATACTATTTAAATACCTTTTAAAACTTTAAATCACTAGTGAAAAACGCCTAATAATTAACGTAATGGAATTTCATAAAGATTATAAAAGCAGAAAATCGAGTAGTTTAAGTAAATTGATAGGAAAGACAACCTTACTAATGTTATAACGAAAGTGTAGCTAAAAGAATCCCTTAAGAGACTTGTAGATAGTAATAGACTAACCATACGAATCTATGGTTACGTTAACAGGCCACCTGATAAGTCTAAATCACGTATTAACAGACAGAGATACGCTGGAAAACTAAAAAAAATTCCAAAGAAATAACGATAACGACCTTTTTAATTAGTAATATTAAATTGAAAGTTTGAACGAGCCTGTAAAGAAAGAACATTTAATAAAATATAACAAAGTCGGAACTCGAAGCCATAGGGTAATTAAAGGCAAATGAGGTCAATTTAAGTGAAAATCGATTCAATTTAGGTACGAAAGTCGACTAGAATTAATAGGGTCTAGCCAGTTAATAAAGACGTAATTTAGCGGTTACTGGAAAAATTGGTTAACTACACTGGTATAAACGCACAAAAGTAAAAAACCGCCAATATTAATATAGTATTAATTACAATGCAGTAGGTTAACTTTACTTACAGTAAAGTTAACTATACCAACTGCAAGTTAAGTGTATTGTTTTGTATGAGCCTACTATATTAGCTGCAAGTTAAGTACACTATACTCCTACTTCACACTAGGGCATGAGCCAAGAAATTAGCCATATGAATTACTGCGCAAACCGGCTAGCGGTCTGCCAAACCTAGAACAATATATCCACCACTTGACCACGCAATAATATTGTTACTTCGACCAATCGAATCGATAACGTTGCAACGTCTAAAGCCCTACCAATACCTACAACTTATAACTATTGATTTCATTATAGAATAATGATTTCAGTATGATGTGTATATAAATTAACTATATGTTTTTCGTCGTAAGTATTAGCTTTGTAGCAAAAAGAAACGTTTAATTAATAATACAAAGTTCTGGGATTATACGCCGATTGCAACTTTAACTAAAATTAAACATTCAAAATTCAATGGATACTAAATACGTCTATATAATGTTAACGATACTAATGTTAAACACCTTAATTGTATTTAAAAGGGGAAAGATATTGTCTTGTTCAATACCAAAAAATATAACGTCTCGAAGGCTTAACAGTACTTCGAGCAACATACTTGTAATAATTATATCGCGAATTTATACTGGCCGATGGCATCGTATGACCTATTAGTTACAATATAAATCCAAAGCCTAGCTAATGAAGACTAGTACCGTTTGAATAAACAATTGAAATGACAAATGAACAATTCTAATCGAAGGATTAATATAATTAATATTAACTTTTCGAAGGCCAAGTTCATGATTTTTATGGACGGCTCCTTTAAAAAGAATAATAACTTGTTGTTACGAGTCGAATTTATACCATAATCGGTAATGAAGATAAACCACAAAATGAAGTATTTATTATCATAGTTAACTTAATATATAAAACTTTTATTAAATATCACAGCGTTATACAAAGCGTATGAATTTTCGAAATATATCCTATAATAGCTAGTTTTAATATGATTATATTTAAACGAACCTTTCCTATTGTGACTAAACAATTTAGAACCTGACTGATTCCGTTTCTTATTTATCCTAATTTGGGAATACTATTCTAGTACTTTTTGAATTTCGGAATAATTAACGAAAAAAGAGTAATAATAGATGTAATAGCTCTATTCAAAGATTACAAAAGTCGAGAAATTGATAAGTTTTGATAAATTAATAACAATTAAAACCCAACTAATATTATAATAAAAGCCACACTAAACACATACTTCAAATGGTTTATGAAAAATAATAGGCTCGTTATATGTATCGAAGGCTACATTGAAAAGTTACTTGGAAATATATTACGAAATAGTGAAAAAAAAAAAATGGAAGATAGTAGTACTATAGCAAACTAAAAGATTATCAACTTATGAACAATGCGAATTTAACTAAAGAATACGGTTAGGTTACGTATAAATTGGGATATTAAAGTGTAAAATTTGAAAAGAACCTGTTTTTGTGATTAAAAATGATAGGAAGTAGAATTGTTATACAAATGACAGTGGGTAAGATATAGGAAAATACTTTCGTTGCTAGACAATTATTTTATAAAACATACTAAACCGACACTAAAAAAAGTGGTTAATATTGAATTAATGTTTAAGTGCAGTATAGTTCAATTTAACTGAACTAACTGTAAGTCAATTACATCTTACGAGTGCAATGGGCGCATTTAATGCCCGTTTCCCCCCAGCCGAAACAAAACACATCGCTAGCCCCCGCAAGGAGGGACCGCATGCAGCCCGTGCAAGGCTTCCCCCCGCTGGAAAAAGCGAGGAAGTCGGGGGCTGCGTAGGCTAAGAAATGGGGGAGGAAGGGTTCGGCTAAGGTGTGTTTGGTCCTCTTCGGGACTAGGGGCTCCCTTACGCGGGCCCGATAGTAACGGTTCTTAGCTCTCAGATTTCGTAATTTACATAACAATGCCACTAACTCTATTAACATAAGGAACACAGTTATTGAACACGTAATACAAAGGTACGTAAAGTAATACGAAGGTATTGGTTAGCTTAGTAGACAGTTTATTAATATATAATGGAATTTTTGAGGTTAGTGATTATATTAATAAGTGGTTCCTTTTATTTATTTCAAGTATTTAATGCATGGATAACTACGCGCGAATAAGGATCCCCTAACAACAACAACTATATAATACTTTACGACGCGTACACGACAATTTTATACGTTTCAATCACACCTTTTATGCTGGATAATTTTCTGCATTTATACTTTACGGTTCTCCTCTTTTAAAGGCCGACACAGTCGCAACCCTGGCGTAAACAGGCGCCGGACGGTGACCAAAAAGGCCGCATTTTACAATCTAATCAGGGTTATAATTTACACGCCTCTGTGTCTCTAAACTATAGGATACCCTAAGGTTTTGATTGAAAGGATAGCACGGAGCCCCAGGGGCTTTTACAAGCTTATGGTAGACCTGAGTTTCGATTCCTCCGGCCGGTATCTATAGGATTATTTCGTAGTAGCTAGTGTTACACTTTATAGATAGTACTCATATTCTACTTTGCATCAACTTTCTTGGCATGGATACACGGACCACCTTTTTAAGGAAGATAGGGAGCCTACACTATAAACCCTAACAATGCTTACTTTCAAGAAAAATTTTCAAGTTTAGTTGTTTTCAACATCATCATTTCACATACTTCTTATTCCACCACAACATTACTAATCGGCTCCATCACCACTTGAATCTTTTCCGACGACCTCTTTTTAGCCATGAAGATCGTCGTCGGCCCGGCGCATCGCCTATGCAACGGTGCATCCAGAGAACAGTCTTTATCACCAACGATTCCATCCCTTGTTATTTGTACTAAAGTAGCCTTTTAAACTTGGACTTGAATTACGACACACCTAAATTCTGATTCAT
Organism: Anisogramma anomala; assembly: GCA_038502455.1. Lineage (NCBI taxonomy): Eukaryota > Fungi > Ascomycota > Sordariomycetes > Diaporthales > Gnomoniaceae > Anisogramma > Anisogramma anomala. The sequence goes on along the minus strand of JASMMZ010000016.1, from coordinate 3,865,444 downwards.
TTTACGCTTTAAGGTCTTAATAAAAAGCCTTTATTATAAGCCCTTGTATATAATGGTTTTATTTATTTATTGGTTTCTTTATTTACTTATAAGCTATTACTACTTATATCGGCGCTTCGCCCGCCTAGTTATGCTTTCGTCTTCGATTACATTTTGAATACTTAATTTTTCAAAAAATACTTCTTTCGACCCACCACTCGTTTAGTAGTGTACCTTATTTTACTATTTTTTTACACTTTTTAAGTTTGCGGCCTATAACAAAAAGGTTACTTGCTGAACGTACTGTGAAGTATATCCCTCTTATCGCTACAGTATTTTAACTAAGATGTATGTGTTTTATAAACCCTTTACTATTTCAGGACTGTCAGATTTTCGATACGAGTAAGCGTCGAACGGGAACTGAAATGGCTGTACAACACGACTCAGTTAAAGCTACAGTTTTCATGCCCATAAAATATTACGAGTCTCTAAATTGTAAGGTACCTTAAAGCTTTGATCGGAAGATTCATTTAAGGTCCGATTTTCCATTCAATGTTTTATTTAATAGTTTGTTTTATGGGTAAAGACTGTATTTTTCATATTACAGGTGTAGGGTTGAATATTTAATACACCTAGAAGTAGGTGCTCTCTTTTTACGATCACATGAATCTTACCATTACGAATACGATTCACATTCGTCATAGGGGCAGGGTTTTTCATACAGAGGGGACTTATATGGTTTATATAAGGTTCCTTTGGTAGGCATTTAATAACTGCATATAGTGTAAGGTTATGAAATTGGACACAGGTGTGAAAAATACGTTTTTATTTCATATATTTGTATTACAAGGAATGTGGTGTTTTTTTTCAACAGATTTAAGGGTATAAATTAAAAACTGGGAATTGAATAGGGTTGTGGTTGTATACGATAAGGATACTTAGGTTGCAAGCCTTCCCGCCAGCATATGTAACTCAATACTAGAGAGGGTCACACTATACTGCCATATAGTTGGAACTGCCCGGTGATTGTAAATTATATATTTATATCTGGATGGAATTGTTCGTTTATAGTTAAAAAAACAATTATAGTAAAGTACAAAATTTAATTTGAGATATAGACCAAACAATTGCCCATACAAAGTAGTGTAAAAATCAGCTAACCTTTTCACTAAACTTATAAGAACAATGATCCACCATTTGACCTTTGCAATAATACTTTGACATCAACCACATTTCGAATAGATAACTTTGAAACGTCTAAAAACCTATCAGCAATAAAAAATTTTACCTATCAGCTTATTAGTCAATTCATAAAATAATAATATCAAGATATAATCAACCATAAAATGTAGGTAAGTTTCCTGATTGGATTTTTTGGATTATGTTTTTCCTTGAAGTCTGTTAAGAAAATATTTCATAGTCTAACAGTTATCAATAATTGAAATAGGGTTTTTATCAGGTTGTCGGGCGATATTGGTCCATATGTATGGTTTTTATATTCGAATATATTTCCCGGTGTTAGTATATTTGGATAGCCATTATATTGTTATTCCTTTTTTGTATATCTTTTCTACGTTATAAAAAGGTGTCTATAATTGTCGGGTGATTATTTCAATACTCAAAAATACTTCGATCATCCGTATTTATATAGCGTATTAATCGCTATTTTGAAATTTTGACTGGATTTTATTATAGATATTAAAAAAAAAATCGTGTTTGATTTTTTTTTTTTTTTTTTGCATTGATATTGAAAATGATCGATTATGGTATATTAATAAAGAACTTATCCCGCCATATTTCCATTTAAAATTATTCAGTTGATATATATAGTAGATATCGTTATTCCCTATCATAATATTAACTTAAATTTAATACTTCAATAGGTAAAAGACCCTCGTTTTTAAATTTCTAAGTATTACAGAACAAAAAGAGTAATATTACCTAATTAAGAATGGAAATTGAGTTTATTTATATAATTTAAATGATCAAACTATTATGCCCGATAATTTTGACGTATTATTTAAGGTTTCAAATCCTTAGTCGGTGTTTGGATGATATATAATTTAATATCAAATATTCTTACAATATTTGTTTATTATATCATCATATCTGTAGGTATAATTGGGTTTGTTAGTAACAAAACTAGGAGTATACAAGGCCACATGTACTCAAGATACGTTTTCAATTTATGTATTTTCATTATAAGGATTCGGGTGGTTTGTTTAATAGGTTGAAGGGTATAGCTCATAAGCGGGAAATTGAATAGAGTGGTGGTTGTTATAAGGTGAGAATATTCAGGCTGCGAGCCTTTCCGCCGGCATTTTTATATTTTATAATAGAGAGGGTCGCACTATATTATCTATATAGTGAGCGACTCCAGGTGATAGTAAAATGAAAAAAAGTCATTTAATTGAATAATAAACTTATTCTTTATGTTGTAAACTCGGTAATATTTTCACGACGTCAAATTACTTAACTCAATATTGATAAAAATATGGAAAAGATGTTAAAATATTATAATTGATACGTACCTAAACCAAAAAAATAGTATTATTTATGACGTTAATATCAATTTTGTAGCAATTAAGTTCTAAACTAATGTTAAAATGATGAGAATTTGATACAAACATGTATTTATCGAAACCAATTCAAATATCAGAAAAGTTCAAAAGGCGTATGTTTTATTTCAAAATTCGTATAATATCTCTATATTGAAAATTTGAAGCATTGAAGATTAAAGGATACGTCTTTAGATAGGGTTAGAAAGCCTAAATAGTAATATAGGCCCTAATAGTCTAATGTTAAACTTGTTGGGTTTTAAATAATATAATCGTCTAACAAGTAATTAAACTTCATTATGATAAACTCAGAAAAGGTATATAATATACGAAAAAGCCTTGAAGAAATTTCAAAATAATTTGACAAAACGAAAAGTTAATAATAACTTTCATAGTATAAACGATGAATTGACAATTAACGTATTTGCCTAGCCATAGTAAAATAAAGTCTTTGTATGACGTAAACCGGGAAAATACGATAGTCCATTGAGAATCTTAATTATTGTTAACCTCAAGGTAATTTTTAAAAGTATTAAAGATCCTGCGATATTTTACAAAACTTGAGTCGAACCCTATATTAGAGTGGCTTCTAATAAAGGTTCTTAACTCGAGCAAATGAACTAATATAAGCTATTTCCGATAGTAATTGATAATAGTGACGGCCGCGTTACCAACCACTAAGAAGTAAGAAAAACAAATATAAGTATAAGAAATAAAAGCCGGGATATATATAAACAAATGCTAAGGTTAATAGGAAAGAAATATATAATTAGGACCTAGCAATCAAACTTCGTATATTAAAAATCACTAAAAACACTGGTAGTTATTTTAAAGAAAACGATAGAGTCGAAATTAATGGACTTTTTACACAAAGATTTGTCTAATTCGTGTTTAAATGCGACTTTAATCTCAACAACCCCAAAGTTACGATTTTTGTTGAGAATACAATGGGAAAAGTCTATACTCAGCAACAGGGCCAGTCAGTACCTTTTTTTTGTATTATATTATTAATGAATATTGCTAACTATGTAGATATTATAGTGTGGTTTTTGTTAATAGTTAAGGTACATATACCTACGGAAAAGCTTGCAACTTCAGTGTTCCTACCCCACAAGAACCACTATATTCTGAAAATTCCTGTTTCCAAGTTATACCGTACGATAATTTGAACGAACTATTACAAACAAAAGCTTTGTCCACAACTAAACATTTTTACAAAGTTGAAAACCTAATCCTATACACCTATGGCTAAATTACGAGAAGTGTTATACATATGTATTAAATGCTATTGGAGTCTTATAATCAGCCGTATTGGTCTTTACTACGTGCCACAAACTTGTCGAAGACCACAAATATTGATTATATTTATATAAGTTTGTCCACGAGCCACGTAAAAGAGAGCAAAAACCACCAAATACTTCGAAAAGAATTTCGACCCAATATACTTACAAAGTAAAGTCTATCGCCCTATATTTACAACCTTTTCTCAAAAAAATAAGTCACAAATAAAAACCTTTGTCAGAAATCGAACTTTAAACCAACCTTTTAAATAAAGCCTGAAGGTACCTTATAGTTTAGAGACCTGTAAGAGCGTGAAAACTATAGCTTTGACCTGGCCATGCTATGCGGCTATCTCAGTCCTCGTTCGCCGCCTACTCATATCGAGGAACTGACAACTTTATCAGAGTAAAGGGATTATAAAAAACATATATCTTAGTTGAAATCCCGCCGAGATAAAAAAAAATATATATACTTTACAATTTGGTGGGGGAAAAAATCATTACTCGAATCACCTTATTAATACGGGCTACAAACCCAAAAAGTGTAAAAGAACATAAGATAAGGTACACTACTAAGATAATGGTGTACCAAGAGAATTCATTTGTTGACAAATAAAGGTATCTAAAATACAGTTGAAAGCGAAAATCCCGCTAAGTAGGCGGAGCGTCGGTATAGGTAGTAACGGCTTACAAGTAAATAAATGAATAAACAAATGAATGGATAAATAAAGCCATTAAGTGCGAGCGTTTATAATAAAAGCTTCAAAGGCGTTTAAACGTGAAAACCAGACTTTAATTATACCGTGGTACGAATACATATTTGGAAGACTATGTTAACACAAGTGGCGAGGGACGGAATCGGTACTTGTAAGGGCTGTTTTCTGGATACACCGCTACACGAGTGGTACGCCGAGTAGAAAACGATCTCTATAGCCAAAAAGGGGTCGCCAGAAAAGATTCAAGTATTAATAGAGCCGATTGGTAACATTATGATGATATAGGGTGCATGTAAAGTGATGGTATTAAGAGTAGCTGGACTTGAAAATTTTTCTCGAAGGTGGGCACTATTAGAGTTTACAGTGTAGGCACTCTACCTTCCTTAACAAGGTAGTCCGTACAATTGTGACAAGAAAGATGATTTAAGGTTGGAGATGAATGCCAGTAAGTACGTGGTACAACAATCAGTACTTGGTACATCTCTATATCAAGGATAAGGGATATTCTGGGGATGATAATATCTACTGGAGCACTAGTAGGAACACTAGTGAGAGGACTAGGGAATAGTATACTAAGGTATAAGAGTATCTAGATAGAAATGACACCTGTATACTAGTACTTACTAGTATGAGGTACTGATACTGACTAGTATGGAGGATCAGTACAAAAATGATACCTGGCACTAGTACTTACTAGTACAAGGAACTAATATTAACTAGTATAAAGTATTGACTTTGATGATTGAGATCTCTACGAGGATACTCTTGATTATATATTAGAGGTTCTTCTACGAATTCTAGGTATTTCTGAATTTATAAACTTGTAGAATATCTACTTGCATAATAAATTCAACACATTATCCATACGATTGTACTTTGCCATTCAATTAATTTTAGTTTCATATTTTCCTTAAACACAAATAAAAGATGTTCACTTTTTCTAAACCTTTTGATACCTTCGAAGATATTTTAGTCTCAGCGTCCCCAATATTACCTGGATTAGCTTTTCCACTACCAGGTTTATCTTACGGCAGTACCAGTGATAATGGTTATTTATTACAGAATATTTCTATTGATTCTGGCCCCCCAAGTCCTCCTAGATCTTCTGGTTTCTTTGGACCTTTAGGTTTCTCTCTTCCTCCAGCTGAATCTCTTTTTCTTCGTTTTCTCATCCAAAGCAACTCAAGTTACCTCAAAGGTATTGAATCTTGAAACACTATTAAGGAATAGATGAAAAGTAGCATGCGAGACCTGCAGGGCTAGATCTAAGCAAAAAAACTTCTAGTTATTAATGCTGTTAATCTTGCTAATAAAGCGGTATAACTTAAATCTATTAATGCTTTAAAGTATTGAAATTAGATAGAGCTTACTTTACTTATTAATTAATACGAAGAATTGTTCAATGAATTTGAAAAACGCCTTAAACTGTTTTCTCAGACCTAGAAACCAAAGTCGAAACCGCTTTTAGAATCGATATTAAATACATTAGAGAGAGAAATTGAAAATTCTTTGTAAACGTTGAAAATAATAGGTTTCTCTTAAAAACTAAGTTATAGTTGTTGAAAAAGGTTTAAAGGTTAGGCTTTACAAATATTAACACATAGGTAATAGTAATTAAAGGACATACTGTTAGTAATCATTGTATTAATATTCGAGAAGGAATTTTCAAAATAAAGACTAATATAATATTTACGAAAATAGATTTCATTTATTCATTTACCTTTATCGATTATAATTAGGTAAACATTTCTGAACCTATACGTATACGTATCATGATTGAAAAAAAAAAGTTTTCATTACTTAATAATTTTCGAAATTATCATTGGAATTCAAGATTTTTATAAATCTTTTTCCAAGTTGATTTGCATATGTAAAAGTACTGGATTGATTTGTTATTCAAACAGTTTCGAGAAACTTGGTTTAATTTGCTTTTTATATCTTTCTGCCTTCACTTTCTTTGTGTAATCTTTTGAGAATACCAGAAAAGTCTTATTTATTAAGGTAGTTAGGTTAAGAATATGATGAATTTTCAGTTTTTGATATATATTAACTCTAGTTTTTTTGGTTCACACAGTTAGTATGAGAAATGAATTGAGAAAAACCGTTCCCTTGACATTTACTAAATTATAATTGGACTTCTCAAAAAACTTGTTTCAAGAAGGGAAAATAGCAAATTCTTTCTTTCAAGTATTTTTTTAAAAAATAACGTATTACTAAAACCAATAAATTGGTCAGTGTAAATATAATTGTATTTCCGGATTATATAAAGGTTACTTAACTTATTCTTTTTTTAAAGATATAAATAATGGCAATTCATTTGCTAGTTAAAAGGCAGAAAAATCAAATGCTATTATAGTTGATAATAGTAAAGTTTATTCTTGATATAAGTAGTATGGTAATTTTATGGTGTTGTTATTTACCTTATTAAATGTTTAATTCGACCAGTCTTTACTGAAAGACTTTTGGTAGAGCTTTAAACGTTGCAGAGTTGTCGATTCGAATCGTGGTCGAAGTAACGGTAGTATTGAAATAGTCAAGTGGTGGATATCTTCTTCTAGGTTTGAAAGACCACTATTCGGGTTGCATATTAATTTGTATGGACAATTGCTTGGCCCGTGTAATGATCACACTAAATACCCGTGAGTATATAGAAGGTGTCAGAGGGTTTATGTTATCAAGAAGGTAGCAGAGGTGCTGAGTGAACAATATCGCAACCGTGCAAGTAATGATCAAAAGCCGTGAGGCTATTCAGAATATACTGAGACTGAATACTTAGATTGACAACTGAAGAGCTAAGAAGGAAATACTATCTATTTGGTGATGGCCGTGTCCTTATATCCTATAGTCTTCATACCATCTTCAGTACTGGATCGTTGAAGTCGCTGGTCGCTTCCTGCGGTCCGATGTAGTATCAACCGGACCGCTCTTCGGTCCTTGCGGTCCCAACCCTAACCCTGGGTCCTTACATAAGAGATATCCCCGCTTGATGTGTTGGACATCAAGTTTCTGGCCACTGGTCTGTTCCATGATCTGCAGTTGGTTCTTGGATTATAACAGCCCGTACCCTAGTGTCAAGTGGGCGCATACTGTACTTCACTCGCAGTCGATATAGTAGACCCCAAAAACAATACGCTTAACTTGTAATTAGTATAGTCAACTTTACTATAAGTAAAGTTGACTAACTGTAATGAAATTACTACTATTCTAACACTGGTGGCTTTTTGTTTTGTACGCGTACACTAATGTGGTCGACCAATCTTTTCCGGTTACCACTAAATTACACTTTCGTTGACTAGCGAGACCCCTATCAATTTTGTACCCAAATTTACCCTCATTACCTTTTTTTCCCCACGGTTCAGAGTTTCGAATTTATTAATTTCTATAAATAACTTGTTCGTTGTACCTTATATAGGTGTTCAATTTAACCATGTTAATAAAATAAGTTCCCGAACTTAATTCACTAACAGTCTTTTAGTTTGCCAATGTATACTTGTTTATCGGTACGTAACTTGATCTTGTTGGGTGGCCTATTAATGTAACCCTCGATGCGTATAGTCAGCCTGTTACTATTTACAATTATTTTAAGGGCTTTGTTTAACGACGTTTTCGTTATATTGTTAGTGGGATTGTTTTTACCCTCAATACGTCGAAACCTTTTAATTTCCCTGTTTTTATAGGCTTTACGAAGTGCCATTATGTCGATTATCAGTTTTTTTTTGCTAGGGGTTTCAGGTTTTAAGATGTATCTAAATAAACTCCTAAAATAGATACAAATTACTATTGAGATAGAGGGAATCCTTAACTTCCTAGTAACTATATCAAGTGTTTCCTATAAGATGATTCCTATATCAAAGTCGGCTATTATACTATAAACCTTTAAATCTGGTACGTTTCGTGTAATCATTTTAAATTTGACGAAAGTATAACTAATTAGGTCTCCGACAATATTTAATTTTTTTTTTATTTTTGTTGATAAAGATTATTATAAATCATATTTGGAACGAAAAGTTCGAGTTATTCGTAAAGAAGCCGTTCGTAAAAATTATTAAATTGTCTCTCGAAAGATTATTTGGAACCATATTAATTCCTTGGTTAAAATTCTGGATTAGTTACTCCGACCTTTTATTTAATTAATAAAGCCTTTTATTAGTTAGATTCTGTGTTTATGCCGTAATCGATAGATTATAAGTGGCTTTTGGTTGGCATAAGATAGCGATGTAACTACCATAGACGAGTTTTTCTCAATACTATTGAGACTTAGCTATGTTAATCTTGTTGATTATAGCGAAGTAAGCGTTTGGCCTTTTTAATGGAAACCAAAGTAAATATAAATAATACTAAATATTAGGATTAACGATACATTCAAGCTACATTGTTTCTTTTTAATTTTGCAACCAGCTTACAGTTCCAGAAATTTAATTATTCAGTCGCTTGCTATTACTATATTATAAAGCCAGAAATTCCAACGAAAAGGGTATCGTTTATTTGTATACCTATTAAGCTGAAAATTTTCTTTTACATGACTAGTAAATACAGGTTGTAGGGTAGAGGTATTATACCTAATATCAACTTAAAGTACGAAGAAGAGATTGGAAACCAATCAACGCTTGTTTTAGCCAATCCATATAATAACTTTATATATTATATAACCGTTCCTGAATGGTATTCACCATGTAATTTCTATAGTAATTTTAACAAAACTATCCTTTCTAAGTCGGTTATCAATGTCGTATGAGTTTGCGTTATATTACGATTATGAAGAGTAGACCACCATTTATTCTTCAGTAATAAATTTATTATCAAATTCATTATCAAGTGTTAATTAATCTTATAAATCTTCGGTGACTATATAAAAATATAATGTTTACCTTTATTACTGTATCCTTAAGCGACTGAACATAACTTTTCATACAGTTGCTATTTGGTTTTATTTTTAACTTCGTATATAATCTGCGATTTGAAAATTGTGATACTTAGTTTTTGGAGGTTAAATTCGCTTTTATATACGAATTATACAGCTCTTTAAGTTAGAAGTTCATTACTTTAGATCATATCGCTTTTCCAAAATGGTTCGCTAAAGGTTGTAATAACGTTTTATATTCGAATATTCAAAGCTATGTCTTAATTATCCATCTCTTTTCTGATAATTTAAGTAGTATTGTAAATCTGACCAGTTGTGTATTCTTCGTCCTTAAAGTTCCTAATTTTTGATGATTGACTGAGTTGGCGTAATTTTATTAAATTATCTATTATGGGAGGAGGGTAGTGGCATTAGCTTATTCATTTAGGTTCAAGGTTTTCATCGCCATTGTTGGTCGACTTAATATAGGGTTTAATTTGGGTTATGCGAAACGTCGTGTAATCGTTAGCAGTTTTAATACCCATTTTAGGGTTAGCAATACTTAAAATTTTAAATGGTTTATCTTATTTGACTATATCTTGATATACGATAACATTACTCTGTAACGGTAAAGTAAGTATGTCGATTGTTATAGAACCGTTTCTGGTATTGAGGATATTATTAACTTAATACCGTATCGATTCCTTACATAATTTCTTCAAAGATTTACCATATATTATAACCCTATTTTAGGTACTTCTTGAATATCTATATTTTTTCGTTAGGCGTGAGTATACCTTAAAAACCAATAGCACACTAGTATCAAGCTGGTTATACCAATAGTATTATTTAGGCATTTAACCGCCATTTAAAGACATGTTTTTCAATATGTAAAACTTCCAATCTCCAACGTAAAAAAATCATACGTTTTTCAGAGTAATACTTGTACTCTCTCGAACTTTCTAATATTCTAGTGGGCCCTAACAAAAATTTATTTTCACTAGATTTCTATAATTTTAGCGTCCGTTTAATAATTCTTCCGCCGCAAGTTAATACCGGTATTGTAAACAACAAAGTTAGGTAAACCTAAGTATATATTAATCCAAAACATCCTCAACGTTTTCTACGTATCTCTTACTGATTAAAACTTAAGGAATTTGACTCCGTAAAAAGAGGTTGTGAAATTAATAACGTAAAAAATAGGCTTATTATACAAGTCAAATGCATTGAAGAAAATTTCATAATTAAAGTTTTTGTCGTTTTTCAAAATGAATTCGAATTTCCAGAAGACTTCGTCATACGTTTGGTAGTAATGGAAGAGCTTTTGAATAGCTCTTAGTGTAAAATATTCCATCTTTTTACACTTTGCGGATCTTAAGGCGTTGTATAGATTTTCAACGGTAAGATAATTAAAACGCTGGTGTAGTTAACCCATTTTTAACTTTTTTAGGTTTAATACCATTACCTTTGAGCTTTAAGGATGAAACCATAAGTGTCCCTATTTTTAAACAAGTGGAAATTTTTGGTTATTTTTAAATAGTTAGTCAACGTTAGCGTCTATGTTAACGTCAAAGGTCTTTATTTCTTAAAAAAACATATAGAAGGAAAAATGTAGGGGATTGGAGAATGTGTAATGTAATTGACCTATTAATAGTTTGAATAATTGTTGTCCTTAGTAACCATAGTTGTTTGTCCTGTTCGAAACCAACTTCGGTTTTGTTAGTATCTTGACAATTGATTTTCATGGTGGTAATACTTTTTCTTCGTAATACCACGTATTGTGAATAGCCTCCTATTAAGTGCCTTATTGTCTTTGTATCTGGTATAATACCTTAAAACATATAATGCGTGTAATAATCGCGTAAGATAAAGATATACAATAGGTTAAGGGTTTGTTTAGGGAAAATGTAAAGGTTTTTGATAGTTAAACGGTATAAAAAGACGTGGTCGGCTAATTGGTAATCTGCGTTAAAGAAATATCTTCTTAACAAGTAACGTATTAAGGCGAATAGTTATCGTTAAAAACATTTTATGCTCGAAATCTACGATATAACATAAGTAATCTTATATGGAAACAGTAAGATACTAAGTGTAATACATTACCTGTTGTTTATAACGCTTGACCAAAGAGTGGCAATTTGACCAACAACTGGAATTGTTAAAAATCCAACATCTTTTACTACTATTACGACTATAGTTCTTATAATTAATAGGTTCGCTTAAATATTACCCTCTTTAACGCCAGTATAGCTATAACTTCCAATTTAAAGGCCTCGGACTATATTTTGAACGCTAGGGCCGCTTGTGTTTTCGATTAATACAATATACCATTATACAATCTTCTTTATCTACATCGCAGAAGTTATTAACTTGGAAGTATATACCGAGAGAATTCGACGTACGTATCATTACGTTCGTAAACGAAAACCATAATTGGCTGAAAAAAATCCTCATATATGACATCTAAGCGTTTTAAAACGTATTTGAATTCGTTTACACGCGTGATTATTACCCATAATTGTTCGCGGAGCGTATATTTACCAGCGTAGGCCTTTATCATTGCTTATTAGCATAATATTAGTTTTTTAAGCATTTAATTAAAAATATCCATTAGAGTTTTCTCCTCTTTTTTTCTGAACTATTCTCGTTATCCACCTCATCATGACCTAATGCATATAATATTACATAAGATGGACATCGTATTTAAAATACCATTTGATATCGTCTAAAATATTACAAAAGGTTTTTACTCTCGTTAGGAAGGTTAGGTAATAATCCTTAGCGTAGATTGTAAGGATTCTAGTAAATAATAAGTAGAAACTTGAAGAAAAAACCTCCATCTACTAACAAATATTCAAAAGGAGCATTATCTTCGTATCAAACATATTTTGAAGCTTCACGTCATACTTTATTATATCATTCCAAATGTTCTCGAAATACGTAGGACATTTATAATTAAATTAACCATCTTCATAAGTTTAAAGATAAGGTTAGAATAATCGTTCCAATCGTCTCTAGTATTTCCTATCAATTTATGTTTTAAGCTTTTGAAGTTGTGATGTTAAAGGTAATTCCCAGTTGCCCAACCCGAAGGATAAAGTTTTATAATAAGACCTATAGTGGGTTCGCGTATATGAGTGTACCTACCGTAGGAACCTTCGCTTTAAAAAAAACTTGGCGATTATAAAGAAATAATTAAAAGGTAAAGGGAACTTGACGGTAGGAAATGTTTTAAGGTACTGGATGATCTTGCTTAATTAACCGGATAACGCCAACGTCAATTTCTTTTACCGCGTTGGTGACTATTTCTTCATGCACTCTATCGCCGCCAAAAACGTACTCCAAACTATCACGTAAAAGTGCTAAGTTTCCGAGTCAAAAAACAGGTTTTTTGTTGTCGGCGCGTAAAGGTTTTTAATTTAATTGTAAATTAAAAAGGGGACCCTTCAACGAATATAAGGGCATTAAAAACCTTTAAGGAGTTTGTTTTTACCCCGCGGTGTTTAAGTTTAATGATTTTGAAAACATTATTTAAATTATACCAAGTCGAAAAGAATTTATACTAGTTTAATTAAGATTTTATCTGGCACGTATATTTCTTAAAGAATAGATTTTACTTTTTACTTATTCTTCAACCCTTCTTTGAATTGCCTCTTACATATGAGATGTCTAATTATTGAAGAACTTACGAAAAATTTGGAAAATATGGTTACCGTGGTTGAGGTCTTCATCGCTGTTTTGGTTGAGGATGTAATAGCCGACGAAGATGACCAAGTATTTTACAGTTAAGTCTTCGTCAACATTTAGCTCACAGAAATATTTATCGTAATTCTTAGGGGGAAAAATCCCAAGACTTTAATTACCTCTACTTGCTTCTCACTAGGTTCCATTTTAAATTTATGGCTAGCGTAGGACTTGATGGTTAAGGGACTTAGTTATTTGATAGCGTAAGAATTTGATGATTCAACTTGAAGTCGCGCAACGTGGTTTTCTTGACGATATTTACCGATTTTCAGTGTTTTATATTAAAATAACGATCTCAACGATTAAAGTAACGTAAACGAAGGGAGAAAAGTAAAGTAAAAGTAAATTTTGGTGTTCAGGAAAAAGGTTTGGTATAGAAGGTAAGGTCGGAAGTTGTATATTATTATTGGCTATTTGACATAAGACGTAGTATTTTTTGTAGTATTAATACCTGAAATATTAGTACCTATTATAGTACTAACTTAGCCGTTTGACAACTTGACGATCTTTAATACTTTTAGTAGTCAATTTCAACGGTTTTATTTAAATATAATCTGGTAAATATTCTTTTAGTATTTTCGATAACGATATCGTCGCTACCTCTAAACTTCTGTAGAGACTAGCGCAATCCAAAAGTCTTCTTTACTTACTGCCGTAAATACTAACATAGTAGTAAAGGCCCTGTGTAAAGGTCTTTCTTTTACATTATAATTGCATAAAACGTAACCAAAAAGAAACATTTTTTCTATTTAGATTATCTGTGTTTAACATAATAAGCACTAATAAGTTTTGATAGGGCTTTAAACGTTACAACATTATCGATTCTAATTGTGATCGAAGTAACAATAGTATTGCAACAGTCAAGTGGTAGATGCTTCATTCTAGGTTTGGCAGACCGCTCGTCGGTCTGCACAGTAATTTTTATGGCCAATTGCTTTGTCCATACCCTAGTGTGAAGTGGGCGTATACTGTAATTAACTTTCAGTTAATACAATTGACCCACAAAACAATCCACTCAACTTTCAGTCAGTATAATCAACTTTACTGTAAGTAAAATTGACTTACTGCACTATAATTACTATTATTCCAGCAAAAAACTTGTATTAAAGACTTTGGACCAATAAGAAGTCGTATTTTAAACGTGTAATTCGGTTTCAAGGTATCTACTTTTAAATTTAGAGGATTTACTTTTAAATTCAAAGGCACCATTTTTTATTTCAATACCTCAAAACAACCAATGAAAGACCGTATTAAAAGCGGGTAATACCGTCTTACAAACTTCACTTTTAAAGTTGAACTATCAAATCTTAACATGAAGTTTCATTGATTTCACTTCCTCTTATACATCGTTACATTGTTTTGTAATTGATGAGCTCCAGTTTAAAAATATCATAAGAGTTAGTTCGGGTTTATTTTGCTGTTCTTTAATGATAATAAATGTTTTTTCCAATTCGAGATGTAAGGTAAAAATCAACTCGGGTCACACATAAAGTGTAATGTAGTTTAATCTATAAAATAAGAGATAGTATAGATTTGAGCTACAACTGATACTAGAAATAATACTTTAGCATTTTATGATTATTGTTATTGTCATGAATTTAGCATTAACCTAGCAAGCGTTTCAAAGCTTTATAGTTTGGGTATTAGGTTCAGAAATTCGTTTTTAGTTAATTAGCCAATCACAGAAATAGATGGTACGATAATAAGCGACTGCATAATTATTCAAGTTATAAAGTAGTTTTACTGTTACTTCATTTCCATGGTTTCTTTCAGGTGTTTCGATATATCCCTTTAGCATATAAAGTTTGGTTATATTAGTTTAAAATTAATTGAAATTTTTTTTAGTTGTTGGACGACTTCAAAAGCAAATAGTGAAAAGAATATTTCCATTTCATTTGTGTTCATTATAAGCTTTTCAAAAGCGTTTGATAGCGATTAAGTTTTCAATATAATATATCAAAAAGATAAGGGTTTATCTGGACTCTTTACAGCTTTTTGAGAACAATTATTGGCCTAAAAAGTAAATGCAATAGCCTAATAAATTTCAAGGTTAATTATGGATTTAAGTTTCATAATATCGTTATTATCTTTTTTGGTAGGGAATGAAAAGCCGTTTGTCGTATGTTGAACGAAATTATCAATTTTTTCAGGTTTATTATTGATTTTCTGATCCTCGATGAAGATAAAAAGCTTATAAAATATTTAGTTCAATATATTCAAAAATTAAGTTTTTACTTTTAAGTTTTCCTTGTTATATACTTTTTTTTAAAAGAAATGATTTCCGAATGCTTTCACTAAGTGATATAGGACAAGATGCGGATATATACCGTCATCATAAAAATACTATATTACTTTTGGTTTTATCTGTTTCAAACAGTTATTATCATGGCCAATTTGAAGGTTAATACCAAGAACAAGATTCCGCATATGATTCAATATAAGGGTCTTCACTTTGAAGTCAAAAGATATAGGAATTACAGACCTAACGTTAAGTTTGACTTTACTTTCGACTTTGTCGTTATCATCTACATATCATTAGTAAGACGAGTGAAGGGTTAAAAAAACTGATTTAATTAGCGAAATATGAATTCATTTTTGTCATTTCTTCAATATTATATACTCCTAGCGTATTTTTACGGTTTAATTACTAAGACAACCAAGAAATTCGACCAGGAAGATTGTTAGTACTTTGAACCTAACGGTTTTTGAAAGAATTATTACGGGATGCCGTGAGTTTAAAGTTATAAAGGGAAATATTCTCAGACTATCGAGTTTATTATTACTTATAATATTGAAACAGTTGTTTTAAACTTTAAGCTGACATAAAGAATTTGTCAAACAGTAAGAAATATTGCAAATAGTTTGTTAGCAAATCTGTTAGAGGATTTTATTGTTAATGATAATTATGGTTTTATTTGCGTTTTAACTTAGCAAGTAAGAGAAACATCTCATTATGAATAAAGTTTTGGAGGGCCAGGATGCCGAATATTGAAAAAGGGGGTTTTACAGCAAAATACTGAGTTTGATTTCCATTCAGCTCCTTAAGGCTATAAAGAGAGATATTGACCGTTGTTCTCAAAACAATAGAGAAGTAACTAAAGTTGAAATTAATGTTAACGTTCACATTAAAATAAATAAGATTAGAATCGTTATAAAAGGATTAAATTAACAACATAGTGTTGATTATATCAAAACCTTTACGATTATAGTAAAGATTTTGACGTGTAGAATTTTCGTCATTTTCGTTTTTTATATAAAATGAATATCAATCAAATTAATATCTATTTAGATTTTCTTAAAAGAGGGTTTGAAGAACTGATGCTGATGGAAATCCCGGATACCATTACAAATTTCTTTTTATAATATAGCATGAAAAATAATATGGGTTTTAACTTTACAACTAATCAAGTCTTCCAACTCCTCCCCTCCTTATACGAGTTTAAACAGGCTTTAAAACAATAGGCAAAAATGTTATAAACAGTTTTCGACATTTTTAAGTTTAAAAGGTTAAATCCAAATAAGGCGGTATTTATTAATTATAGCCGTTTACTTATTATCTATACTTACCTTTACGACTTCCTCGTTATAGATCCTAATCCAACGATTTTTTATGTTTTTAAGATGTATATAGGAAAGAAGTTTCATTACAAAAGCCTGGGATAGTCAAAGTATTTCCTGTGGATACGTTTTTTAAGGAAAAAGAAAATTCATATAATCGTCTTAGCTAAAAACATATATATTCAAAAAGTCTTGGACTTTAGGATAGATTAATGAAGTAAACCTCCGATCTATATTTCTATTATAATTGGAATGATTTTTTAGGATTTACCTTTTGAAGTCCAGGCTGATATATTACAGATCAAGAAGTATTAGTTAGATGTTAAGGCTTTTGACTGTGTTATATGCCAGAGAAGGCTGGATATTACGTTCATTATATTATTACTCTTACGATTCGAATATAATCCTTCACATAACAATATTACCCTGGTTCATTACGCCCCAAAATACTTCAAACGGTATAAAAATCACAGGTTACAAGTGGGTAAGGAAACAATTTCAGTATTATTACATCTAAATGTTATAAACTTTAGTTTAACCGATTATAAAGAATCAAAACTTTAATTTAACGGATAATGCGATTCCGATTGAAAGGTAGACAAGGCTATTAGAAAATGGACCTATAGATATATAGTTTATATCATTAACATTATGGTAAATTGATTTCCAAGTAAGAATCTGGAGTATATCTTGATTTTGTAGATGATAAATTTATAGCTGTCTTAAAGGTTATTTAAAACACCCTTTGGATGAGGAACTTGTGTTCAGAGTTACATATTCTAATCACTGTTACTATATACTATGATAATAAGGGAACCATCAAGTTTTCTAGAAACACAAAGTATCACCAAGATATTCAGAATATTTGTTGGAATAGTAGTAATTGCAGTACAGTAGGTTAATTTTACTTATATAAAAGTTAACTA
This sequence comes from Anisogramma anomala, assembly GCA_038502455.1. Taxonomy (NCBI): domain Eukaryota; kingdom Fungi; phylum Ascomycota; class Sordariomycetes; order Diaporthales; family Gnomoniaceae; genus Anisogramma; species Anisogramma anomala. The sequence continues at coordinate 3,847,843 of JASMMZ010000016.1, read as the reverse complement.
TACTGCCTGAAAGTTGAGTGTATTGTTTTTAGGCCTACTTTATTAGCTGCAAGTCAAGTACAGTATGCACCCACTTTACACAAGGGTACGGACCAAGAAATTGGTTATGCAAATTACTGTGTAGTCCAGCTATCGGTCTGCCAAACCTAGAACAATACATTCACCACTTGACCACACAATACTACCATTACTTCAACTAATCGAATCTTGAACGGTTGTAACGTTTAAATCCTTACAAATACTGATTAGTTTTTATTAGGTTAACCAAGGATAATTTAAGTAGAAGAAGACGCTATTTTCTGGTTACACTTTAAGTTAAACAGCGGTTATGGTAAAGAAAAGGTTTTTGCGAAAAGCCCCTACAAACTGCGTCGGCTTTTACGGAAGTAAGTAAAAAAGACTTTTAAGTTGCGTCGTTTTTACGGAATTTTGGAAATAGCGACGGTATCGCTATCGAAAATATTAAGTAATCTTTACGAATTCTTTTTAAGAAGCGTTGATATTAACCGTTAAAAGTTTTAAATCGACAAGTTGGAAAACGGTTCAGTAAGTACTACTACGTGTACTAGTATTTAAAAACGTTCGAGTTGAACAGCTTATAATTTTCAACCTTCACCCTTAATTAATAATAAATAATATTCGATTTTACCTCTCATATAAAACATTTGCCTCTGCTTTACATTTTTTTTCTTTACTTACGCCAATCTATTCGTAAAGATCTTTTCTCTAAGCGAAAATACCGAGAATCACCAAGCCACGCCAAAAAAAAAAAAATGTCGCGCGACTTTACGTTAAATCACTAAGTTTTTACGCCCCGAATTACTAAATCTCTTACCTAACAAGTCTTATAGCAGTTAGAAAGTTACGATTGTACTTTTACAAGAATTACTAAAAGTAATCTAAGCGTTCGGATTCGTCTTTTTCAAATATTACAATAAAGACCTTGGGGTTTACGATGTCAACGAAGACTTAACCGAAAGGTATTTGGTCAATTTCATCGGCTGTTATATATTCGAGTATGATGGCGGTAAAGAATTTGACTTTGGCGATTTCTCCTTTCGTAAGTAACGTGAGGATTTCAACGATTGGATAATAAATATGTAAAAGGAGATTGAAAAAACTATTAGGTCTAGATTAAATTCAAAATTTAAAAGATGAGAAATTTATGTTTCAAAATGGAACTTAACTAATCTAAAGAACAACAATCTCAACATGGTATAACTTAATAAGTATATTTTAAACCCACATATAAGGGGAAAGAGTGTTAAAAACACTTAGTGACTTTATACGTGTTTCAGGAGACCTCTCCTTAACCACCAATTAAGTTGAGCCTTTTTACACGTTAATAATAAGGAGCCTATACCTTTTTTTATTCAGTGTAACACCTTCACGTGATAACGCGGAGTACGTTTTTAGTGGAGGTAAAGCGCATGAAGTAACATTCATTTATACGGAAAAAAATATTAATGTTGGTATTATTCGGTTAATTGAATAGAATAGTCAATTACCCCAAAACACTTTTTAAGGCTAAGTCCCTTTTCCCCCTAAGCTTTCCCCCTAAAATCGTAAAGTCTCTTAAAGTAAAGTTTTCCATAACAAGTACATCTATACGTGCGAGCCTACTATAGGTTTTACTATAGGATTTTACCCCTTAGGCCAGGCGACTCGCAATTACCCTTAATACTGCGACTCGAGGATTTTAAGGTTAAAATGAATAGGAAATAGAAATGACAATTGGGATGGATATTGTAACTTTTCTTGTAAACTCGTCAAAATAGTTAACATTAAATATAAGCTTTTCACGGATTTTGCTAAAATTTGGAATAAAGTAAAGAAGTATAACTAGAAGCCTTATAACCTTCTTAATACGAAGATAATACTTTTTTTAAACATTTGAAAGTGAATAGAGGAACTTCTTTCTAGTTTTTACTTATTATTTCCCGGAATTTTTATAGTATATGTACAGGATTATTACCTAGCTTTTTTTACTCGGGTAAAAACTTTCCAAGAGATTTACGATGATATAAAGATTTATTTATAGTACAATATTGACCTAGCGTATTATTACACAGATTAGGTTACTATAAGGTAGACGACGATGATAGTGAAAAATTAAAAGGAGGAAATATCGATAAATGTTTTAAATTAGATATTTGATAAGTTGATATTATATTAGTAAATGATGGGGAAGGTCCACGTTAGCGAAGCCAGGTTTCGCAAGTAGGTACGAGCAACTGTTATGGACGTTAACGACCTTTAATACGCTTTATAACGCCCAAATACCATTTATAAAGGCTTTTTCAATTGATTAAAGTCCTTGTTTACGACCGTAATAGTACGCATGTCAAACTCGTTTAATATGTATCCCTAAGCTAATAAATTCAGTAATATGAATAAAAAATCGCGTAATGTTATATTACGATCGTAAATACGTGTAACCTAAACGTTAAAAATTTGGTTTGGTGGTATAGAATTCAAAGTTATAACCACATTGGTGTTAATAAGGGTGAAATTTTAGAGGATCTATTAACCATAAAAAACATCGTCGCAATATTGGTAAAAGATAGTAAATTTATCATAAGTCCAACGATTGGTTAATTACTCACCCTTTGGCTGAATGTAATAATAAACAGGTGATATATTATATTTCATTCGCTATTGGTTTTTAGTAAAATTTACTCTATTATATCATTAATTTCAAATGTAAAAATTGTATTAACAACGTCGATACCCCTAAATAAATAATGTCGTCCGTAGAGCTTTGGACGTTGCAACGTTGTCGATTCGATTGGTCAAAGTAACAGTAGTATTACGTGGTCAGATAGTAGATGTATTGGTATAGGTTTTACAGACCACTAGCCAGTCTGCACTGTAATTTTTATGGCTAATTGCTTGGTTCATACCCTAGTATGAAGTGTGGTATGCTGTACTCGACTTGCACTCAATATAATAAGCCCATACAAAATAATATACTTAACTTGCAGTTTATTATAGTTAACTTTACTGTAAGTAAAGTTGACTTACTGTACTGCATATAGTATTATTCTAATACTGGCGGATTTTTAGTTTGTGCGCGTACGCCAGTGTGATTGACCAATCTTTTCCGGTATGTGCTGAACTGCAATCTTATCAACTGGCTAGACCCCTGTTAATTCCAATTAAGCTTTATATCGAGTTTCACCTGATTGTATGCAAATTGACCTTAATTTCTATTAATTATCTTCCGGTTTCAAGGTCCGACTTTATCGATTCCTATAAAAAAAAATCCGTTATAAACCTTTGTAAACCTCCATTTTAGCCGTGCCAATTAAATAGGTTAATATCGTTACTTCTTTGGTAGTTTTTTTTTAATTTTCCAACATATTTTTGACCTCCATTACGTGACTTAGGCTTGCTTGGTGGCTTATTAACATAGCTTTCAATACGTATGACTATCTTATTGTTATTTATTAACTTTTTAGGGCCTTATTCAGCAATACTTTCGTTATAGTATTAGAAGGATTGTTTTTTCTGTTCATTTATCGGAATTATTTAATCTCTATTTTATGTAGGTTTTACGGAGTGTTATTACGTCTATTATTAGGTGTTTTTCGTTAATTGTTCCGAGCTTTGAAAGGCATTTAAATAAGCTCCTCGATTCGGTATAAATCATCACCGAAATAGAAGGAATCTTCAGCTGCTTGGTAATGAGGTTAAGGGTTTCCCATAGTATTATGTCTATATTAAAGCCTACCATTGTACCTTAAACTTCCAAAGCTAGCACGTTTCGTGTGATTCTTTTTGTTATGGACTCAGGCCATTGACCATTAGGTCTATAGGTTAAGTGACTGTAAACGTAACGTGATATGCAGTACCTGGTCCGGGCCTAGTCTGGGCGCGGACCGGGCGCTGTCCGCTTACGGCACATACGAGGGCACGTAACGGGTTAAGCACTGGCTATGCCTATAGGTCCTATACGAAAGGCAACTGTAGCCTTTCCTAGTCTTTCACCTATACCTTAATAGTAAACCCTATTTGGAAACTATTTGTTTTATTATCGTAGGTCGGATTATAATATATTATTAAGGTTAATTTTCATTTTTCTGAAGAAATATTACTTTTAATGGACGAATAGATAACAAATATTAATAACTTTACGTTACAATATAGGGTTATCGGAAAAATAAGTTGTCAGCGAATACCCGGTTTTCCACTTTTGTAAATATATCTCCTGCCATTTCGAGGACAACTTAAACCGATATATTTAGTTTATATGATATCATAAGTTACATTACGTATATTATAATGTAATTATAATAATTGGGTTAATCGACTTTTATTATTGACCTTGAATCCGAGTTCGTTTGAGTCATAATTAAAATACAATAATTTAAATTCGATTGAATGATAATCCGTATTAGTTTTCCGACGTTTTAGGAGAGCCGAAAACTATATTACTAACCGTAATTAGACGGATCTGCTTTCATGTCGATGGAGATGCGCCAAAAGATCGAATTTGTATGAAAAGAGAATAAATTTTAAATTAGGAAAGGTCGATACACTTTTCTTTTACTTATAGGGTAATTATACGTCGAAGGTAAAATAAGCTATTATGGCGTATTAAAAAGTCGCCGGATATAAAAATATCTATAATATATACAATTTTTTTAATTATATTCAAATTACTTTTAACAACTTTTATCGTGCAGGTAAAGCCTCGGTTGAATTAAAAGGATTATTTATCAATAATTAAAACCTATAGGTACTATTTTTAATTAGATTCAAAAAACTCCTAATTTGAACGGGTGGATCGAATTGGCATTTGGCCGTAAAGTTTAATTATTTACGCTTTTACGTCTTCCTACATACTCGCGACAAATATATTACAATAAGTGTAAACCAGGTCGATTATATCGTAACCCTAACGAAATGCCGCGAGTTTGCCAACAAATCAAAGTTTTCAAATTCAAAACAACGTTTCAATCGATAATTAACGGGAGTCATATAGGTATAATAGCCGGATAGAGATATAGTCATAAGGTGAATTTATACATTTTAGGTATTCTCGTTAAGGGGTCACAATAGTCGCGGCCAATTATTTCAATAGACCCTTTCGATATGCATTTAGGACTAAAAACGTAGAGTAACGTAAATAACAGCGAAAAAACACCGAATTAGGAAAATTACGGGGCTTTATGTACATTATAATTTGACGGAATACCATTAATACGGTTATAAACCCCGCTTAACATTACCTCCGATATAGGTATATATGGTCCAAGTAGAAAAGGTAAATAAAGTTTTTCTACTAATAACGAGGGGGGAAACCTAACTCCTAAATACAATTTCGTTTAATGGTTATATAAATTTCACAATATATTTACAAAATTGAGTATAAAGAGATCTTATTTAATTGAAATACATATAAATAAGCATTCATTTTTTATACCTATGATTTCCAATAACACTTACTTTTCAAATATCTAGATAGATTTTGGGTATAATTATTATTATATTATAAACGAGGTTTTAACATAACGGTTAAAAATGAAGTGAATTCGGTCATCATATCATCGAACTTTAAATACAATATTAGGTTTATAACGAAATACGCCTATCTTTAAAATAGTCAAGTTTCTTATAAACATTAATAAATAATTAGACCCGATATTAATATATATTATGCTAGGAATATCATAGGATATCATTTTTGAAAAACCTTGGATACGATACTAATGACTAATCTTGAACCTTGGTGATAGTCGTTCAATAATTCATAGTTAAAAAAGAGGATCAGCCATTGATATGGTAATAATACGCTCTAAATCGGGGGATATACAAGGCGTTATAAAATCGGTTTTGATTAATTTAGTAACCCGTTTTTAATGGATAGTATAGTGTACGGGGGATTAGTTGTAATTAACTCTTATTATAAGTTTTTGCGAGATAATATGGATTTTGTAAATGACAACGCCGATCGTTATAAAGGAAAAAAAAGAATTGGTTACATTTACTACTAGAATCAGTAGAGTTTTGCGGCCTATTTGACAAAGATAAAGATATAGCTTTACCCTAATGTAAGGGAAAATTTGACTATTAAATTTATATTAAACGGAACTAAAATATATTTTTTATCAAAAAGACCTTGTAAACTATTGTACTAGATGTTACGAAATTAGCGGTTTGAGTTTAAACGTTAAGTTACGAAATTAATAAATAAGGGTTATATTCAAATAAGTGTTTTATCGGTCGTGGCGCTGATACTATTAATTTTTAAGTTGAGGGGGGGATAACGTTTTATATCGATTACTGGGTATTGAATATAATTATTGAGTAAGATCGTTTTCATTTACCTTTAATTAAGGAAACCCTACGCGCATTATTGAAATCGACATAAGTTATAAATTGGATATTCGAATAGCCTTTTACCGTATCCAAGTTATACCTGAATAGGAAAAATTAACATCTTTTCTTATATGTTTCGGATTATTCAAATACTTAATTACTGCCTTTAAGTTGGTGAAAACTCCGGCAACTTTTTAGCGGTATATTGATTATGTAATAGTGGATATTTTAAATAGTTATTTTATAGTTTACCGAAACGACTTTTCATTTTTTTTTTCGGTACTTAAAAAAAAATACATAGCGAAAGTTCGCGTGGTTTTAGAACGTTTTCGTAATATTAAGCTAAACCTAAACTTAAAACAGTGTAACTTCGTAGTGAAAAAGGTAAATTATTGAGGTTTTATCGTAAAGATTGGTATAAATATCCGGGCTGACCCCAAGGAAGTCTAGGTAATACGCGAATAGAAATTATCACGTACCGTTTAAAAGCTTCGAAGTTTTTTTGGGTTTTACCAACTTTTATCAGAACTTTATTAGTAATTATTTCGATTCATCTTATCATTTTATTTGATTAATAAAGTTAAGAATTCGTTAGACTTATATTAATGAAGAGGAATACGTATTCTGAATTCAAAAAAATGCCTTTGTTACGGCTCTGATTTTGGTATATTAGGACCTAAATCGGCCAACAGTAATGGAAACCAATTACTCGGAAACGGAGTTAATAGGGTGTTTGTAGTAACGGAACGAGAATTGAATTTTAAAGTCAATAGATTATTATTCTGTACAATTAACGAACGTAAAGCGTAATTACACTATTTACAATATGAAGCTTTTCGTGGTGGTATCCTATTTCAAAACGTAGTTTTTGAAATTACATAACGTTCGCACCCCGTTTACAATCTTAACGGATTATAAAAAATTGGAATATTTTTACTTATTACGTTTGATTTCTAAACTTTAGGCTAAATAATACCAAGTTTTTTCGCTTTTCCAATATTATTTATGATAATGGCTCTTAACTTAAGGCGTCTGCCTAGATACATCAAACCTTAAATTGCAAGACAAACCGAAAGTTAAAAAAAGACGCATACGAGTTTTTTAACTTATTTTTATTATTATATTGAAAGTAAGAAGAATGAACTTATATATTATAAAAACGTATATTACGGCAGAATATATAGTTAAATCTATGAAAATGAAGGCCTATCTATTAGGTCGCGATTATATATACCTTAAAGGAAAGCCGGAGGATTCCAGAGCATCGATATTAATGGAATCGTCCTGGGCCCGGCCCACGTCCGGTTCGTCAACTAAGATAATACTGGGGGATGTTAGGTCGCTAGTATTAGTGGTATCTCCGCGGGTCCAGCCCGCGTTAAACCCGTTAACTTCGTTAATATTGAGTAATCAACTTATTTTTAATTCGGGTAATTTCGCGAACGAATAAAACTAAAAAATTGCAAACGACCCGTTATACAAAATGCGCCTATTAGTGGCTTTCGAAGGCGCCAAACGTTTTCCAATTAAGGAAAGATATTCAATATAAATTACAAATTATAGGATTAATTTGTGGGGTATATTACTTTACCGTAACCGATTATAGTGCCTGAAATAGGAGCTATAAGCGACAAAAATCCTATAATAAACTTACGATTCGCTTATGATAGGTCATTCTGGTAAAAACGTTTTATTTAGAATTCTTTCATGAGACAACTATTAAAAGGGAATATTCGTAAATATTCGACGTTTATGTCGAATATACACGTAATATAATAATAAGAAACCTCGTCGTACCTTACGATAAGGCTTTCTTTAATCCCTCCCTATTTTAAATCGGTATTAAACACATATTGTCGTCAGCATTATAATCGTCCTATTATTTAACGATAACAATCTTCGGTATTTATAAGTTTTTACGGATTTTTGTTTAAATTTGTATAATTTAAATTTATATAATTCATAACCGTCGATACGTATATGAAACGATTCTGGCATCTATAGTAAAACTTTTAAGAAATACCGGTTTTTATTATTAACAACTAGGGTTTAAATTAGGTAAACGTATTTCAAACGACGTTATATTTTTCTGATTAAAGTTGAGTTAATTTTATTAATAATGTATTACCTATAAACGAATAATAATATCAAACGTGTAAATAAAAAAAATTAAAAGTATTTGCGAATCGTTATCACCATCTGATAATATAACTAAATATTATATTTACCCGTTTATTAATTTTTATTAAACAACGGAAAAGTTGGTAGGGTCTTAGATTGTTTCAACGTTGTCGATTCGAATCGTGGTCGAAGTAACAGTAGTATTGAATTGGTCAAGTGATGGATGTTTTGTTCTGGGTTTAGTAGACCGCTAGCCGGTCTACACAGTAATTTATATGGCTAAATGATTGGCTCATGTCCTAGTGTGAAGTGTAGCGTACTACATTCGATTAACAATCAATGCAGTAAGTCCATATAAATAATATGCTCAACTTGCAGTTAGTATAGTCAATTTTACTGTAAGTAAAGTTGACCTATTACACTATACATAGTGCTATTCTAACACTAGAGGCTTTTTAGTGTGTAGGTATACGCTAGTGTGGTTAACTAATCTTTGCCGGTTAGCACTAAATAGCGACCTCGTTAAATTGTTAACCCCCTGTCAATTCCAGTTGACTTCTATACTAAATTGCATTCGATTGCATTAAAATTAACCCCATTCGACCTTAATTGCTTCGTTACTCTAAGGTTCGAGTTTATTAAATTCTATAAAAATTTCTTCCACCACAAGCCTCTTCAAACCTTCACTTTAGCTGTGCTAGTCAAATAGATCGCCATTACAACCTTTACTTCCCTAATAGTCTTCCAGTCTACCACTACAACCCTAGTCGCCGGAACGTGATTTAGGATTACCAGGAGGCCTATTAATGTATCCCTCTATTCGAATAGTTAGTCCATTACTGTTTACAAACCTTTTAGGGTCTTATTTAAAACTGCCTTTGTTATGGAATTTGTAGGATTATCATTGTCGTTAATCTATCGTAATTCCTTAATTTCCCTCCTTTCGTACGCTTTACAGAGTGCCATTACATCGATTATCAAGCGTTTTTCACTAGTTCTTCCGAGCTTTAAAAGGTATTCGAACAGGCTTTTCGAGTCAGTACAAATTACCACCGAGATAAGTAAAATCTTTAGCTGCCTGGTGATAAGGTTAAGGGTTTTCTACAATGCTATACCTACGTTAAACTCCGCTACTATGCCGTAGATCTCCAAAGCTAGTACGTTTCGTGTAATCCTTTTATATTTAACGGAGGTCTGGTGGATTAGGCTACCGATAATACTAAACTGAGTTTCCCGTTTATCTTCATTGACGAGGGTTGTTAGGACGTCGATTTGTAAAGACATGTCGATGTTGTTTATGAAAAATTCGTTCGTAAAAATCATTAACTTAGCCTTTACCAAGTCGATTGGAACCATATTGATCCCGCGGTCCAAGTTTCGCATTTTCCACTCGAGCCTTGTGTTTAACCGGTTAAAGTCTTTATCCGTTAGATTTTGTATTTGTGTCGCGATAGATAGGTTATACAATGCCTTCGATTAGCATAAGGTGGTAATATGATTGCTGTGAGCACGTTTATTAAGGTATTATTAGGCTCTAGCCGTATTAATCTTGTTAACTATAGCAAAAACGATACCATAGCCCTTTTGGTAAAAGCTAAGGCCGGCATTGATAACAGATATACGGATTAACGATCCATTAAAGTCAAGTTAATTACTTTCCGTTACTGTCGTTACCGGCTTGCAGTTTAAGAACTTAAACTCCTTAATTGCCTACTATTTCGATATTATAAAGCCAGCTGTTTTAATAGAAAGGATATCATTAGTTTACATTCCTATTATTCCGAAGTCTTTTTCTTACGTCACTAATAATCACGGGTCGTACTTTAAAGGATTTATCATTAGCCGTGATTTAAAGTGCGACTGGTAGATTAGAAACTAATAGATATTTACTTTAGCGAATTCGTATAGTTGTTTGATACACTCTATTGACGTCCCTTAAGGGTAGATGATGCATGATTCCTATAATAACTTTAGCAGTACGATTCGATATAGATTCGTTACTCATTACATATATATTTACATTATATTACAACTTTTAAGCGTAAACTTACCTTTAATTTCAGCTATTAAACTTACTACCAAAATGACTACCAAACGTTAACTAATCTTTTAAATCGTTATATATTACGTAATAATTTAGTCTTTCATTTTATGTCCAGTTTCTCAAGCGATTAGGCATAACTTTCTATACAGCTTCCCCGTAGTCTTACTTTCAACCTCGTGGATAATCCTCGACTTGAAAATTGTGACGTTTGAGTCTTAGAGATTAAAATCGATCTTCGGTATGAATTTTACAACCCCTCAAGTTAGTAAGCCGTTAATCTCGATTTTGTCGCTTTCCTCAAAAGGTTTACCGAAAGTCTTGATAATCCCTTGTATTTGAATCTTTATTACCAAGTCTTCGTTTTCTTTTTTTTTTCTTATCCAAATAGTATTGTAAATGCGACCTGGTATATATTCCTCCTTTTTGACGTATATTTTATTTTTCGGTGGTCGTCTGTGCCGGCAGCGTTTTATCGGCTTATCGATAATTGGTAGAAGAGGTTTATATTGGCTCGTTAGTTTAACTCAAGGGTTTTTATCATTAATAGCCCTATGTAATAATCATACTAAATACCCGTGAGTATATAGAAGGTGTCAGAGGGTTTATGTTATCAAGAAGGTAGCAGAGGTGCTTGGTGAACAATATCGCAACTGTGAAAGTAATTATCAAAATCCGTGAAGCTATTTAGAATATAATGAGACTGAATACTTAGATTAACAACTGAATAACCATCTAATGAAGCTACCTAACATGGTGTTTGAAGCATTATCAACCTAGCGGCGTATAGATTCTCTTCGCAGTTCTTTTAAAGCTTTTCTATAGACTGTAACATGTTTTTGAGTGGTTATCGAAAGCGTAAATTTACTCGTTAGGCATGGATACGCTTTAAAGACCAGTAGCGTTGGAATTAGGCCCTTGGGGCCTATAGTATCATTTAAGCCCTTTACTAATATCTGTAAGCATGTTTCCGAATATGTAAAGCTTTTAATTTCCAATGTAAAGATATTATACATTCGGCAAAGTAGAGCGTATGCCCTTTCAACTTTCTCAATAGTTTAGCAGGCTTTTATAGGTACTTTTTTACACTAAATACTTATCATTTTGGCATTTTCTTACAACTTCGCCGTCGCAAAGTTGGTGTTGGTATCGTGGACAACGACGTTAAGTAAGCCTAAATACGTTTTGATCCATAACATCTTTAACATTTTTTTACGTATCCTCAGATGAAAGGGACTTTAAAAACTTAGGCCTGTGAAAAAAGGGTATAAAATTAACGATGAAAAGGACAGGCTTATTGTTTAGGTAAAACATATTGATGAAGATCTTGTATTAAAAACCCTTATCGTTTTTTAATATAAACTTAAATCTCTAGATGGATTAGGTATGCGTTTAGTAATATTAATAGAGTCTTTTAATAGCTTCTAGGGCAAATTATTACATATCTTTATACCTTGCAGATTTCTGAACTTTGTATAGCTTATCAATGGTTGGAAGGCTAAAGCGCCGGTGTAGTTAACGTATTTCCGGTTTCGTTAGATTTAACACCACTGCTTCCGGGCCTTAAAAATAAAACCATAGGTACCCCTACTTAAAGGCAATGGGAAACCGTTGGACATTTTTAACCAACTCGTTTTTATTAACGTCGACGTTGACGCTGAAAGTCTTTATATCCTTTAAGCAAAGAAAGAAAGAGGTAGTTGATTTAAGGATATAAAACATAATTGCTTTTATAATAGTTTAAACTAACGTTATTCTTAGTAACGATAGTTATTCGCCTGGTTTAATGTTAATTTTGGTTTTATTAATACTGTGACGATTAATTTTAGTAGCTGTAATACTTTCATTTTATAATAGAACGTACTATAAATAGCCTTTTATTAAGTATTTTACCGCCTTTATATTTAGTATAATACTTTGAAACGTGTGGTTCACGTAACAATCGCGAAGGTTAAAGGTATGTAAGGGATTAGGGGTTTGTTTAGAGTAAAAGTAAAGGTTTTTACCACCTAAACGGCATAGTAAGTCGTGGTTGGATAATTATTAAGCTGTATTGGGAATAGTATCTTTATGCTACTTAATTTGCTTGGGGCTATTATCGCCATTAATTGACTCATCGTCCTCGAAATCTGCGATTTGATTTAAGTAGTCATATTTAAAATTGGTAGGGTACTGGATGTAATACATTACCTTTTTGTTGTTTTACTCAGTGGTAGGATGTCAAGTTAACTAATAGTTATACTTGCTATAAATCTAATATCTTTTGCTATTATTACGACGATAATACTTACGGTTGATGGGTTCGACCAAATTTTGGCTTCATTAGCGTCAGCGTAGCTACTGCCTTTAGTTTGTAACCAGTAGGCCAGACTTTAGGCGTTGAGGGAGTTCGTAGCCGTATTTGTGGTCAACGTAATTAATTACCATAAGGTATTTTTCATTTAAGTTCAGGAAATTTCCGGCTTAAGAATATATATAAAACTGTTATGGACTCAGGCCATTGGCCATTGAGTCTATAGGTTACGTGACTGTACATGTAACGGGATGGGCAGTATCCGGCCTGGGCTCGGTCCGGGTGCAGATCGGGTACAGTCCGGGTATAGGCCGAGCACGGTTCGTGCATAGCACATGTGAGGGCACATGACGGGCTGGGCACTGGTCCTGCCCATAGGTCCTGCATGTTGGGCTACGGTAGCCTCTTCTAGTCTTCCTCTGTACCTTAATAGTAAATCTTATTTGGTACCTACTTGGCTTACTATTGTAGGTCAGACCATAACACAAACGAGTTTGGTATACACATTATTACAGTGGTAAGCGAGGAATGAAATTGTCTAAAAAAGCTTTCTCAGGTGGTATCTGAGCGTTATAAGGCGTATTCGAACTCGTTAACGCCCGTAACTACTACTTGTACTTGTTCGCGAAGTATATCTTCGCTAGCATGGGCTTTTCCCATTGCTTGCTAATACAATATTAACTTATTAAGAATCCAATTAAGGATATATATTAGTATTTCCTGGCTTTTTTCCCTTACTATTATTTTAGTTTACTGCATGGTAGCCCAGTTTATATAGTATGAGTCGAGGTAGATATCGTATTAAAAGTAACTCTTTATACTATGATAGATCTCGCGAAACGTAGTAACTCGGGTAAGGAAGTTTAGGTAATAGTCTCTAACGTGCTTCATAAGGATTTTGGGAAATAGTAAGTGAAAACTCAAAGAGGAGACCTCTATTCATTTGCAGATATTGAGGAAAGGTATTATCTTGGTATCCAGGAGGTTGTAAGGTTTCCCGTTATATTTTTTACGTAGTTTTAGATCTTGGCGAAGTTCTTAAGGAGTTCGTAATTAATATTAACCATTTTGATAGGTCTTGGGGGTAGGTAACGATAGTTATCCCAGTTTTAATTAGTGTTTTTGACAGTTTAAGCCTTAAAGTTTCCGAGAAACGGTATTAAGGGTAATTACCAGTCGTCTGACTCGAGGGATAAAGTCCTGTAGTCGGACCTGTGGTAGGCTTTCGCGTGTAGGCAAAATTGCCATGTAAAAGTTTTTAAAGGGCTTGTCAATTGAATTATTGGGAGGCGATAGGTACTTAAAGGTTTTAAGAGACCTGACGATTTTGTTTAATTGATTGGTGTAAAGCGCCGACGTTAACACCTTTAACCGCGTTGGAGGCTTTTGTTTCACACGCTTTACTACCATTAAGCGCATACTCCGCGCTGTCATGTAGGGGTGTTAAATTTCCAAATAAGTTAACAAGTTCCTTATCACCAATGCGTAAAGAGTCTTAACTTAGCTAAGGGTAAAGGGGGGGTTATCTAAATCGCATATAAGGGCTGTAAGGTTTCTTAATACTTGTTTCCTTAGAGTGTAGTTTTTCAGAGCGTTCCTAACGTTGTGTAATGATCACACTAAATACCCGTGAGTATATAAAAGGTGTCAGAGGATTTATATTATTAAGAAGGTAGCAGAGGTGTTGAGTGAACAATATCGCAACCATGCAAGTAATGATCAAAAGCTGTGAGACTATTCAGATGTATAGACTGAATACTTAGATTGACAACTGAAGAGCTATCTACTGAATCTATGAAATACCTAGAGAGTGTGTTCCTTATATATCCAACTCTTCAGTCCTGAATCACTTGCCTATATTGCTAGGTGGCATAGGCGGTCTCTTGCCTATGCTGCTTATGTCCTGATTATTCTTAGGCGTAACCCTATCCCTGGGTTGCTGGTATAAGAAATGTGTGTTCCCCGCCTAATGTGTTGGATACCTGGCTCTGAGTGGCTCAGCTTCCTGCTGACCTGTTTCCTGACACAACCGTTATCTGGGTCATAATACGTTGGGCCAGGTTAAAAAACCTTTATACTAACTTTATAGTGTCCTATAGTAATATATAAACCCTTTATCGCTTAAGATTTGCTTTAATACTTAACTTGATCCCTTTTTAGATTAAAATCGATATGTTAATGGTCTATTCGCTAAAAAGGTTACCAAAATTGCTAAAGGCGTGGTTAAAGTCGTTAATATTATTGTGTTTAATGATATAGTAGCCGAAGAAGTTGGTAAGGTGTTTTTCTGTTAAATCTTTATCGACATTTAATGCCTAAAAGTTTTCGTTGTAGTACTTGATAAAGGAAGATTGCTCTTATTAGCTTTTAATTAAGTGTTATCTCGAGGTTTAGAACGATATAGGACTTGGTGTTTTGGCGTGAAGTTGCGTGGAAACTTGGTAACTAAGCGTTAGATTGCGCGGCATAGCTTTCTTGGTGCGACTTAGAGACTCTTGATGTTTTCTCTTATAGTAGCGAACTTGATGATTAAGTTAGTGTAGGGGAAGTAAAAAAGAGTGAAGTAGGGGTAAAGTTTTGGTGTAAAGGGTAAGGTTGAAGGTCGTTTATTAATGGTAAAGGGTGAAGGTTGTTTATTATTTTAGCCGTAGGACTTATTTGTTTTTGGAGAAGTAATACCCGTAGTAATATTAACTTAACCGTTTACCAACTTTCCAAACTTTAAGACTTTTAATAATTAATCTTAACGTTTTTACGAAATATCTGGTGAATATTTATTGGTGTTTTCAATAGCGATACCGTCGTTAACTTCCAGATTGCTGTTGTAAGACTGATACAACCAAAAAGTTTTCTTTGTTTTCCTACTGTCATAGACTAAAGTAGTACTAATAGAGGCCTTTCGCAAGAATCTTTCCTTTACCCTAACCATCGTAGACGTAGAGCGTAACCGGAAAGTAGCCTTTTCTTTTACTTAACTAATCTGTGCTCAATCCAATAAGCACTAATTAGTGTTAGTAGGGCCTTAAATCGTTGCAACGTTGTCGATTCGAATAGTGGTCGAAGTAACAGTAGTATTGCATTGGTTAAATGGTGGATATATTGTTTTCGATTTGGTTGATCGCTAGCCAGTCTGTATAGTAATTTCTATGGCCAATTGCTTGGCCCGTACCCTAGTGTAAAGTGCAGCGTACTGCACTCGACTTACACATAATGCAGTAACTCCACACAAATAACACGCTCAACTTGCAATCAGTATTGTCAACTTCACTGTAAGTAAAGTTGACCTACTGCACTGCATGTAGTGCTATTCTAATACGAAAGTCGAGGGTTACCGGATTTAATATAAATCGTCTAATAAATAAAGATAATAACGAATCGTCGACGCTGTTCATCGAAATGGTATGAAGTAGGCGACTAAATTTGGCTTAATTTACGTTATATTAAAATTAACCGCCTTCGTAAAAAGTTTAATTAACTTTATAATCAATATCGGGTCGTTGATATTTAGACCCGTTAAATATCGTTCAAAATATTACTAGTAAATACCTTATATTTTACGTAAATTTAGTTAAGCGTACGGTTATAATCGCCTTTTCCTTATACATTTTATCCGATATTTGCCCGTGATTAGTTTTTCTCATTAACTATAAAGGAAAAGTAATATACAAAGAATTTAATTTTTAAAACAAATTTACGGTAAAAACGGGATAGGGCGGTATTTACTTTATTTTATTTAAGTAAAATGGTCATAATAAGTAGAAATGGTAATTATAAAAAAACTAGAAGTATATTATAGTTTTAAGTAAGTTCGAGGCGAAATAAGGAAAAACCCGGGTTAATAAAAGCCCCGTATTTCGATGTCAACGTTGAATATATACCAAATAATTCACTAGAGGCGAATCATCTTTACCTCAGAAATAATATAATGTTTATAAAAAAAAGAAATTCTATTATTATTATCGTATAATACGACAAGTGGGGCCGGGTATATACTATCTAGCTTTCTCGGATAAATATCCCACTACGAAACTGGTTTTATTACGACTTATTAAAATTTTACTTATTTGTTATTATTATCCTTATTTGAGATTTACGAATAATAACGTTATTAACGTTAGGTATCTTATTACGATTAAATTCGCATATTAAAAAAAGCCGGTAAGGGCAGACGATGCGGAATGGTTCGTAAACTAATTAACGTCGACGAAATAGGCTAACGAAGGGCGGAGCGAACGTTAGGTGATACCGACGATAACGGGTAACGTTAAAAGGGACGAATACTAAAAAAAGCCTACGATAACGGTTAATGTAAGGCGGGGCGGGGAAAGCAACCTTTTAAACGAGGTACTAGGGGTTATAATATATTAGTTTACATGTGGTAGACGTAATCCATCCGGGCACGATTTTCTACCTGTTTTTGTTCAACTCAATTAACTCGTTCCTAATTAACTTTAGTAAATAGAATACAGGTAAAAACGGGGCTCGTACGGTTAAATCTTAAACATCGTTCGCTACGTTTTATAAACCGTAACTTATATTAATTATAAAGAAAATAGCTTATGTAACTATATTATTGTAGCTATTTAGGCCAAATTACGAAAAAGTATACGGCGGGTATTAAAAAATCCGGCGTAAAAATATCACGTATTAACATACGATTAATCGAAAAAACCCTATTACAGTAAATAATCGAAATCTTAAAGGGCGATAAAAAGTTTTTAAAAAGAGCGAGCCCGAAAAAAGGGGGTAACGGGGACGTATAACAAAAAAGGTAATAACTTATACTGTCGAAACGATGAAAACTCCTTAAACTCGGGTGATATTTCGAACTCGAGTAAACTAATTACCTAAATCGGAAAACGCGAAAACAAAAACTAACCGGTAACCCGGGATATCTTTTTACCGCTTACAAAAGAAAGATAAAATACAAATTTCGTTTTTAATAGCTACAACTAATTTCCGTAATAAGGATTGTAAACCAAAAGAGTCTATAAAAAAACTTATTTTCTAAATATATTGCAAAAAAAGTTAATTTGTAAACGAGTTTTTCATAAGGTCAATTTTTTAAACTTACCTTATTATAAACCTTCCAACAGGTACAATAACTTCACGTACGATAAACTCGGATAAAAACAAAAGGTACGCTGGAGTTTAGGAGACGATTAATATAAGATATATAAATATTTTTCTTTTATAAAAGGGGAAGTTTACTTTGATTTTCGTTATTGCAGAAGATTAGCAGGTCGCCTATAAAGTAAGGAAACTATAAAATATAACTAACGTTAAACATTTGTATATAATAAGGCGAAATACTTTACGTGACGGTTAATCGTTTTTATTAAAAACTCTTACGGTGGTATAATTTAAATCATAACTATTATAAATATTTATTTTATTAACGAAGAAGGGGTAAAACGGACACAAAACATGAATAAACAGTTAAATATTAACAAAAAAAATCGGATATAGGCAGTTGTAGTAATAATGTTATAAAAGATAAAGCAAGGTAAAAAATATCTAAAAAAGGTTAACGGAGTAAAAGGAAAAAGAGGAAAGTTTAAAGACTATAATAAAGGACATATTTATAGGTATAGGTGGACCAGAATCTCTAAAGACTATAAGTTATACGACATGGTAAAAGGGCGCGTTATACGATACCAATGGTAAAAGAGATGTATTATACTATATATTAAAAGGTGCGTTATACGGTGCCAGCGGTTTAAGGTTAAACCAGCCGATGCGTTATAAAATACGTTAAAAAGATGCGTTATATGGCATCGTCGATAAAAACAATACGTTATATAATAAGTTAAAAGGCGCGTTATACGGCGTTGATGACTTAAGATTAAACCAGCTGATAGGTTATACGGTGCGTTAAAAGTCACGTTACTAGCTTGTACTCGGTTCGCGCCCAATCCGCATACTAGGCGAGCAAGGCCCGCGTTCTACGTTCCATCAATAGAATACCGCGGACCTTACAGCGCTTATATAAGGGGGGGTATATTATAAACTCAAACCATTGACTATTAATTTTATAGGTTATGTGATTATATACATTATGGGATATACAATACCCGAACTGGGCGCAGTCTGCATACGGTACGTACGAGGACACGTGATGGTCTGAGTACTGGCCATGCCCATAGGTCCTGAATAAAGGGTCACTGTAGCCTCTTCTAGTTTTCCGCCTATACCTCAATAGTAAACCCCATTTGGCACCTACTTGACTTACCATCGTAGGTCGGACTATAACACTTTTAAACTTGATAAAGTTTTGATGAATTAGGCTGCCGATAATATTGAATTAGTTTTATAACCTATTTTCGTTTACTAGGATTATTAGAAAGTCTATTCGTAAAGACAGGTCGATGTTGTTAATAAAAGACCTATTTGTAAATATTATTAATTTGGCTTTCTACAGGTCTATTAGGACTACATTAATACCGCGATTTAGATTCTATATTTGTTATTCTAACCTTTTGTTTAGCCGGTTAAAGTCTATATTTGTTGGCTTTTGTATTTGTATCGCGATGGATAGGTTATACAATACCTTCAGTAAATATATAGTGGTAGTATAATTGCTATGGATATGATATTTAAGATACCGTTGAGCCTTAGTTATGTTAGTTTTGTCGATTGTAGCTAAATTAATACCCTAGCCTCTTTGGCGAAAACTAAGGCTAATATTAATATTAAGTATGTGGATTGACGATCAGTTAAAGTTAAATTTAATACCCTCCGCCAACGTAGTTACAGGCTTTTAATCCTAGAAATTGAAGTTTTTCATTAACTGTGGTTTTGATAATATAAATCCAGCCGTTCCAACGAAAAGAGTATCGTTAATTTATATATTTATCAGGCTGAAGTCCTTTTCTTACGTTACCAGTAAGTACGGATCGTATATTAAAGACTTTATAACTAATTGAGATTCTAATTACGACTGGTAGATAAGGAATTAATGAACTCCTATTTAAATTAGTCCGTATAATGGCTAAATATATCATATTACCGTCTTCGGAGGGTAGATAACCCGTATTTTTTGTGGTAACATTAATAGTACGATCCGCTATAGATTCGTTACTGATTACGTGTGGGCTAACATCATACTACAGCTATTAAACGTAAATTTACCTTTAGTTTTGGTTAGTAAGTTTGTTGTCAAAGCAATTATTAAGCGTTGGTTAATCTTTTAAATTGTTGGCGATTATGTAAGAATTCAGTTGTTGCCTTTATCGCTGTATCTTTGAGCAATTAAAAGTGATTTTTCGTATAGCCGTCTCGTGGTTTTTCCTTTGCCTTTGTGGATAATCCTCGACCTTAAGATCGTGATATTCGGGCCTTAGAAGTTGAAATTAACTTTCGATATAAATTGTATAACTTTTAGAGTTAGTAAACCGTTAATATCGATCCTTTGTATTTTTTTCAAAGGTTTGTAGAAGGTTTTAATAAATCCTTATGCTTGAATCTTTAATGTTAAGTCTTTGTTATCCTTTTCTTTTTTGTTTAGTTAAGTATTATTGTAGATACGACCCGGTGTATTTTTTTTTTTTTCCTTTAACGTTTCTTTTATTTCGCGGGTCATCCACGCCGATGGCATTTTATCGGCTTATCGATGATGAGTGGAGGAGGTTTGTATTGGCTCAGTAGTTTAGCTTAAGGGTCTTTATTGTTAATAGCCCTAATGTAGGGTTTATCTTGTGTAGTTTAGAAAGATATAGGACCGTTAGTAGTTTTAACAAATGTTTTAAAGTTTATGATACTTAAGATCTTGTATGGGCCCTTTTATTTGCCCGGATTCCGTTATATGAGGACTTTGCTTTATAATGGCAAAGAAAGTACGTCGATTTTTAGAGGGCCGTTTCTAGTGTTAAGAGCGTTATTGACCTAGAGGCGTAACGATTCCCTTTGTAGTTCCCTTAAAGCTTTGACGTAGGCTATAGCACGCTTTTGGGTACTTTTTAATAGCGGAGATTTACTCGTTAGGCGTGGGTACCCTTTAAAGACCAGCAACATTGGTATTAAACCGTTAGGGCTTATAATATCGTTTAGGCTATTTACCATTGTTTGAAAGCGTGTTTCTGGATCTGTAAAGTTTTTAATTTTTAGCGTGGGGATGCTGTACGATAGACGAAGTAGGGCGTGTGCCCTTTTAACCTTTGTAATATTTTAGTAGGCTTTTACAGGTACCTGTTTGTATTAGATACCTATTATTTTGGTATTTTCCTGAAATTCCGCTGTCGTAAAATTAGTGTCGGTATCGTGAACAACGACGTTAGGTGGTCTTAGGTACGTGTTAATTTGTAGTATCCCTAATGCTTCCCACGTATCCTCTGCTGAAAAAGACTTTAGATTTTTGACTTTATAAAAAAAGGTTACGGAATCAATCATATGGAAAAAAGCTTGTTATTTAAGTAAAATATATTAATAAAAACTTTGTAGTTAAATTCTTTCTTGTTTTCTAGTATAAACTTAAATCTTTGTGAGGCCTAGATATAAGTTTGGTAATGGTAATCAAACTTTTCAATATCTTTTAGGTTAAAGTATTCTATATGTTTATACCTTAAAGATTTTGAGATTTTGTATAGCTTGTTAATGGTTAGGTAGTTAAAGTGCCAGTAAAGTTGACATATTTCCGGTTTCGTTAAATTTGATACCACTGTTTTAGGCTCTTGGAAATGAAATTATAAGTGCCTCTATTTAAAGGCGAGGGAAAACCTTTAGCCGTTTTCAACTAGTTCGTTTGCGTTGATATCGAACTTGAAACTGAGGTTCTTAATATCTTTTAAGTAAAGAAGGAAAGGGGTAGGAGAGTAGAGGATGTGAAAGGTGATAGTTTTTATAAAAAATATAAATCACTGTTGTCTCTAATAAAAACAATTGTTAGTTTGGCCTGAAGTTAACTTTAGTTTTACTAGCATCGCGACGATTGATTTTAGTGGTTGTGGTGCTTTTCTTCCGTAGGACCACGTACTGCGAATAGACTCCTATTAAGTATCTTATTGCCCATATATCTGGTATAATACCTTAAAACGTGCAATCTACGTAACAATCGCGAAGATTCAAGGTGTGCCAGGGGTTATGGGCCTGGTTAGGGTAAAGGTAAGGGTTTTTACTACTCAAACGGTATAGGAAAATGTGGTCAGTTAATTACTGGGCCGCTTTAGGAGTAGTATTTTTATATTGCTTGATTTGTTTAAGGGCATTATCGTCTTTAATTAGCTTATCACTTTCGAAGTTTATGATTTAATTAAAGTAATCTCGTTTAAAAGTGGTAAGGTAATAGATGTAATGTATTACACTTTTATTATTTCGCTTAGTATGTGGGTGTCGAGTTAGTCAATAGATAGACTTGTTACTTATTTAATATATTTTACCATTATTTTAACGATAGTGCTTACGGTTAGTAGGTACGCTTAAATTTTGGCCTTATTAGCGTTAGCATAGCTGTTACCTCCAGTTTGTGGTTGATAAGCTAGACTTTAGTCGTTAAAAGCGCCCGTAGCCATATTTACAGTCGACGTAATTAATTACCATACGGTTTTTTTAAATCGACGTTAGAGAAGTTACCGGTTTAAGGGTATATATTAAACGAGTTTGGCATAAGTATCATTATAGTGGTAAGCGAGGAACGTAATTGGTTAAAAAAACCTTCGCAAGTGTTATTTAAGTGTTGTATAGCGTATTTAAATTAATTAAAGCCCGTAATTATTGTCTGTATCTATTTACGATATTTGTTTTAACCAAAGTAGGCTTTTCACATCATTTGTTGATATAACATTATCTTGTTGAGTATCTGATTAAGTATATTTATTGCTATTACTTTTTTTTTTGTTATCATTATAGTTTACCACGTGGTGGCCCAGTCTGTGTGGTATTAGGCGATGTGAACATCTTGTCTGAAGTAGCTTTTTATGCTATTATAAACTTCGCGAAAGATGGTTTCTCAAGTTAGAAAGGTTAGGTAATAGTCCTTGGTGTACCCTGTAAAGATTTCGAGGAGTAGTAAGTGAAAATTAAAAGGGTGTTGGTAGGTCTTTATCGTTGCAACATAGTTGATTCGAATCACTGTGGTCGAAGTAACTGGTATTGCGTTGATATTGTTGATTGAGGAGTGTGGCTTTTAAGTTGTTATGACTCAAATAACGGTTGGGTCAGGAAACAGGCCGGCAGGCAGCCGAACCACTCAGAGCCAGATGTCCAACACATCAGGCGGGGAACACAAGGATAGGGTTACGCCTAAGAAGAATCAGGACATAGGAAGCATAGGCAAGAGACCGCCTATGTTGTCTAGCAACATAGGCAAGTGATCCCGGACTGAAGAGCTGGATATATAAGGAACACACTCTCTAGGCATTTCCTAGATTCAGTAGATAGCTCTTTAGTTGTCAATCTAAGTATTCTCCCCAGAATAGCTTCACAGCTTTTGATCAGCACTACGAGAAGGACGTGTCGTTGATATTATATTACGCATACCTCTGCAACCGACCAGCTAACATAAACTCCTCTGACTACTACTGATACTCACGGGTATTTAGTGTGATCATTACATAAGTTTGGCAGACCGCTAGCCGGTTTGCATACTAATTTTTATGGCCAAACGCTTTGGCCTGTGCCCTACTTTGAAGTAGACACCTACTGTATTGCATTTGTAGTGCATTCCCACAAACTGCAGCCAATTTTTATAGTCAGTACAATCAACTTTACTACAAATAAAGTTGACTTGGCTGTACTGCATTTGACTGCTATGCTAATACTGGCGGCTTTTTGTTTTTTTCCTGAACGCTAGCGTAGCTTGCCATCCATTGGTGGCAACCTATGAAATCCCTCTTCAATTTGTAAGCTAACAACAAGCCAGACCCCTATCAGTTCCGATTAATCTGTACTAAAATTAACCTTAATTACGGCCCCTTGTGGCCCTTTTTCTTTACCCCTCTGAGGCTTCCGTTCCCCAAATCCCGTGTATAGATCCTTTATCACAAACTTATGCAAATTAGGTACGCTACCATTCGCGTACCTTTTGCTAGTAGTTCGAACTACTACCATCGTCATTATTACCCTGACAGTTTTTTAGTTTGCCAGGACAACCCTGTTCCTCCAGGTCACATGCCGGGCGGTCCACGTATCCCTCAATTCGTATAGTTAGTGTATTGCTGTCCACAAACCTTTCTAAGGCGCTATTAGGGGTGGCCTTGGTTATAACGTTGGTAGGGTTACCTTTGCCGTTAATCTACCAGAACTTATCGATTTCCTGGGCTTCATATGCCTCCTTTAAAATTATTACATTTATTATTAGATATTTTTATTTGTCTTGCCTAGCTTTAATAGATATTCGTATTAATAGATATTCGTAAAGACTTCGAGAGTCAGTACATACTAATGCTGGTATCGGGGGCAGTTTTAATTGTTTGATAATAATCCTTAATATATTATTAGTTACTATACCAATGTTAAAGCCTATTATTATGCCATAGACTTTCAAGGTTAATACGCTTCGGGTTATAAACTTATACTTAACGGATATTTAGTATACAAGGTTTCAGGTAATTGTAAATTGCCCTTTAAACTTATCCTCGTTAACGAGAATTATAAAAAAGGCCGATTTGTAATATAAGTTTAGTATTATTGGAAAATAACATATCTATAAAAATAATTAGTTTTGCCATCTTTAAATTTATAAAAACCATGTTAATTTATTTTTTTACATAATCCATCTATTAACAAATCCGCTTGTTTAACTTGTTAAAGTTTTCGTTTTGTGGACTTTATACCTGTGTTGTAATGGAAAGGTTGTACAATGCTTTCGGTTAATATAGCGTGGCTATATAAGCCACACAGGCTCTTTGTTTTAGATATTTTTGTAATTGTGCCTCGTTGGTTTTATCGATAATTGTTAAGCTTGTAGCTTACCCCTTTTGTTGTAGACTGATGAAAATACGGTTTTCAGCCTTAACACTAGAAATACGGATTAACGCTTCGCTAAAGTTAAGTCATATGCCCTTAGCTAATGTTCCAATCAGCTTACACTTTCAAAGGCCTGAATTTTCGATATTATGCTATTTCGCCATTACAAACCTAATATCTCCGAAGAAAAGGGTATCTTTCGTTTGTATACTCAAGATCTTAAAGTCTTTGCCCTTTATGATTAATAGGTACAGGTTCAATGTTAAAATCTTTATACCTAGCCTATTTTTGAAATACGTTGGGTACGTTAAGAACTAGTAAACCCTTACTTTGACTAATCCGTATTAGAGTTTAATATAACGTATTATTGTGTTAGCTAGAAACTTATCCCTTACTTCTTTTAGCAGTTTTAGCAATATAATCCGCTGAAAATCGGTGGCAAACTATATATATGTTTACGTAATATCCCAGATATTAAGTGTAAAGTGACCTTTTATGCTAATAGTTAAGCTAGTAGTAATTATAAAGATCAAACTCTTACTAGTCTTTTAAATTATAGGCTATTAAGTAAGGATCTAGTCCTAACCTTTATTACCGTATGATTGAGTTATTAGCCGTGATTTTTTGGACGACCGGTCCATGGTTTTACCCTAAACCTCATAAATTATCCTCGACTTTAAAATAGTAATATCTTGGCCTTTAAGTTACGTTAACGGTATAAATTATCCAACATCCTGTAAAAAAGGTCGTTAATTTCCATTCAGTTACTTTCCTTAAATAGTTTACTCGGTGTATTAATAATACCCTCGATATGTAAATTAAGGGTAAGTTCCCAGTCAGAATTTTCCTTTTAAAAACACACGCGCCGTTGTAAACGCCCTTTTAGACCTTTGTTCCCTATTGCCGTTTTTCTCTTTAGTGTATATTCTCCTCTTAGGTGGTCATCCACACCCTCGAAATTCCATTAGCTTTTTATTAATCGGCTCCGGAAGGTTGTATTAACTAATTAGTTTAGTTCGGAATTTATAGACGTTAGGATATTTATTAAACTTAAAGGGATAGAGGGGTTTTTAATACAACTTATCCTATATAACTCGAAAGGTTACGGGGCCGTTAGCAATTTTAACCACTACGTTTAAGTTGTTAATACTTAAAACTCTATACGGTTTATTCTATTTGATCTGCTCGCGTTATATAAGGACTTTACTTCAAAGTAGGAGTAATAATACTTCTGTTATTAAAGGTCTTTTTTTTTGGTGTTAAGGGTGTCATTAACCTAACGGTATGCTAATTCCTTCCTTAGCTCCTTTAAGGCTTTGCTATATGTTATAATACGGTTTTAGGTGCTTGAAAATAGTAATAACTTAGTTATTATATGTAGGTAGGCCCTAAATACCAGTGAATTTGGTATAAATCCGTTAGGACTTATAATATTGTTAAAACCTTTTACCACTATTTAAAGTCGTATTTTTTAACTTATAAAGCTTTCGATTTCCAGTGTAAGGATATCCTAAGCCCTTCTTAAAAAGGCGTGTATCCTTTTAGCCTTACTAATACCTTAGTAAACTTTAATGAGAACTTATTTGTATTAAATTCCTATGGACTTTACGTTAACTTAAAACTTTATCGTAGTAAAGTTAATACCGACGTTGTAAATTAATATGTTTGGTGACCTAAAGTA
Source organism: Anisogramma anomala (assembly GCA_038502455.1). Taxonomy (NCBI): domain Eukaryota; kingdom Fungi; phylum Ascomycota; class Sordariomycetes; order Diaporthales; family Gnomoniaceae; genus Anisogramma; species Anisogramma anomala. The sequence continues at coordinate 3,821,482 of JASMMZ010000016.1, read as the reverse complement.
CGTGTTAATCTATAAAACGCGTAATATCTTTCATGTTTCCTTTGCCGTAATAGTTTTGAGAAACTTGACGTTGTGAAAAGCCGTGGCGGAGTTTTCAACGTGTTATATTGGCTTACTGTCCAGGTAAAACACGTTTACGAAAACTTCCGAGTAAAAGTTTTAATCTTCTTTTAGTGTAAACTTAAATCTTAAGGGGGTTTGAGAGTATATTTGGCAATAGTGGCAAAACCATTTCATTTCTTTTAGTATTAATAAGTTTAAAGTTTTATAATTAGTTATTTTAAGACCTGATATGGTATATTAGTGGCTGAGTAGTTAAATCTACAATATAGTCCACGAAGTTCCGCTTTCGTCAGGTTTAATAACACTAGCTTTGACCCTGAAGGGTAAAACCAAAAGTAACCCTATTTAAGGCTAAGTAAAAACCTTTTGCTAGCCTTAACTTATATTAACTTGTTAGTTTAAATATTAACATTAACGTCGAGGTTCTTTTTATCTTCTAGATGGAGGAGAAAGGGTATAGGGGATTTCAAGATGTCGAAAACAATAAGGCCAATAATAGTCTTAACCGTCTTCGATCCCAATAAGGATAGCTCTTTTCTAAGGCCAAAGATAACCTTAGATTTACTAGTATCCGTGTAATTAAGTTTCGTAATAGTATTAGTATCTCTTCGTAATGCGAAGTATTACGAATAGCCTCCTGTTAAATACCGTACCGCCCCTGTATCTGGCATAATTCCTTAAAAGATTTGTTTCACGTAACTATTTTGAATAGTAAAAAGGTGTATAGAGCCGGGGTCTTTATTATTATGTTGGCGGTAGGGATCTTTACTTGTAAGGCGGTATAAAAAGGCATGATCGACAAGTTATTGTGTTGCTTATTAACTAGTACCGGTGCCAGTATCTTTATGCCAGCCGATAGCTTTTGATTTGTCTTCCTCCTTTTTAATTACACTTCCTCTAAATTGTATTACTTGCTTAATATAGTTCCAGTTAAAAGTAAAGAGTAAATTCGTATAATACGTTACCTGTTTTACTTTACGCTCGATGGTAGTATAATGTATTAACTAATAGCCCTTTTTACCGTAAATCCAGTATTTTTTTAGCGTTTAAAGTAAACTTATTCAACAAGTTTAAAGATCTTGAGAAAAAAGAATACCTTTTTCTGTAGGTAAAGGTTCGGGCCTTCCGTTAACCTTATCATATGGGCCTTCTGTACCTTCGATTAATATAATACGAATGGAAAGGATATTTTTCTTCGTTAATAAATTTAGGAGCTTAAAGGTATATACCAGACGAGCCGGAGATTCGAGTATTTATAGTCGTTAACGAGGAACGTAGTTAGATAAAGAACTCTTCATAGGTGGTATCGGGGAATTAGAAGGCGTATTCGAACCTTTTGTAGCTTGTAACGGCTTGCTGGACCTATTAACGTAAGGTGTCTTCGCTAGCTTTTACGTTTCCCATTGTTTATTGGCAAAACGTCAGCTTGTTAAGCATCTAATTAAATATGTTTATTTTGTTTTCCGACTCTTTTTTGTAATGTAGTATATAAGACTACTCAATAATCTTTTAGTCGGTGTGGTATTAGATAAGATTAATATCGTACTCGAAATAACTCTTTAGGCTATTATAAATTTCGCGGAAGGAGGAATAATTTGTTCAGTACCGGAGGTAGTAATCTTAAGATTGACCGGTAAGGATATTGAGAAATAGAGAGTAAAAACCTGGTAGTTTAACACTTATTTGGAGGAAAATGTTGAAAATAGGCGTAACTTAACGTCGAAAAGATTATACAGCTTACCGTTATACTTTTTTTCCCCTCCTTATATCTTAACGAACGTGGTAATTGACGTGTAATCTGTATTTACTACAGGAACACATCGAGGGGTAAAGGTGATATACTAATCGTAGGGACCTTTTATATCTCTTGGCTGGTAAAAGAACCAAGGTTATTAGTGTTGGTGGATGAGATAGTTGCCTTTAGTTAAGTTTGTAGGGAAAAATCTAGTAGTCATGCCTATTGTAGGCTTGCGTGTGAAGCCATTTCTTCCTTAATTTGGCTATTGGAACCGAACGTGTTAAGGGGTTTTGGGGAAATGGGCTTAGGAGTTCCCGCGGACTTGGTAATAATCCTCTTATTGTTAAGGGGTACGTTGATCTTACTTAATTAATTGGTAAACTTAAGGATTTTTAGCTTGTAAGTTAAAAAAAATTCACTGTAAGGGTATTTGATCGTTAATTTTATGTAAAAGGGTTTAAAGAACTTATTTGTGCTTAAGAAAAGCCTTACAAACGTGTGTAAGGGCGTTGAAAAACGCTATCATTAGCAATCCTTTTTCCATTGTTTTACTGGATCCATTATAGGTTTTTATCTATAAAGTTTTCAAAAAAAATATCGGTAAGGTGACCGTTTTTACCAACATTTAAAGGTATAGAAATCCCTCGTTTACGTAGTTCACGGGTAAGAGCATTTAATCGTTAATTTTACGTAAAAGTATTTAACGAACTTATTTAAGCCTAAGCAAAGCCTTAAGACTGTGTGTAAGGGCGTTGAAAAACGCTATAGTTAGAAATCCCTTTTCTATTGTCTTCCTAAGTCCACTATAGGTTTTTATCTATAACGTATTCGTAAAATATACCGGCGAGGTTTCCGTTTTTACCGACCTTTAAGGGTAGGGAAATCCCTCGTTTACGTAGGTTAGCTCTCAGCTTTAATTTTACTAACTTTTTGGTTTTTTTTTATATAGTAAATATTCAGTCCCCAAAGAACTCGATGTAATCAAAAAAAGCTTTATAGTTTATATTTCAAACCTTATAATCGATATCGAGGATAAAGTAGCGGACATAGTTGGTAAGGTGTTCGGGGGTAAAGTTTTCGTTAACTTCTTGAATCCAAAGGTCGTTATCAAAGTGTTTAATAAAAGTGGCTCCGAAAGCCTTAATTGCCACCATTTTGGTAAGGTTGTCGATAGTGTTGAACCCGGCGTGTTCTGAAGCTATCGTAACGAAAATTAAAAAATGTAGGTGGTAAAAGAGTAGTATAAAGTGGTGGGTCATAGGTTTACCATCAAAGTTGGTGTAAGTTAACGGTTGTATGACTTGATCGTTTTTGCGATTTGTAATAGCAGTAGTAGCCGTGATATTACTGACTTGGCCGTTTGCCAACTTTCTAGCTTAAAGATTTCTATGCGGTTAATCTCAACGCTTTTTCTTCAAAACTAGTCCAATAAAAGTTTCTTAGTGTTTTTGATAATAGTAATACCGTTGCTATTTTTAAGTACCTATGAACAGCTGACGCACTTAAAATTATTCCTTTTAATTGCCTGTAAACAGTAGACGTAGCCTCAGAGCTTTTCACAATAATCTACCCTTTACCTTACGCAATTGTAAAGCGTAACCGGAAAGTAGCTTCTTCTTCTCCTTAGCCAATTTGTGCTTAACCTAATATACACTAATCAGTATTGGTAGGCCTTTGTCGTTGCAACGTGGTTGATTCGAATCACTGTGGTCGAAGTAACTGGTGTTGCGTTGATATTTTTGATTAAGTTGTGTGGGTTCTAAGTTTAACAGACCGCTAGCCGGTCTACATACTAATTTTTATAGCCATGTTACAGGTTGGTGCCTGGCTAGTATTTACTAGGGATTCAACCCTGGTAGTTTTACTCGCTCTTGCGATTCTCTAGAGTAGGGAGAGAGCCGCTTGAGGACACGGTACATGATGGGGGAAAGGGCTGTACTATATTAGCTCCATAGCTGCTCCCTAGCAGGGACTTCTTCTCCTTCTTCTTCATCGAGATTTATAGACAGAATCCGACCACCTTGAGTGACAGCTCTGGCCCTAGTACCTTTACAGGCCAAACGCTTTGGCTTGTAACCCACTTTGAAGTGGGCACCTACTGCATTGCACTTGTAGTGCATTCCTACAAACTGTAGCTAATTTTTGCAGTTAGTACAATCAACTTTACTGCAAGTAAAGTTTACTTGGTTGTACTGCATTTGACTGCTATTCTAATAAGAGGGAAACCTTTATTTACTTATAAATGCTTAAAAGGGGTATTATCTTTGTGTCGAGGAGGTTGTAAGGCTTTCCGTCATACTTTTCGGCATTGTTTTAGATCTTGGCGAAGTTCGTAAAAAGCTTATAGTCAATGTTAATTATTTTCACAGTTTTTAGGGGAAGGTTGCGATAGTTATCCCAGTTTTTATCGGTATTTCCAGGCAATTTAAGTTTTGGAGTTATCGAGGTACGGTGTTAAGGGTAATCACCATTCGTCTGATCCTAAAGGTGAAGTCTTATAATAGGACTTGTAGTGGGCTTTCGCGCATCAGCAAACCTGTTATGGGAAGGCTCTTAGGATACTTGACGATTTTTATTAAAGTGTTGGGGGGTAAGAGGGATTTGGAGGTTTTGAGAGACTTAACGATTTTATTTAATTGATTGGTGAGAAGCGCTAATGTTGATTCCTTTAAACGCGTTGGCGGCCGCCGCTTTATGTGTTTTGCTGCCATCAAGAGCGTACTCCGCACTTTTACGTAAAGCTGCTAGGCTGTTAATCAGGTTGGCAAGTTCCTTATAGCCAGCGCATAAAGAGGCTTAACTTAGAAAAAGGTGAAATAAAGGTCTTTTAAAACTCGTGTAAGGGCGTTAAGGTTCCTTAACACCCTTTCCCTTAGGCTGTGGATTTTAAGGGTATTTTTTAAACTTGGCTAGATTATAAAAGGTCTTTACCAACTTGGCAAAGTTTTTTTTTGCCATGAAGATTCATTGTTGTTCAATTTCGTCCTTTAACTTTGACTTGACTCCCTTTTGGATCTTTTTATACATGTCAATAGTCTAATCGTTTAAAAAGTTACGGTATTTGCAAAAAATATGGCTACCGCGATTAAGTTTTTCATCTGTATCGTGGTCAACGATGTAAAAGCCGATAAAGTTGATTAGGTGCCTTTTCGTTAAGTTTTCGTCGATATTGTACTCCTGAAGCTCTTTGTTAAAATGTTTAATAAAGTGGGGTCTAAGGTTTTTAATTACCTCTGTTCGCTCTTAGTTAAATACTATCTTGTATTCTGGCTTACCTAAAACTTTGTGGGCATGTAGGGCGAGGAACTTGGTGATCTTTGGGTGTGAAAACTTAGTGTTTTGGCTTAAAGTCGCGTGGGAACTTGGCGATTTAATATGGAGTCTCATGACATGGTTTTCTCGGAGTAACTTGGTGTTTTCGCTCAGAACATCGATTTTAACGATTAAATTAGCGTAAGAAAGTGAGAAAGAATAAGGTAGGGGTAAAGGTATAGTGTAAAGAGTAAAGTCGAAGGTCGTTTGTTGTTAGTAGTAAAGGTTATTTATTGTTTTAGCCGTGTGACTTGGTCGTTTTTCTTGTAATAGTAGTACCCATAGTAATATTAACTTAGCCGTTTGCCAACTTGCCGAACTTTAAGACTTTTGACAGTTAATCTCAACTTCTTTAAAAACAATTTGGTAGAGATTTCTTGGTATTTTCAAGTAACAATATCATCGCTTACTTTTATATTGCCGTTGTAAACTAACGTAATCTAAAGATCTTTTTTTTTCCTGCTGTTGTGGACTGGAGTAGTACTAATAGAGACCCTTCGCAAGAATCTTTCCTCTACCTTAGCCGCCGTTGTTGACGTAGAGAGTAACTGGAAAGTAGCTTCTTTTTTTACTCAGCCAATCTGTACTTAACCCAATAAGCACTCATTAGTGTTGGTAGGGCTTCAAACGTTGTAACGTTGTCGATTCTATTGGTCGAAGTAACAGGAGTATTTCGTGGTCAGATGGTAAATGTATTGTTTTAGGTTTGTCAGACTGCTAGCCGGTTTGCACTGTAATTTGTATAATTAATTGTTTGGCTCATGCCCTAGTTCGAAGTGTAGCATACTGTACTCAACTTACATACAATACAGTAGCCCACACAAAATAATACACTCAATTTGAGGTTCAGTATAGTCAACTTTACTGTAATTAAAGTTAACCTACTGCACTGCATGTAGTATTGTTCCAATAAAAGTGGTATAAAGATATTATTTCTAACGCGGCCTAATAACTAGCCGATTTTTTTTCTTATACTGTTTAAGTGGCTAAAAGGTTTTCATTAGCCTTAATCAAGCCTTCAATCCTTAATATTCCTTTAATATTTGTAATATTTATGTAAACTAAACGTTTTAAAATATTATGCCAGACGTGGGGGTAGTAAGGTACTTAATTGGAGGCTATTCATAAAAGGTTGTATTGCGGAGGGAAAGCACTATTACTACGGAAATTAATCGCTAAGATGCTCTCAAAGTCAAATTTGGTTTCGTTTTAGGAAACTAACTATAGTTACTGGGAATAATGTTAATTTACACCGTTATTAGGTCGATTAAATTTTATGTTTGGAAGTTTTTTACCCATTTCCTCGTTTATTTCAAGAATATAAAAACCCTCGGCACTAACGTTGACTTTAACTTTGATAAGTTTTATGATCCAACAGCTGCAGGTTACACCAGCAGCGGCCCATAGCACTAATGAAGGAAATCAGTTGGACACAGCCTAATGGCAGGCATCTGGTTCCACAGACCCCCCAGGGTTGGGGTCGTTAGGTACCCACTCAGCATACTGAGAACCGTAGACTGGATATGTTGGATATGCTATATCTAAAAATGATCCAGTCTGGATATGTTGGATCGCGCACATATCCAACATATCTCACGCCACCACGTCAACTGAAGGAACTAAATATAAGGACGTGGTCATCACCACGTTAGGTAGCTTCATTAAATAGTTCTTCAGTTGTCAATCTAAGTGTTCAGTCTATACATCTGAATAGCCTTACAGCTTTTGATCATTACTTGCACGGTTGCGATATTGTTCACTTAGTACCTCTGCTACTTTTTTAATAATATAAACCCTCTAAAACCTTATATATACTCACGAGTATTTAGTATGATCATTACAATAGGCTAGTTAAAAATGGCTAAAGGTTCTACTTCCACTTCAAGTGAAAGAATTTGTAGTTTTATTTTTGAGGTTCGGAAAGAAAGATATTCAATATGACGGTGTTAAAAATATATTAATTATATGGGCATTTAATATACCCAGCTATTGATATGCCATATAATGCCCTGGAGTTCGTAGGGTATAAAATGAAAAATATCCGGGTTTGGAAGTTATTAATAAGTTTTGATATTATTATTAAACGTATATATAAACAATTCGACCATTTAAGTTTGTATTGAAAAAATCATGACCATTTGAATTACAATATTCTCATTAATATAATTTATTTGGATGATAAGTTTGTTTTTCACGTTATTAACTTCGTTATCTCATTCAACAGATTGCAGTTTTTAAAGTCACTGTCGGTAAAAAATACATGGGAAAATTTGATGATGTTATAAATTAATATATAATTGGGTCCATCTAACGTCATCATTTACAATATCTGTATTTACTTTTCGGTGCAAGAGTTTTTAGTGGATACTAAGATAATAGAAATTAAATATAAATATGTGTTTGTTAAGGTTTACTGGATTATTAGGAAGGTTGAAATGATATACGCGTTATTTACAAGAGTATTAAATATCTTTATATTATAAATCAAAAGCTTTACAGATTAGTAGGTATGTCTTTGAATGGCGGTAAAGGGTCTAAATGATATTGTAGGCATTAACGGTTTAGTACTAAAGTTACTGGTTTTTGAAGCGTATCCACGCTTAACGAGTAAATATCTACTATTAGAAAGTATCCAAAAGATATTTCTGGCCTGAGGGAAAGAATTAAAGGATTTACGGAAGGAATTAACAAGGTATTAAGTCAATAATATCCTTAGAACCATAAGCAGCTTTATGATAATCGATGTACTTATTTTACTGCTACGAAGTAAAGTTTTCGTATAGCGGGAACAGATAAATAGAATAACCTATATAAGATTTTAAGTATTATGAAACCTAAATTAGTTATTAATACTGGTAACGGCTTTATAATGTTTATTATTACCCAGGGTAATCCTTACGTTAAGGTGACTAAAGATAGCGATAAAAATCTCCAAGTTAAGTAAATAAATTAATACGACCCTTCTTTACCTGTTAAAGATGAGTTAATAAAATGCCTCTTACACGAAAAACTACTAAAAATGGGGAACATTGAAAACGAAGAATATATACCAAGCCGTATTTACAATATTATCAAGGTAAATAGAAAAGAAAAGGATAATAAAAACTTGGCGTTAAATATCCAGGTATAAGGCATTATTATTTTTTTGGTAAACGTTTCAAGGAAAACGATAGAGTCAAGATTAATCTTTTTCTAACTTTAAAACTTGTGCAATTCGTGCCTAAAGTCAAATTTAACCTTTACGATACGAATGTTACATTTTTTAGGCCGAGGATTATTTACGAGGTTAAGGGTAAGACCATAGGGCGGTTGTACAAAAAATGACGCTTAATCGTTTAAAGATACGGTAATAGAGGTAAATACTATATTTTCACGTAATGATTAACGGTTTAAAGGATTAGTTAGCGTTTAATAGTCTTTTTTGCAAGAGGTTTATTAGCTGAGACTAAAGGGAGGTTTATCTTTAATAGCTGTAATATAATGTAAGCGTATACATAATTAGCGACGGATTTATAGTAGATCATATTACTGAAATTATTATATGAACTGCGTATTATATACGTTTCGAAAATTATAATACGATGTATTGAAGTACTATACGGATTGGTTAAAGTAAATTTTTTTAGTCCCCAACTTAAAGGTCGTATTTTAAGTTACGGCTAGGTATGAAGATTTTAATATATAATCCGTTTTTTTTTGTTAATGTAAAAAAATAATTTCAGGTTGATGACTATGTACACTAACGATATCCCTTTAGCTGAAACCATTGGTTTTAAACCATTGAAATAGCAGGCGATCAAGGATTTTAAGTTTTAAAATTGAAAACAGGCTATGATTTTGACGGAGGGTAATTAACTTAATTTTAAAGGATTGTTAATTCGTATTCTTAACATTGATATTAGCTTCAGTTTCCGTTAAAATTGTCAGGGCTCTAACTCGGCTATAATTGATAAGATTGATGTAGCTAAGGTTTAACAGTACTTGAAACAACGTGCCCGGGGCAGTTATATCGCCATCTTATGTTAATCGAAAGATTTTTACACCATATAGACTACGGTACAAGTATGAAACTTAAAGAATGATTTTTTTTAACCGTTTAAACAAAAGGCTTCAATGGTAAATACGAAACTTGCACCGAAAAATTGATATGGTTCCAATTAACCTATTGAGGGTTAAGTAAATACTTTTTACAGACAACTCTTTGGTAAACGATACCAATTTATCTTCATAGATAGGCTTTTTAATAGCACTTGTTAATAAAGATAGGCGATGGAAAAAAATGAACATTACTGGCAACTTAATCTATTAAGCATTCGTTAAATAAATAAAATTATACGAAACGTACTAGCTTTAAAGATTTATGGTATAATGAATAGCTTTAATATGTTTATGGCACTATGGAAAACCTTGAACTTCATTACCAGGCAATTGCAGATTCATTATATCCTAGGAGTAATCTATACCTATTTGAATATCTTATTCGAATGCCTTTTTAAATTCAAAACTACTAGTGAAAAGCGCCTAATAATTGATGTAATAATACTTCGTAAAGCTTACAAAGGTATGAAAATCGAGGAGTTTCTATGGATCGATGGATAGGAAAATTCTGATAATATTATAACGAAGGTATCGCTAAATAAAACCCTTAAGAGGTTTGTAAACGGTAATAGGTTAACTATATATATTGAGAGCTACTTTGATAAACCACCTAGCAAGGTTAAATCACGTACCAGCGGATAGGAATATGTTAATAAATTGAAATACTATTAGGGGAACAGAAAGACGACTTTTTTCAATGATACAGTTGAATTAAGCATGGTAGTAAGCCAATTCATCTACCGAAATAAATTAAATGAAATGGTGCTTCAATTCACTTTTATTAAGATAACTAGTAATAGAAGAGGTAAGGATAGTCTAGTTAATATACCTAGGTAAATTGAAGTGGTAAATAGCTTAACTTACGTGAGTTAAGGCGGTCCATGGCGTTAATAGGTTAGTACGCGAATTTTTGTGGCGTAAGACCTATGTACGAGAGTTGATGAAGTCGAGACTCAGAGTCGTAAGGTAATTAAAGGTAATTGGGGTTGATTTGGGTGCGAAAGTCAACTGGAATTGACAAGGGTTTTGTAAGTTAACGAGAATGTAATTTGGCGGTAACCGGAAAAGTTTGGTCGACCATATTAGCGTACGCGTATAAAATAAAGAGAAACTGGTATTAGAATAGTAGTAATTGCAGCGCAATGATTAAACTTCACTTATAGTAAATTTGATCATACTAACTAAAAGTTAAGTGTATTGTTTTAGGCCTATTATATTAGTTGTAAGTCAAGTACTGTATACGGCCACTTTACACTAGGGTACGGGCCAAGTAATTGGCTATACAAATTACTGTGCAGAATGGCTAGCGGTCTGCCAAACCTAAAGCAATATATCTACCACTTGACTACACAATACTACTGCTACTTCAACCAATCGAATCTACAACGTTACAAAGTCTAGAGCCCTACCAGTAATATTCCTTTTGAAAAAGACTTTACCAGGGATAAGGTGGAACGTGATATTATAAAAATCGAGTAGATTCTTACATATATAAAACTGGCTAATGGGTTAACAAATTTATTATTCAGGGTAAAATACGAAATGATAATGCAACGACTTAGCTTAGTTCAGTCGATTTGAGGTCATATTAATGGTTTATAACCCTTTATGTTTCAGATCACCTTGTGGTATTTCGGGTATGGAATGGTAAAGTGGTTATTGCTACAGATTTTGAAATATTGACAAAAAACTACTGTAAAGGTCATCAGTTTAAATCGGACTATACAAATCTCATTACTTTTTGTATTTACCAACATTCACTCTACACTACGCTTCCTTCACCTTTCACTTTACACTTGATTTGAAATTTCACTTTTCTTCCCTTTATTTCTTTTCATTAAGCAAATAATATGTTTTAAGGGGGTGTGTTGAAAATACAACAGACACAGTCTGTACTCAGTAACAGAGTCAGTCAATACTTGGTACAACAATCAGTACTTGGTACATCTTTACACCAAAGATGAGGAATACTCCGGAGATGATGATAACCATTGGAGCACTATTAAAATCACTATTGAAATGACTAGGGAATATTATATTAAGGTATAAGAGGATCGAGATGAAGACAACACTTGTATACTAGTACTTACTAATATGAGGTACAATACTAATTAGTATAGAGGATCAATACGGAGATAATACCTGGAACTATTACTTACTAGTACAGGAATACTAGTAATTACTTGTACGAGGTACTAGTATTGACCAAGTATAGAGTCTTGATCTTGATGGTTAAGATCTCTATGAGGATACTCTTGATTATATATCAAGAGGTCATTCTATGGATTATAGATATTCCAGAATCTAAAAGACTATACAATATCTTCTTACATAGTAACTTCAATGATTTTTAATTAAATAATAATTTATGAACTTGAAGACAAAATTTGAAAGAAGCTATACAAGAGCTTACTATTCGTCTTTAAAAGATATGGTAATAAAGGTAAAACTGAATCCTCATGTAATTAGTAATGATTCATTAAATTATCCAACAATGAGCAATAGTATTGGTAATAAGTTTAATAGAAAATATTAATTGGAAATTCAAATTTTAACAACTCTAACATTATTTAAACATATAAAGTTTGTTATTAATCTAAAAAAAGAACTTATTAAAATTAACTTCAAAACTAAGGAGGAAATACACACCAAACCAGTTATACAATACTTCGAAACATTATAAAACCTGATTAAAATAGGTATATATTAATTTATAACTTGGTAATAGTACTTTGAATTCAAAAAGGGCATGAAATATTTAATGTATGATCCATGCCTGTTAATTATATAAACCGATAAGGATTTCAATATGGTAGTCATATAAAATAACGATATACCTTTTGTTGAAACTGCTAGATTTATGAAAATAGAGAAAAGTACGATCAAGCACTCAAAATTCTGTAAGTATAAGTCGATTATAACTTTAATTAAAAAGAAACACTTAGAATTTATTGAATCATCAATCCGTATAAATATTATTAGCAATATTAATGCACTTAGTTTTCTCCAATAGAAGCAATGTATTGGCTTGATGAATATTAATAAAACTAAACTCGCAAAGGCTTAATAATACTTATAATAATACGTTTATAATAATTATATCGCGGCTTTATATCAACCGAAAGAATTATACGATTTATTAGTTACGGGGTAAATATTAGAATCGGTTGATAAAAATTACAATGTTTTAAATGAACTATAAGAGTAGAACATAAAATATTTCAATCAAAAGATTAATATGGTTTTTATTAATTCATGGAAAACTGAATTTGTCATCTTTATAAATAACATTTATATTAATTATACTAACTTTTTGTTATTAATCGGACTCCCTATTATAATCGTCAATGAATATAGATTATAGAATAAGCAATTCTCTTTTATTGGTAACCTCATTTGCTAAACCTTTATTCAGTATAAAAGGACTGTATGTAATGTATTTAATTTTAAAGTTTACAGAGTAATAGCTGGGTTCAATAAGGGTATATTTACATGTCAAAGTCTTAATCTCATTACTAAAGAGTCTAGAATATTACCCATTTTTGTCGTTATTTGTATCGATTTATAGAGGTTATCCAAATACCATACTTAGTTCGAAATAACCAACAAAAAAAGTTTGATAATATACGTAATATATTTTCATAAAGCTTATAAAAGAATATTTATAAAGTTTTGATAGATCAATGTCAAGAATTATCCGGCTAATGTTACGAAGAAGGTTACATTAAACAAAGCTTCAAACAGGTTTATCGAAAGTGATAAACTAACTATGTAGATTAAGGGCTATATGAAAAAACTAATTGGTAAAGCCAAACAACCTAAAGATAGACAGGATAATAGATGAATATAAGTTGATAAATCGAAAGATTGTGAAGTTATTAACGATATCAACTTAATAAACTATTATGGTTAAGTTATATTAATATTAAAGTATTGGTATGGAAAAGTATTGAAATACTTGTTTTTGGAGCTATAAGTTGTAGGAAGTGAAATTATCATATAAACAACAGTGGGAAAAATAAGGAAAAACACTTGTATTACCAAATGATTTTTCTACAAAAAGCTGTTTATGTCAAAACAACGTTCAAGTGTAATATTATCAAGGTTGACTGTATTGGTTACAAGTTACTGTAGTAAAGTGCCTAATTTAATGTAAGGAATGAACCAAGCAATTGTTTATATAAAGCAGTGTGTAAACAGGACAGCGGTCTTCCAAAATTAGAAGAAATAACAATTTACCGCCTGATATTTGTAATACTACCGTTAAATCAACTACACTTCGAATCGACAACGTTGCAATGTCTGAAAACTTATCAACAGTAAACTTTATATTACTAAATCTACTACTTTTGGCACGTATTCGACTAATGATTCTACGACACGTTGTCCAAATAAATTAACTCTAATCGAAATGCCTGCGTTAATTATTATTAGTCAGGGCTTTCGAATTACAAATACCGTTTTGAATTTAATCCATTTTTATATTCGCTTTCAAGGATATTTCTAAACAATTTAATTACGTTTTTCCTTAATTTTATTATAAAGTAACTTTTGTATATTCTTTTGGAGGAATACATCGTTTCTATATTCTATTTCTGTCGTAATTTCAAAATTTTGAATGTAATCGTTTACACTTTCTCGGGGTTAAACGGTAAACATCCTGCAAAAATTTATCTTATATGACAATAAAAAATGGTAGAAAATAGTATTAATATAAGATGTAGTATATCAATATTTAGTACCAATTAATATCTTCATAATCTTCAAAATATGTACTTTTAAACAATGTTATAGTCTATAGATAACCGTATATATTAAATAAGTTCGATAAAAATTCGAAGATTCCTTTTTACTTACTATTTAAACCGAATATTGTTTAATATAACTGTTGAAATAGAATTCAAATACAGTGCAGTCAAAGTTGACTATACTAGTTGCAAGTCAATTGAAGTAGAGTTTCTAATTAAGTATGGTATATAGGCTGAATAATTTCCTATAAACCGTAGTTTGCAGACCAGCTAACGGTTTATAAAATTTGAAAGAAACAACAATTCACCACCTAAACTTTACAATACTACTGTTAATTCGATAAAAATCTAAGCCGATAACGTTATAATTTCAAAAAGACCCATAAACACTAATTATCGTTTATTAGGTTAATTATAAATGAGTTATATTGAAAAAAAAACACTTTCTCGTTACGTTTTATATAATTGTAATGTAGAGAAAATAATTTTGCGAAAAGATTTCGCTAATTATATCATTTGTTCCGGCAGTAAATAGAAAAGACTTTTCAATTAAGTTGGCCTTTACGGCAGTTGAAAAGTGGAGATTTTATCGCTATTAATTGTATCAAAATATATGTATTAATTAAGGTTTGAATAAAAGATCCGATAATAACCGTTAAAAGTCTCAAATCGATACAAAAAATCCAGAATTTTAAAATCTGGAGAGTTAATAAACGGCTAGATTATTGCTATCATTACTGTTATAAATCTTCAATCTCAAACCTCCAAGTTTAGAACACTTTGACGAATGATAACTTTAGAAATAAGTAGCAGATGATCTTTTATTTTACATCATTTTTTCATTATATTCCAAGATAGTTAATATAAAATATTAGTAGATACGTTAAAATCGTTACACTAAGCGAAAACACCAAAATTACCAAGTAGTAAGTATATAAATACATTAATATTTCGTGGGTAATCGTTGAGTTACTACAGAGTTGTATATTATCCCGTTACAAAATAGTTAAAGCCCTATCTATTTAATTTCACGGTAATTTTCCAGCTAAAACATTCAAATGATAAACTACTATAGAAAAATAGGAAAATTATAGATTTGGATACCTTTTTATTAAATATTATACCAAAAATCCATGGTATAAAAATTTCAACGAAACCTTTAATGTTTTTTTCGATTTACTTTGTTAACCTATGAATCTTATATTTGGACGCCGACAAAAAGTTTGATTGTAACGCTTGAGTTTTCAAAAATATTCGAAAGTTTCTTAACAATTAAACTATAAATATATAAAAGAATATTAAAAAATAACCTAACATTCAGTTGGAAACAGAGTTTTGTAAACGAGGTATCTTTATTTCAAACAAAACTACAAACGGATCGGAAAAAAATCTCTTCGAATTAGTACAATGAAAGGATTATTTTGAAAATCTTTAACTTCAATATTAACAACTTTCAACCCGCTAACTTCAAAACTTACGAATGAAAGGAAAGTTTATTGCCAACAACTACTAACACCTTCATATATTTTTAGGGGAACACACCTTAATCCATATGTACGTCAAAACTTTGACTCCTCCTGTGACAACTCTTCATACTTTGGCATAAAAAAACCGGTTGATTTACGAGGAAATCTAACTCTTTCCCGTAGTAACACGAAATACTCGTTTGGCTAGGGAAGAACAATCAAAATAAATGTTTCCAATAGGTTAAAAGAAATTGATGTTGGTGCTATCTAACGCTCAATTAAGAAAAGTCGTTAAAATAGCCAAGATAATCCCTAAGATAAAGTTTTGTGCAATGCGACCATATAAAACTTGTTAAAATATATCTATACATATAACCCTACTT
The DNA here is from genome assembly GCA_038502455.1 of Anisogramma anomala. Lineage (NCBI taxonomy): Eukaryota > Fungi > Ascomycota > Sordariomycetes > Diaporthales > Gnomoniaceae > Anisogramma > Anisogramma anomala. Next base: position 3,805,674 of record JASMMZ010000016.1, on the reverse strand, counting down.
CAGGTTCTACTATAAGAATTTACCTGTTAAATCAAACCACAAATAGTTACATTTATACCGATATTCTAAAAAACTAAAACTCGAGTTGACCGTAAGACACATGATTAATTATTAAGACAACTATCGCAACTTACCTTTTAGGTTAATTGAAATAGTAAATATCAATTAAAAGTTATTTAAGTACTTTGTTAAGATTTGAAATGATAATGAAAAGTAAAACAGAGAACTTTATAATTTGTTTAATATGAAAATAATGTCGTTTCTCAACATTTGCAAATAGATATTAGTTCAATCTTTAGGTTTTCAATCACTTTTTCCAGTAATATTTACGTGGTACGTTGAAGATTATTATCTAAATTTTCTGACTAAAATACGTAACTTTCGTGAAATTCATAACACAATGAAAGGTTATTTCAAGTACAATACCCACCTTATCCAATACTATATAGACTGAGTTATAATATATTAGATGACGATAATAACTAAAAATAAAAGGGATAACATATAAATAGATGTCTTTAACTAAATGTTTAACAAATTTGTATTTTACAAACAAGTTATGGGGAAGGTATATGTTATAACCCAAGGACCAACTGCAGACCATGGAACAGACCAGCGACCAGAAACTTAATGTCCAATACATCAAGCGGGGATATATCTTATGTAAGGACCCAGGGTTAGGGTTGGGACCGCAAGGACCGAAGAGCGGTCTAGTCGATACTACATCGGACCGCAGGAAGCGACCAGCGATTTCAGCGGTCCAGTACTGAAGATGGTATGAAGGCCATAGAATATAAGGACACGGCCATCACCAAATAGATAGCATTTCCTTCTTAGCTCTTCAGTTGTCAATCTAAGTATTCAGTCTCAGTATATTCTGAATAGCCTCACGGCTTTTGATCATTACTTGCACGGTTGCGATATTGTTCACTCAGCACCTCTGCTACCTTCTTGATAACATAAACCCTCTGACACCTTCTATATACTCACTGGTATTTAGTGTGATCATTACAGTATACGCTAGAGAAACCATATTTTTTAATAGGTCTAGATTGCTGTCACAGGTATTAAAGAGTTTAAATACGTTCTATAACTTGCAGATGTAACTTATAAATACCTTTTTAGTCAGTTTCAATCTTTACTTACAACTGTAATAATACGTACGCCAAACTTAATTAATACATTTCATTAAACTGACAATTTTTGTAATTGAAACGATAAAAACCTTCTAATTACGAATTGCATCAACTATAAGTACAATATATTCAAATATTTCAACACCGCTTAAAAGCTATTTAATTGGAAACCATCCTGGTAGTAATTACGGGGATAAGTTCTTAACAGATATAATAATTGTAGAAATTATCTTTGGATTGATAATTAAAAGTATTGGATTTGTGGTAGATCCGGTTGTTAATCAAGTTCTTACCACGTTGCTAAACATTATAAATCATAATTAATATATTAAACTTAATACCAATTACCTTTAAAAAGAATCATTTGAATTGTGTCTTAAACTAAGAGAGTGAAAACAAGTTAAGCGACAAAAATAAAGCGTTATAGTAAATCGTGTGGCATGAAGATACTGTTCCTAAATAAGCCTAATAATTAACCAACCACGACTTTTTTATCATTTAATAGGTAAAAAAACCTACCTTTATTATAACAATCAAGCCTTTAATTTTTTATATATGGTTAATTTTTATGATTTTTACATGGAGTTCATGTGCTTAAATATTATGCTAAATACAGGAATAGTAAAGTAATCAATAGTATGGTATTCGTAGTATATCATATTACGACGTGAAAGTATCATTATTACAGAAATTAATTATAAAAATTCCGATAAATCTAAAGTCGACTTGAACTTAGGTAATGAATTATCGTCATTCGAAATAACGGTTATAAAATAATTATTAAATAATTCACCTTTCATATCCTAAAGTCTCTTACTATTGGTAAGGCTTTAGACGTTGCAACATTGTAGATTCGATTGGTCGAAGTAACAGTAGTATTGCGTAGTCAAGTGGTGAATATATTATTCTAGGTTTGGTAGACCGCTAGCTGGTATTCACACTAATTTGTATGGCCAATTGCTTGGCTCGTGCCCTAGTGTAAAGTAGGCGCATACTGTACTTTATTTGCAGCCAATGCAGTAGGTACACAAACAACACACTCAACTTGCAGTTAGTATAGTTAACTTTACTGTAAGTAAAGTTGACCTAACGCACTGAAATTACTCATATTCCAATACTTACACTATTCTTACGTTATTTGGAAAATATAAATATCCTTGGTATTAATATTGACGTTAGTACTAATAATCTGGTAAAAAGGAGCTGGATGCTTTCTTTTGTTTTCAAATAAATAGGTTTATAATTTCATTTCGAAATACTGGTGAAAACGTTGATGAATATAATAAAGTTTGATATACTTTGATTGCGCCGGCGCTATAATTACGTAGCTATGAATAGGTTGTATAAAGTCCCTAAGTTTTTGAGTTACAAAATGTGGAATAATTTGCGTTTAAAACTATCAAAAAAAAATCTGCTATTTTCTAACTTACTTGTTAGTCCCTAAAATATTAAAATCGACTTTTAGAAACTATGAGAACTTTATTATAAGATGTTGGCTAATGTTTTTACTTGGATAATTAATATATGTTGTACGTTGTGAACTCAACAATTTTTTTCCCATAGTGTTAAATTCATCAAGTATCTGCTAGTGAAAAACACTTGGAAAATATTAATAATATTATGAATTAACACGTATTTAGCGTTATTAAACGTTATCATTGACAACGTCAGTAATTATTTTTCGACAACGAAATTTGAAGCTAATATTAAAATAATGTAAGTTTAATGTAAATAGATACTTATCAAAGCCTACTATAATATTGGAAATATTAAAATAACGTACTCGATATTTATAAAAGTGTATAATATATTTATAATAGAGATTGAAATTTTGAAAATCAGGGAGCACGCTTTTAAATGGAAATAAAAACCCTGGATAATATGGTAATACTTTACAGTTTATTGTTAACTTTATTGATTTTTGAATCATATCATATTTTATTGAACGAATATAATCCATCGAAGAATACCTAGAAAATAATCATGGGTATATAATAAACTTTTGAAATGATTTATAGGGAAATCAGTAAAGCCTTAAATTAATAATACCTTCAACAACAAGAATGGTTTATCGATGGTTAATATAATAATTTTAATATTATGAAGGGAAGTCTTTGTATAGAATAGACCTGGTAAATGAGATAGCTATTTAACATCCTAAGTACCTCTTACCTAAAAGTAATTATTAAAACTGTCAACGGTTTTACTATATTTCGTATAGATTAAGTCGAACTTTATATTAGAGAACTTAATCGTTAGGATGCTAAAATCAAACAAATAAACAAAGACATCATATATCCGATACTAATTAATAAACTAAGACATCGACAACGGAACTGTTGATAAACAAAAAAAATGAATAAGAAAAATGTAAATATAAAATGTAAATAGGAACGCACGTATATAATTGTTTATTTTAATAGGAAAGATAGGGTTGATTAGAATCTGGAAATTAAATTCGTACCTAAAAATGATCAAAACCCCGGGTAAACCATTACAGGAACGTAATAGGGTCAAAATTAACGAACTTTTTATACGAGAAGTTGTATAATTCATGGTTAAAAGCGACTATAACTTTAATGAAGCTGGTGTTATAATATTCATGTTATTGGTAGGGCTTTAGACATTACAACTTTGTCGATTCGATTGGTCTAATTAATAATAATATTGAGTGGTCAAGTGGTGGATGTATTGTTTTAGGTTTGGCAGAATGCTAGCCAGTTTACACTGTAATTTTTATGACTAATTGCTTGGCTTGTACCCTAGTATGAAGTATAGCGTACTATACTCAACTTGTACCTAATACAGCTAGCCTACAAAATAATAATACACTTAACTTGTAGTTTAGTATAGTCAACTTTACTGTAAGTAAAGTTGATCTATTCTACAGTATGTAGTATTATTTTAATACTAACGGCTTTTTAGTTTGTGCGCATACGCTAGTGTAGTTGACCAATCTTTTCCGGTACGTGCTAAACTACGATCTCGTTAACTGGCTAGAGCCCTGTTAATTTCAATTGGCCTCCATATTAAAATGCGTCTATTTATATGAAAATTGACTTCAATTGCTGTTAGTTGCCCTATGGTTTCGAGATTCGACTTCATCGACTCCTACAAAAAGTTTTTCCGCTACAGACCTTTACAAACTTCTATTTTAGCCGTACCAATTAAATAGGTTAACATCGTTAATTTCCTGGCAGTTTTTCAATTTGTTAGCATATCCCTAACCACTGTTACATAATCTTAGCTTATTGGGTGGCTTATTAACGTAGCCTTTGATGCGTATAGTCAGTCTATTGCTATCTACAAACCTTTTCAAGGCTTTGTTTGAAGACGCTTTCGTTATAACATTAGTAGGATTATCTTTACTGTTAATATATAGAAACTTCTTAATCTTCCTTCCTTTTTAAGATTCACGAAGTGTCATTACATCGATTGTTAGGCGTTTTTCATTAGTGGCTTCGAGTTTCGAAAAGTATCTAAATAGGCTTTTTGAATCAGTATAAATTACCACCGGGATAGGAGGAATTTTTAACTGCTTGAGAATAAGGTCAAGGGTTTCCTATAGTAGTATGCCTACGTTAAAGCCTATTATTATACCGTAAACCTCTAAAGTTAATATGTTTCATATAATCCTTTTATATTTGATAAAGGTTTAGTAAATTAGGTTACTGATAATACTAAACTAGCTTTCCCGCTTTTTTTCGTTGATGAGGGTTATTTAAAAGCTTATTTGTAAAGATAGGTTAATGTTATTTGTAAAAGTCATATCTGTAAAGATTATTAACTTAAGCTTTGACAAGTCGATTAAGATTATATTAATCCAGCGGTCTAGATTTCGTATTTGTGTAATAATCACACTAAATACCCGTGAGTATATAGAAGGTATCATAGGGTTTATGTTATCAAAAAGGTAGCAGAAGTGCTGAGTAAACAATATCGCAACCGTGCAAGTAATGATCAAAATCCGTAAGGCTATTCAGATGTGTAGACTGAATACTTAGATTGACAACTGAAGAGCTATCTACTGAATCTATGAAATGCCTAGAGAGTGTGTTCCTTATATATCCAGCTCTTCAGTCCTAGATCACTTGCCTATATTGCTAGGCGGCATAGGCGGTCTCCTATCTATGCTGCCTATGTCGTGATTATTTTTAGGCGTAATCCTATTCCTGGGTTGCTGACATAAGTGGTGTGTGTTCCCCGCCTAATGTGTTGGATACCTGGCTCTGAGTGGCTCAGCTGCCTGCTAGCCTGTTTCCTGACCCAACCGTTATCTGGCTCATAACAATTTGATACTCGAGCCTTCTATTCAATCGGTTAAAGTCTTTATCCGTTGGCTTTTGTTCTTGTACCGCGATGGACATATTGTACAATGTTTTTGGTTGGTAAAGAGGAGCAATATAACTGTTACGGGCACGCTGTTTAATGTATTGTTAGGCCTTAACTACATTAGTTTTATCGATTATCGCCAAATTAGTGCCCTGGCCTATTGAGTGAAAACTAAAGCTAGTATTAACACTAATTATACGGATTAACGATCCGTTAACGTTAAGTTGATTACCATTCGTTAACGTAGTTAATGGCTTGCAATTTTAAGTTTTAAAGTCTTTAATTGTCTACTGTTTTAATATTACAAAACCAGCCGTTTCGAAGACAAAGGTATCGTTAGTTTATATACTTACCAGGCCGAAATCCTTTTTCAACATTACCAATAAATACGAGTCGTATATGAAAAACTTTATAACTAACTGTAATTTAAATCACGACAAATAAGTTAGGAACTAATAAACGCTTAATTTAACTAATCTGTACAATAGCTTAATATATTGTATTACCATCATTAAAGGGTGAATAATGCTTAGTATCTATAGTAACTTTGATAGTATAATTCGCTGTAAATCTGTTACTAATTAAGAATAGGCTTACGTTATATCACAGCTATTGAGCGTAAAATTACCTTTAATCCTAGTTAATAAACTTATTACTAAAGTAACTACGAAAAGTTAGCTAATCTTTTTAATTGTTGACGATTACGTAAAGATTCAGTTTTTGTTTTCATTGCTGTATCCTTAAGCGATTAAACGTGACTTTTTGTACGACTGCACCGTAATCTTACTTTTAACCTCGTAAAAAATCCTCGATCTAAAGATCGTAACATTCTGGTTTTAAAGGTTAAAATTAGCTTTTGGAATAAATTATATAATCCTTAGACTTAGTAAATTGTTAATTTCGACCCTATTACCTTCATCAAAAGGTTTGCCTAAGGTTTTAATAATCCCTTATACTCCGAACTTTGATATTAAGTCTTTGTTATCCTTTATTTTCCTACTTACCTAAACGGTATTGTTAATGCGACCCGGTATATATTCCTCCTTTTCAACGTTCCTCTTTTTCGTGGGTCGTCCGCACCGGCGATATTTCAACATCTTATCGATAACGGATGAAAGATATTCGTCTTAGCTCGGTCTTTTGGTTTAAAAGTTCTTATTGTTAGTAGCCTCAATGTAAAACTTAACCTAAGTGATTCGGAAAGATATAGGACCGTTAATAGTTTTAATAATTTCTTCAAAGTTTAGTATACTTATGATTTTGTATGGGCCATTTCATTTGCCTGTTTCCTGTTATACGAGGACTTTACTTTGTAACGGAAAAGCAAATACGTCGATTATTATAAGTCTGTTCCTAATATTGAGGGCATTATTAATCTGGCGGCGTGCCGATTCCCTTTATAATTCCCTTAAAGCTTTTTCATAGGCCATAACACGCTTTTAAGTACGTACTAATAGCGGAGATTCACTCGTTAGGCGTAGGTATACTCCAAAAACCAACAGCGTTAATACTAGATCGCTAGGGCCTATAATATCATTTAGGCCCTTTACCACTATTTCAAGGCGTGCCTCCAAATCCGTAAAACTTTTAATTTCCAGTGTAAGGATATCATATATTCGGCGAAGTAAAGCGTATGCCTTTTTAACCTTCTTAATGTTTTAGTAAAACTTTACAAACACCTATTAATATTGGATACCTATTATTTTAGTATTTTCCTAAAACTCTACCACTGTAAAGTTGGTACCGATATCGTAGACAAAGACATTAGATAGGCACAAATACGTATTAATTCATAGTATACTTAGTATTTCCCACGTATCCGTTGCCGAAAGGAATTATAAAAAATTTACTCCGTAAAATGAGGTTGTGGAATTAACGACGTGGAAAATAGGTTTGTTATTTAAGTAAAATATATTGACATAGACCTCGTAGTTAAAGTCCTTATCATCTTTGAGTATAAATTTAAATTTTTGAAGGGCTTAGGTATACGTTCAATAGTAATAGAAAAACTTTTTCATAATTTTTAGGTCAAATTATTACATGTTTTTATACCTTACAGACTTAATAACTTTATATAGCCTATGAACAGTTAGATGATTAAAAAACTGGTGTAGTTAGCGTATTTCCGGCTTTTTCAGGTTGAACATCACTACTTTAAAACCTCAAAGGTAAAACTATAAGTACCCCTACTTAAAGGCAAGGAGAAACCTTTAACCGTTTTTAATTAGTTCGTCTAAGTAAATGTCGATGTTGACGCCGAGGGTTTTAATATCCTCCAAATGAAGAATAAAAGGGGTAGGGGATTCAAGGATATGGAACGTAATTGCTGTTAAAATAGCTTAAATTACCGTTATCCCTAGTAATGATAGTTACTCACCTAATTCGAAGTCAACTTTAGCTTTATTAGTATCGTGACGATTAATCTTAGTTGCTATAGTGCTTTCCTTTTGTAGTGCCACGTATTATAATTAGCTTCCTGTTAAGTACCTTGCTGCCTCTGTGTTTGGCATAATACCTTAAAACGTATAATTCGCGTAACGATCACGAAGATTAAAGATTTATAAAGTGTTAGGGGCTTGGTTAAGGTGAAGGTAAGGGTTTTTACCATTTCAAAGATATAGGAAAGCGTGGTCGGCTAGTTATTAAGCCGCGCTAAAAGTATTATCTTTATACTATTTAACTTGCTTAGAGATATTGTTACAAATAGTTAGCTCGTTGCTTTTAAAGTTTACAATTTGATTCATATAATACTATTTAGAAGTAATATGTTACTAGATATAATACATTACCTTTTTTTCATTTCGCTTGGCGGGGGATTTCCGAATTAACTAATAGCCAAACTTGCCATAAATCTAATATCTCTTGCCATTATTATGACGATAATACTTATGGTTAATAGGTCCACTTAAATCTTAAATCTATTGGCGACAAAATAGTTGCTACTTTTAGTTTATAGTCGATAGGCCAGATCTTAGGCGTTAAGGGTATCCGTAACTATATTTGCAGTCGACGTAATTAATTACAGTAAGTTTTTTTTATGGACGTTAGGGAAATTGCTGGCTTAAGGGTATATACTAAGCGAGTTTAGTATACGCGCCATTATAGTGGCAAACAAGAAACGAAATTGGCTAAAAAAGCTTTCGCAAGTGGTATCTGAGCGTTATAGAGCGTATTTTAACTCGTTAATGCCCGTAACTACTATCCGTACCTGTTCGAAAAGTGTGGCTTCGCTAACGTAAGCCTTTCCTATCATATGTTGGTACAATATCATCTTGTTAAGCATTTGGTCAAGTACATTTATTAATGTTTCCTCTTTTTTTCTTTTTCTCTATTATCGTAGTTTACCGCATAATAACCCAATTTATACGGTATTAGGCGAGTTAAATGTTATATTCGAAATGGCTTTTCATACTATTATAAACTTCGTCAAAGGTATTTGCTCGCGTTAGGAAAGTTAGGTAATAGTCTCTAGCATACCTTATAAGGATTCCAGAAAATAGTAAGTAAAAACTAGTAAAGGGAACCTCTATCTACTTATAAATATTTAAAAAGAGTATTATCTTCGTATTGAAAAGATTATAGGGCTTTTCGTTATACTTTTTTACATTGTTTCAAATCTTAGCGAAGTTTGTAAAAAGCTTTTAATTAATATTAATCATTTTAACATGCTTTAGGGACAGGTCGCGATGGTTATCCCAGTCTTTATTAGTGGTGTTTCCTGGTAATTTAAGTATTGGAGCCTCCGAGGTACGGTTTTAAGGGTAATTGTATGTCGCCTGGCCTTAGAAGCAAAGTCTTATGGTAAAACATATAGTAGGCTTTCGTATATAGACAAACTTGCCATGAAAAGGGTCGTAACGGACTCAATAATTTTAATTGAAGTATTGAGGGGGAAAAGGAACCTAAATCTTTTAAAAGGCTTGACAATCTTACTTAATTAATTGATGTAAAACGAAAACGTCAATTTTTCTAACCATATGAATAACCATTGCTTTACGTGCCTTACCGCCGCTAAAAACGTACTCCACTCTGTCACGTAAAGGTGTTAGGCTGCCAAATAGGTCAACAAATTCCTTATCTCTAGCGCATAAAAAGGCTTAATTTAACTCAAAGGAAAGGGGAGGTCCCCTAAAACGCGTACAGGGGTATTAAAGTTCTTGAATACCCTTTCCTTTATACTGTAGGTTTTAAAGGTATTTTTTAAACTAAGTTAAATCGAAAAGGGCTTATGTTAGCCTTATAACGCCCCGTAATTAAACTTAAATCCCTCATTTCTCCGATTATAACTTGAACCTCGATTTAACCCCTTTTAAAATTTCCTTTTACATATTAATAGTCTAGTCGCTAAAAAAGTTCCGATATTTGCGAAAGATACAGTTAAAGTCTTAATCGTTATCATGCTTAACGATAAAGCATTTAACAAAGTTTATAAGATATTTTTCTATTAAGTTTTCATCGACATTTTACGCCTCAAGGTCTTCGTTGTAGTACTTGGTAAAGGTAGTTCCGAAGGCTTTAATTACTTTTTTTCCTAGCAAGGTCGGTGATAGCTTTAAAATGAGCGTTAGCGGTAGACATCTTAAGGTTCTAGCTTATATAAGATGTGTAGAGCGTGTAGGTATAGGGACTTAGTGTTTTGATGTGAAGCTGCGTAGGAACTTAGCGACTTGACGTTGGGTCGCGCGACGTGATTTTCTTAGCGAAACTTGGCGATTCTTGGTGTTTTCACTCAAAGCAACGAACTTGACAATTAAATTGGCGTAGGGAAAGTAAAAAGAGTAAAATAAGGGAAAAAGTATAGTATAAATGATAAGATTAAAGGTCGTGATTGGTAAAGTTTAAAGGTTGTTTGTTATTTTAACCGTAGGACTTAGTCGTTTTCATAGTAGTAACACCCATATTAGTACTGACTTAGCTGTTTGACAACTTGCCGAACTTTAAAACTTTTAATAGTAAATCTTAACTTTTTTCTTTAAAAAGAATCCGTAAAGATTTATTAGTGTTTTTAGTAGTGATACTATTGTTTACTTCTAAATTGTCATTGTAGGCTAACGTAACCTAAAAATTTTCCATGTTTTCCCGCCGTTGTAAATTGGCGTAGTACTAATAAAGGCCTTTCGCAAAAATCTTTCCTCTACTCTAGATGCTGTTATAGCCATAAAGCGTAACCAGAAAGTAGCTTCTTCTTCTACTTAGCTAATTTGTGCTTAACCTAATAAGTACTGATTAGTATTGGTAGAGCTTTAGACATTATAACGTTGTCGATTCGATTGGTCGAAATAACAGTGGTATTACGTGGTTAAGTGGTAGATGAATTTTTTTAGGTTTCGTAGACCGCTAGCCGGTCTGCACTGTAATTTGTATGGCTAATTGCTTGGCCTGTGCCCTAGTGTGAAATGTGGCGTACTGTACTCGACTTGTACTCAATACAGTAAGCCCACACAAAAACAACACACTCAACTTGCAGTTCAGTATAGTCAACTTTATTGTAAGTAAAGTTGACCTACTGCAATGCATATAGTATTGTGAATATTACTATATAACCTCATAGATAGTATACATAAGGCAAATATCAGTGCACTATAATGCAGGGTGCACTCTTGCAAAGTGCACGATAACGTATTACGCTGCAGGCTGCACTCTTGAAAGACGTAAAGTGCATTATGCATGGATCGGTCTGGAATGGCTATATCAGACCGAATGGCAATATATAGATCGGTCTGGAATGGCTATACCAACCCGAATAGCAATGTGTAGAGCGGTCTAGAGTGGTACGCTTTGGGTGAGGGTTTATAAGCCCTTATCTGTGGCATATACATTTAAAAGCCCTTTTCGTTAAATCTATTATCTTTTATTATAATTATACCAATTTAACGATTGCTCTTTTAAATGCAATATTTTACGTAAATAAGTTTTAAACGTCATCAACACTAATTAGTAGCTGATTCGGTGGACTACAAATAGCTTAGGAAAGAAAAGATAGATATAAGTTAAATACCTATAACGGGATACTGTAACGGTTTCAGCTATTTATGTTTTAACAATTTGTTTTTATAAAATTTACATAGCGACGTGTATAAAAACTATAAAAATTAAAGTAACTTCAAAAAGGAAAGCTTTAGTACGATATTATCAACTCTTATTTAACGTTTCATTTTTTAAAATCCCCTTTACATTACTATTAACCTTTATTTAGCGTTCTAACTTACCCAGGTACTTTTTGAAAAGAGTTATATTATGTATTAGGCTACCTAACCACTAAGCTTCGAGATCCTTTATTAAAATCCATCCGATTTTCGACAATATATACCATTTATTTTAGTAGGAGCGGTTATGTACAAAGTAACTAAACCGACCACCTTACTAAGTTCGGTTACGAATTAAATAACCAAACCGATTTCCCCTATAAAGTTCGGTTACGACACGTTTATCCGGAACGATTACTAAATACCGAATTATATAATTACACTTCTTTTGCCTTACCTATTTTCCCACGTTCGCTTTAAGTTCGCCTTTTATATTTTAAGTTCAATAACTATAACATTTTAAGTTGTTTCTAGCTATTTAGTTAGTATAATATTATTCAACGTTAATAAAACTAATTCAAAATGTTTATTTAGTTTTTTTTCACGTTTTATTTACGTTTAATTTGAAACTTATTCGTATTAGTATACATTAGTAAGCTTTATTTTAACTATTTTAATGATTTCATTTATTTGACATTTATCGTTTATAAGTATTCAAATTTAATTTCAACCCAAAATTATTAACTCAAAGCGTTTTAACACACTAAATACATATAACAACCATTATCACTAATTACTTTGAGAAATTTACAATTATGGCCTTAAAATCAATAATATTAAAGGAAGTTAGCATCTACTTCGACTACCTAGTCGAATATATGGGAATTAAAAAAGCTATAATATATAAAATCGACTTAATCCTTTAAAATAATACCATAGATTCGCTAATTAGAAAATTGAAACCCTATATCGCAAATATATATATTTCAACCGTTATGTTCCGTTACCTTGAGGAGAAAATCCAAGGACCTAACTTATTAGATAATTTTAATGAATTTCTTTCGAGTTAGAAGTTGGATATATAACAAATAGTAAATCCTACCATTGTTAAAGCCTTACGGATTTAACTAAGAATCAAAGGTATTAATACCTTAGAAAGTAAAAATGACCGTTTTATAAAAGCCTTATTCGAAATAATATAACTTATCTAAGTACCGGATTAGGAGGATAAGGATTTGTATCTAATGGAATTTGTAAAGGTGTATTACCTTACGAAGTAAAAAAAACTGTAATTAGAACGATGGGGACAAAGAATAAGACGACCTAGTCCTATACCTGTACACTTAGTTAAAAGAAAGGACTCTAAGGGGAAAAAACGATTACAATACTTATTTATTATACAGGTAAAATAAACTCTTATACCGGTAATTATTATAAAATAAAAATAAATAACAAACCATTTTCCGAATACTGAAAATAACCCGCTCGGTTATAGCGGTATCGGCCGAAATATAAAAAACAACCCGACTCAAGAAACGACGATCGGCCGGAATATGAAAAACAACCCGTTTTAGGAAACAAAAAACGACGCGAAATATCAATGCGTACCCTACAGATTAATGCCCGTTAACTATGACCTTTATTGTAACCTTTTAACGTACCGTTTTCCCACGGATAAGAGTGACTTTATGAAGCTAATTAACTTTGTTAGGCTTTGGGATAGGAACGAAAATTATAACGGTAAGCTGTACAATGTATTTAACAATAGAATACGCGTTATACTTGATATATATAAAGAATTAGATATTAAATTATTTTCATTTTATATCATTTTGACTGATATACTTTCCGGATAAACTAAGGAGTAGTATATATATCATCTTACATAGTTAAATTAATTTTCGAAGTGTTATTACCGTTTAAAATCCTTTTTCGATACGGAAATTAATTACGAACGTTACGATAGGGACTGGATTAATACGACTTGGGAATCAGTAAAAACCTCATAGAAAAACGCTGATAAAAACTTATAAGAAATGTTTACCACCTTATTAATTAAGTTCTGAAAGTATTAGGTAGCCTATAAATCGGAATATAAAGGTGATAAACTATTTATCCAAGTAGTGATAAAAGCTTGTCGCGGAACCCCGGATTTTGACTTTATACTTTTTAAATTGAAAAAGAACCTAAAGTTTTTTTGTATGAATTTTAGGATATCGTTTAAAACATTTAAACGTCGATAAACGAGCCTAAGATTAACATTTATAGCTATTAAAACCAAAGTTGAAGGTCAAATTACTGAAGTAGACTTCGCTGAGATTATTTACCACGTTTTGTATTAAATATTTAAGGTTTACATAAAGTAAAACAAGCGCCTAAAGTATAGGTATTAAGGAGGATACTGACAATAAGGGATATTGAATATCGTTGGGAAGTGGAAAAAATATACCGAAACTATAATAGTATTTACAAAAAGATATATAGCGTCCTACAGGTTTGTAAAATCGGTGTATCGTATGCGGCAAAGTCTGTTATTAGTTTACAAACCACTCCGCATACGAGCATATTCGGATTAAACGATGATTTTGAGCCGAGTGTAAGTTTAAGGATCGGATAAAAGCTAATTTTGTTATATAAATAGCCGAATGCGAAGATAAAAATAACGGATTGGACACCTACTCTTACTAAGATATATCCGGAAAAGACGACTTTAAATATAATAATACCTACCTATTAGCCTACGACAATAAAAAAGTTTAACGCATTTTTGATGGCTTATACAACGCCTCTTTTATATATATTATAAGTTTGGATCATGTAAACAAAGTGTTAAACGTTTATATAACATTGTAATTTACGTTCTTTAACAGATGCGAAAATAGAGTTCAAAGCATTATGCCTGATATTAACGTAGCCGAAATTTCAACGATTGAAAAGCGGTAATTCGACGCGTTTATGGCGAAGTTTTCGAAGTTTCTATTAAACAGAATAGGAAAATACCGAAAGGTTTTATTTAGTAAAAGAAAATAGTTGTCGCTCAGAACGGTTGTTGTAAATACGCATTTCGGACTAATTGAATTTTACGTAATAAAATTTAAAATAATATTTTTACTTTTATTAACTAATATAAATAAGCTTCAAATTAAGGTCCGGTATACGATTAATTAATTTGTTCGCATTTTAAATAACGTATCCGTACCGTTTCGGCTCAAGTTCAGTTACTTATAGTTTCCCCCCGAAATACCTATAATTAAGGCTATTTACTTAATTTAACCGAAATTACGGACTTTGTACCAACGATTCGGATACCCGGCTATAAAACGCCTTTTACGTTTACTTTACGTCGTAAGCTATACGGATGTAGGAAAAGATATACTTAAAGTTATCGAAAATATTTTCCATAACTATTAGCTATACTTGTAGGCCCTACGAAAGTATAAGTTTTTCTTTCAAAACGATCTGAATTTTAAGTAACAAGTAATTATTAATATTATATATTTTAACAACTAACCGGTCTTTTATGCCGTTGACATGGTAACGTCGTTATAGGTTGTTAAATTTATACGAAACGCTTTTATTATAAATTATGAGGATGCTTTGGTTCATTATTAGTTTAACGTTTACTTGAAACCCTTGAATTGGATTATATACGACGTTAATATAACTTTAGAATTTACCGAATAACATATTAAGGTTTCAATAACCCGTAATGAATATAAATAAATTTTAATAAAAGTCTTATAAGGTATTAAAAAGTGTAAGCGGTATCACGAACCGTTTTGAAAGGCGAATATAATGTTATTAAAAGGGTTAAAGGGTATTAGTTTAAAGAAATCTATGTTTTAAATAGAGGTTAACTCTATAAATAACACTTTTAGCCTAAGTAAACTTATTTTTACGCTCCTTATCTTTAGTGTTTACCCAAGAATCCATATAAACTTTGCTATATTATCGTCCATAATATAAAGGGCCAATGCTATATCGAAAGCCATAGCGTTATTACGTTCCTTACGGGCGAAGAACAATGTGTCTAAAGCGTTGGTTACAATGAATAACCTACGTAAAACTGGCGTTTTATATCTACTATAATAATTTAAAGTTTGAGTTTAGAAAACGAAAGATAAATGAACTAGTCCTTAAAAGATTAACGGGTTTAAAGGTTATAATATACACGTAAAATTATTAAACGGCATAAGTTCGTTTGTTTGAATGATAGTACGCGAATATAACAGAGAGGTGAAAATGATCGACCTGAAACCGTAAAACGAGTAAAACCGCTTACAAAATATTACTTAAAACGGCGAATTTAAACCGAACCCAGCTTTAGCCTTACCCCTAAAACACGATTCCGACCCGATTACGCTAAATGAAAATAGTTTATTATACTTACCTTACTAAAGCCTCGCTGTTAAGGGTGCTTTTTCGGTTCGAAAATAAAAAACTAAACTTTAAAACTTTACTACGGAATAATTTATTACGTAAAAGGAAATAACAAACCGTGAGTTTGATTTAAAACTTCACTATGAGAGTATCATTACCAACCCAAATACCCTATTCGTATAATCCACTTAAACGGAAATCTCAGCTTTAATCGATTAAAGTGTATTTAGTTTTAAACGTTTCGACCCGGTTATTTACGATACCTATAGGATTTTCCTAACTCTTTTCGTATATGAAGTTAAGGATAAGACCGGGAAACCGTACGAAAATATCCGTTTAATTGTTAAATAATATAATGATAAAGGTAAAAATAATATAATAACTTAATCTTCTATATTATAATGGGTTAATTAACATTTAATTTTCACACCCTCGACTCTTTTTAAAGGACCGTATAACTTATATATCGAATTTTGAGATATTACATAAGCATACACCTAATTTCAAAAACGGCTTAAACAACGAATTTACTCCGATATACCAAAATATTTTAGGTAACATTACCCTCCTAAAACGATTTTACGTATTATAAAACCACTTTACAGCTTTGTTAAAGTCGGTGTTTACTGGTATAACACTTACTAAAGGTACTATAAGAAACGACTCGAAATAATTAATTCCACTTTCGACCCGTACCTGTTGGTATCGATAACCCGATTGAAAGACTTTGTATTAATAAATATATAGACGGACAACACTGTGACGTTATATAACACCTTTTTTTCGCTTTTAAAAAAGGAAAACTTTTAAAGGCTGGCTTAAAAACGAAACCTAAAACGTATTTAACAGAGGACCATATAATCGATTTCAATAACGTTACTATTATTCTTTAGAGCAGCGTTTTGTGCTTTACACAAAAAAGCAGTTGTATGAAGTTATTTTTATCGTTTTGGATAGCGTAAAACGGGCCGATGAATACAAATGCTAACGCGTTCGTGGCGTTTGAGTCGCTTTTATAATATAACCAAAGGTTGTATTTAACTTTTTCATCGCGGTATAATGTTAAATCGACCCGACGGACGATGTATACAAAGAGTTTAATAAATGTTTTTATGGCAAATATACAACTTAAAGCGCGGGTTACAGTTTATACCGCTGGATATACGTACTACAAAACTATTTGTTTTTACTAACAGCTTTTTCGCTAATAATAGCGACTACAGCTCATAAATAAACTTTGTTTTAGTCCTCAATAACGAAATACCAGCCCGAAATGCCTTTACGTTTCGTAGAAATATTATCTATTAAAGATTTACCAAATATGAAAAGATTAAGAGGAACGTCCTGGCTTTCGAAATCTATAACATAGTTGAAGGCTCTGATTTAGGTATTACTATAGCGATAAAGGTCCGGATACTTATTTCCAACCTTAGCTTACACCCTATTGTTATGACCCAAGAACATCGGAGGGTCAGAAAACAGGCCAGTATGGGGCTAAGCCACTAAGAACCTAATGTCCAATACATCAGGTGAGGATATCTCTTATGTCAGCAACCTTAGGGTTAGGGTTACGCACTAAGGATCATTGAGATCATGTTTCGATCCAACATGATCCAGCACTGAAGGTGTATGAAGGATTAAGGATATAAGGACACGGTCAGCACCACATAGATAGTATTTCCTTCATAGCTCTTCAGTTGTCAATCTAAGTATTCAGTCTCAGTATATTCTGAATAACCTCACGGCTTTTGATCATTACTTGCACGGTTGCGATATTGTTCGCTCAGCACCTCTGCTACCTTCTTGATAACATAAACCCTCTGACACCTTCTATATACTCACGGGTATTTAGTGTGATCATTACACCTATCCCCCTTATTATATATGCTATTTTTTTTTCGCTTTATAAATACCTAGTTAAATTGGGTACTACGAACGAAAACCGTTTGATAATCGATATGATAGCTTTACGCGAGTTTTATAAACGCCGTAAAATCGAAGAAATAAGCTAGATCAACGGAAAATCTGACCTAATAAACACGATAATTAAAGCTACATCTAACGGAGCTTTAAAAATATTCATATCGATAAATACACTATTTCTAAGGGTTATTAAAAAGGGTTTATAACCTTAATAAGTTATTATGCGATTTTTCGCTAATTTAAATCGGCTCGTATTATACTATTTATACTAATCCCCGATTTTTGCCTTTATTTTACCTTATTACCCCCCCCCTCCCGATTCTAATATTTTGATACGCTTTATTTTGTATGATTTAACCCGACGGAATTTCATATTCGATTTTTTATTATTATTATTTACGCCGACCCCTGTTTTTACCTTTATTTGAATTTATGATATCGTGCCGGTTTCAACGTATTATCTCTTTTATTTTATATATTTTGAAGTTACTAATAAACGATCATTTTGTATAAAGCTATAATATTACTTTGTAACGTATTATATTATGGCCGGATATGCCGGCCCAGCCTAAAGGCATTTATCCACTAATAAAAGGAAAGGGCGATGCCATCGCATCCTTACCATCCTCCCCGCCACCCTTTCCATTTGTATTAACGCCCCCTTATTACCGTTATCGACGTCGTTAACGTTAGTAAGGATGTAGCCCTACGCCTTATTAATTATACCTTTAGGTAAATATATAGGGGAGGGATTACTCCTTTTACGACGACGTACGATATTGTCGTTCAACTCGCTTACATAGTATATACGTAAGCCCCGTTTTCAGGCGGTAACGGCAGCTACCGTCTTCTTGGACCGCCGGTTAACACCAATTACTAATTAGTATCGGTTTGTTTTAGTTATTTACAACTACGATTGTTTTTTTTTCGAATCGCTCCAAACAATATATTTTTAATAAAGGAAAATTTTAAGGTTCGGTTAAACCTTATTAAAAAGTTGGTGGGCACATAGCATGTCTTTGGCCCACAACTTTAAAACCACCGGAATAGGGGCGTACGAGCTGCTAATCCGTTCATAATGGCAGTAGCGAACTAAACGACCCTCGTTTTCGTAGTAGTCGCTAACGGATTTACCCGCGGCTGAAGACGCGATATATAATACATAAGGCGTATTTATTAACAGCCCAGGGCTACGGACCTGGGTACGTCGCTTTAACGCCTTACGCATTAGAAAAGCCTTACGGCGTACCCTAACGATACAAAGTTTGAGACGGCGAAGAAGATCCGCCTCGTACTCTTTATTTAAAAGGAGAAAGGTTAAAGGTTTACGAACGAATAGACTTAGAATATACGTACTTTAGCATAACTACGCTAAGCTATACTTATGGCGTAAAGGGGCTTTTACGTATAATGGGGTTTTTACCCATAGGGAAAGAGTAAGGTTTATAATTTTAAAAGCCCCCTATTCCTCCCCTTAGGAGCTAGGGAATGTAGAGAGAGAAAAAGGAGAAGGAGGGGTGGCAGCGGCGGCGGGAGGGGGAATAGCGGCAGCGGCAGGAATAAACGGAGCCAATAAGAAAGAGGAGGCGGCGGCGGCGGATGGCGGCGTAACGGTAGACGACGGGGTGGCTATTATAAAGGATATTGTGCCAAATGATAGCGAGCTAATAGAGGCGGCGATAGCGGTTGCGGCGGCGGCAGCGCGCCGACGCTTTCGCATTAAACGACGTCTTGCTGTCCTATTTTTATGCAGTATTTATTCGAGGGAAAGGTTAGCATATGGGTGTTAGCTAGAAACATACCTATTAGAGCGGCTTGGTTTAGTTAAATTAAATAAAGGTCAAATTAGGGTAAAGACTTATATCGGCTTTGATTACGCGTTTTTTTTTTAAAAAAAAAAGTTTTACCTAAACCAATAGCGATACATCTTTTTATATTGATTTAATACGTAATTACGTAATTAATATTATGTAATTACCTTTACGTAATTAACCCCTGTAATACTTGTGCAATTACCCCTGTTAATTACGAAAGATGCTATTACCAATTATACCGCTCCTATTTCAGCTATAACAACCAGTGTCGAACTACAATTACTATTACGGCTAAACCTTACTAATTCCAACCGAACTACAATCACCACCACTGTTAAACCCTATTAATTCCAGAAGAACTTTCTAATTTGGACTTCTTACAATTAATACGATAATAACACTATTATTACGGAAACTTGCTAATTTAAATCTTTATAACCACACTATCATTATAAGACGTTACATAAGGGAAAAAAGATTATATATGTGGATATTACCATATACCCTTATAAATAGTATATATAGGGTAAATAGCAGTGTACTATATTTCAGGGTGCACTTTTGCAAAGTATACGATAACGTGTTACATTATAGGCTACACTCTTATAAGACACAAAGTGTATCATGCATAGATCGGTTTGAAATAGCTATACTAAACCGAACGGAAATGCATGGATCGGTATAAAATGGCTATACCAAACCGAATAGCAATACGTGGAGTGGTCTAGAGTGGTACGCTCTGGGCAAGGGCTTATAAGCCCTCACCTGTGGCGTGTACCTCTAGATGCTTCTTCTGTTAATCTATCATCTTTTACTACAACTATACCAATCTAACGATTACTCTTCTGAATACCTTATTTCACGGAAATAGGTCTTAGACCTTACCAACAAGTATTATTCCAACACATGTTAAAGATTATTTACAGAGTCAACAGAAGAACTACGGATAAACTATATGAAAATCACGTTCAATTTATTAAGAATACGTTAATAAAGGCGCACATTAGATTTTTACGGAATCGTCAACGATTTAGAAAATCAGTTGAAGTTTGATAATTTTACTAAAATAAGGTTTATAATATGTACTAATAGAAAGTTCACCTTTAATAGTCTTAACATTATTTAATTATATACAAATTTAATATTAATTTATAAAGAATTAGTTTACCATATTTGCATCAAGAAATCTGTGACAAGTACATATTAAAATATGGATACAATACTTTAAAAATTATGCAAATTTACTAAAGCAATTGTTTATTGATTTTTAACTTATTAATCGTACTTTCAAAAAAAAAAATAGATATGTAATCTTCAATTAACAATCTATAGATGTTAATTTCGTAAGCAGATAATATTTTCGGAATAGTAGGTATGTAAATTCACGATGTAATTCTTGTTGAAATTGATGGTTTTGATCTAGTAGAGTAACATACGATTGAGGATTCGAAATTCTAAAACTACAAACCGATTATGACTTTGAATAAGGGTAAATACCTAGATTTCAACCAATTGCTAATTATTATATATAGTATTAATAATATAAATTCCAAATAACTTATCTATTAAAAGGAACAAAGTATAAGTTTAGCTAAAACCGATAAAACTAATATTTTATAGGCTTAATAATATTTAGAACAACGCGGCTGTAGTAATTATATCGCGATTTTATACCAACTGAAGATATCGTACAACCTGTTATTTACGACATAAATATGAGACCCAAATGATAAGAATTAAAATCATGTTATGAAACAATTGGTGTAGAAAATAAATGATATGAACTGAAAATTAATATAATCCTTATTAATTTATCGATAGCCAAATGAATAATTTTCACGAACAGCTTCTTTTACAAATAACATTAACCCGTTGTTACACATTGGATTCCTTATAACAATCGTTGACCAGAATGAATTATAGGATGAATAGTTTGCCATCACTGGCAACCTAATCTACTAAACTCATATAAAAGAAAAAGAGTTATACGAATCGTATATACATCCAAAATCTACGGTATAATAACTATTTTCGATATAAGTATATTCATGTGGAAAACTTCCAATATAATTATTTAACAATTGAGGATTTGACTGATTTAGGTTATTATTAATATCTATTTACAAAGCTAATCCGAATACCTTTTCAAGCTTGGAATAACTAATAAAAAAAGCCTAATAATTGACGTAATGACCTTTCACGAAGTTTACAAAAATAGAGGGATTATAGGGTTTATATATATCGATGATAAAAATAACCCAACTGATGCTATAATAAAAAAACTATACTAAATGAGGCTTTGAAAAGGTTCGTAAATAGTAATAAACTAACTATGCGGATTGAAACTTACATGAAAAGGCTACCAAATGAAGTTAAATTACGTGATAATAAACAAAATAAAATGTAAGGGTATTTTGGAAATTTAGAAATTTTATTAGATTATTAACGATACAAATTCCATTAACTAGTACGGTTAAGTTATGTATATAATGAGGGATTGAAGTACAAAGGTCATAAAGTACTTGTTTTCAGGATTGCAAATAGTAAAAAGTAAAACTACTATTTAAATAACAATAGATAAGGCATAAAAAACACTTATATTACCATATAATTATTCTATGAAACATATTAGCATTGGCATCATAAAACAAAAAACCTTTAATATTAAAATAACGGTTAAGTACAGTACAAGTAAAGCTAATTACATTGGTTGCAAGTTAATTATAGTAGAGCGCTCAATGTAGTGTGAGGTACAAGCTAAGTAATTACACATACAAACTAGTGTGTAAACTGATTAACAGTCTGCCAAACTTAGAAGAAACAATAATCCACTACCTGACCTTTGTAATACTACTATTACAATACTGTTACTTCAACTACACTTTCAATTAACAACGTTGCAATATCCAAAGATATATTAATAATAATAATATTTTAGCAAACATGTTTAAAATCGAAACAAACTCATTTAAAGAATCATAAAGTTATATTAATTTGGATTCATGTTTTTAATAGTGATAAAAGTTGTTTTTATTTGAATTTGGACGTAACTTCTAACTGCGGATTAGGAAATTTGATAGGTTCGACTAATATATAGGTCACCAAATAAGAAAATGAGGATTCACGGTATTCACGATAATTAACGATGATTAACGACGACGATTCGTATTAGGTCTTTAAAAAAAACTTATTGTTTATCCGACGGTCATACGGACCGTCGGGTATGGTTATATTAGTCCCGATCGTCACTTCCCGCAACAGAAGATAGTGCCTGCCATGAGGCCCTAGGGCAGAATATTCATCCCCTCCACCATGATACCTATGTTATGGAGAGAGACGACATCCACACAAGAGTCGTAGCGTGACTTATATAGAACTCGTTGAGGGTGGGTGTAAATAAAGTTTGGGGCACTCGCTTGGCACGGTCTTGTCTACTATACTATATGTACTCCACAGTAGCCTCCGGCACTGCAATCCGTCACAAGACAGCATCACCATCTGCCCGGACAGCGGATGGGCCATACACCGGTGTCTCTTGCCGTACGTATGCAGCGCACAGAGATGCCCGAGCAGGACATGCCACAAATCCCAATGCGACTGCACACATCAGGTATCCACAAATCTGGGGAGAGGAATCCGGGGTAGCACCTACGTAACAAGCGCCTCTGCCTTGGACGTCGTTGCGAACATGATTCCACCCCGCACTTGGCTGGCCTGCACAGTGACCATTACTTGTTCGTAATACACCAATGCGGCTCGCCACTCGGGGCCTGACCCGAAACAAGCCATGCTCGTGGGGGCCTCTCGTCGGAACCGTCACCAGGAGAGGAATGTCACGAGTTCGACGGGACAGGAAGCAG
The DNA here is from genome assembly GCA_038502455.1 of Anisogramma anomala. Lineage (NCBI taxonomy): Eukaryota > Fungi > Ascomycota > Sordariomycetes > Diaporthales > Gnomoniaceae > Anisogramma > Anisogramma anomala. The sequence continues at coordinate 3,782,203 of JASMMZ010000016.1, read as the reverse complement.
GACAGGATGATGGTTCGTGCTTTGGTGCCAAGCAGGGGGCAGGTAGCAGCGCTTGAGGAGGTTTGGTTGCAACTTGTGACTACAGGAGTTGAGCGTCGGGGGAGAAAAAAGACGAGAACGGGCCCAACAAGGCTGGCTCATCTACAAGCTGCCTCATCTACAAGCTGCCTGACAACGCCCGGACATCTGATCTGCAGCCTGACAAAAGCACGCCGATCCTCTTTGTATTTATGTGCTGAAGCAGACAAATAATAATAGTCCATATCGCCGCCATACTCGTGAATTCCGTGAATTCGTTGGCCCATTGGGAGTCTAAGAACTCCTGGTAGATATACCAGGGGCAGCTCGGAGATGGGCGAGTACGCACTGTGACGGCCGGGGATGTGAAGAGCCCACCGGCACCACGTGAGTGGGTTGCTGTGCCATAGGTAATCACAACTATCGAGCCTGGAGGATGGGAGATCCATCAAGCGTGTCAGCCAACACCTGCCGGCAACATCAAGATGCTTCATGATTTGCAACACCAATGACCAAACTCCGAGGGGCCGAGCAAGTCGAAGCCCAGAAGGGCAGGTCGTAGGAACGATATGATTGAGCATCGTCGAGAGGTAAATGGAACGTTTCCAGGAATCAATTGAGCCCTCGAAGTTTTCCCATTCGTGTTGTTGGGCATGGCTACCTGATCGGAGCCAGATGCAAAGTCATAACGTCCTAAACTCCTTGTCCATGCCATCACTTTTGTTGCAGTGAAAGAAATCTGTGGGCACTTTCCCAGTTTTTCCCAAAGTGTTCATCATCCCACCCAGTAGCAGACACAAAACCTCTTACTGGCCAGCGATGGTGTTGGCACGACGGCGGTCACGCTCCTCGGCGATGGTGAGCTTGACACCCTTGCCCTTGGGCAGGGAAATCCAGGGACGCTCGGCACCGATGACGAAGACGTTGGCCTCGCGGGTGGCGAAGGTGTTGTCGATGGCATCTTTCAGGTGAACGATGTTGAATCCACCATCGTGACGCTCACGGTGGGTAACAACACCGACACGACCCATGTTACGACCACCAGTGATCATGGCGACGTGGCCGACCTCGAACTTGACGAAGTCCTCAATCTTGCCAGTGGCCAGGCTGTACAAATGGTCAGCAGCTGCAGCCAGGCGTCGGTGCAGAGTGGTCGGGGCACTGAGGTTGAACCTACTTGACCTTGACGGTGTCGTTGACCTTGATGGCGGGGTCAGGGTAGCGGATGCTGCGGCAAAGGGTTAGCTATCAATAGAACAAGGGGACGTACCAGCCGTGTATGGTCTCGCTTGGATCATCGTGTGAATCGCTTCGCTCGAATTGTCCTTGTGGCCCGTGCAGTCTGGCCATTCCCGCCCAAAGCCACATTCCCCACAAGTTGCAAGTGCACGTTTGTCACAGACAGTGGGTCCATGGGGCATAGTCAACCCAATGCAAGGTGGGCGAGGATGGCCAGGCCGCAAGTCCACGTGGGTTCGAGGAAGTGGATTCGGAATCAACCAAAGCTTGGTCCAACGGCTGATAGATGTCGGGAGAACTCACGTTCTCGCATCATGCGTAACCAAGAATGGGATGCCGCCACGGCCAAGCTGAACGCGCTTGACCTTGCCGAGCTTGTACTCGGCCTCCTCGGCCTGGATGCGGTGGACAGTGAAGCGACCCTTGGTGTCGTAGACGAGGCGGAAGTTCTCGCCCGTCTTCTCGATGTTGATGACGTCCATGAAGCCGGTGGGGAAGGTCATGTCGGTGCGGACCTTGTTGTCGACCTTGATGAGGCGCTGCATGACGATGGCCTTGGTCTCGCGGTAGTTGAGGGCATACTTCAGGCGGTTCCGGATGAAGATGATGAGGGGCAGGCAGTCACGCGCCTTGTGAGGACCGGCGGACGGCTTGGGGGCGTAGCTACCGGACAACTTGTCCAAGAGCCAGTGCTTGGGTGCGCTGAGACGCTTCTGATGCTTCTTAGCTGTTCATCGAGAAATGTCAGTATTCCTAATCGTCGTTGCATGATGTGAACGCGATGGTCTTGCGGGTGGGAAAGTTTGCTTTGCCCCGCCCAGCTGCAAGAGCAGCAGGTGGTTGTCTGCAGATGGCAATCCGTGCAAGGTCGAACAACTCCTGCAATGGAGGCCATGTGGAGGAAGTACTTACGACCGCGACCCATCTTGACTTTGTGAAGACCGAGAACTTGGAAAGTGGACTGTCGAAGTGGTGGCTTGAGGCGAGGCCGTGGGATGGAAAAGAAGTCAATCGCAAATTTGGCGCAGTAGAGAGTGGGTATTGCGGAGCTACACGTGATCACAGTCGCTACAGCAGCTATCCCTGCAAATTCCACAGTGCGCCTACGTTACTTTTTGCCCTAACCCTATATAGTACTAGAAAGTAAGAAGAGAGTATGTATGTAGAACCCATAGGCCCCCTCGGGCCTGCCAAAAAGCTTGCTCCGTATGGAATGCGTATTCACTTGCCATATGTGATGGATGTTTTTGATTTGTTGGCAAGGGCGGAACAATGTAAACCCTCTGGCCCAAGTTGCTTGAATCAATTCTAAAAGATTGCTCTGGGTTCTAGAGTATGGCCAGGAAATGCTGAATGCTGTCCATCCTCAGGCAGGCTCTACTCCTACAGCTGCTGTTCCCAGTTCCGAACAAAACCACAACCAAGGGCCCGGGCCATGACTCCATACCCAGAAAGCCCCAAGCAAGATAGGATATGGAATCAGGATGCCGTCTTGTGCGGTAAAACACCCATAATTACCCCGTGAGACGCCCGTCCCTGGTCTTCATGAACGTCAACATTTGCAACAACGCACGCTACGGAAAGTATTCCTGTGGCCGATGCAATGACAGAACCTAGCTATGCTGCTCAGCCATCCAGCAATAGCCTCGAAATGTCCATCATTCCAATGTAGGAGCCTGGCTGCTCACCGACTTCACCCACCTCGCCTTCCAGGGTCTCCCTTGAGAAAGAATCCAGCCCCGGCAGCTCGTGGGAACTGCCGCCGGCCATATTGCCTACCGAAGCTGATGCTGATGGTCCTGCCCACTTGGGCATCATCATATCCTCCCTCGAACCGCTCCGGTGCAGGTGCGGCTCGAGCGTCATCAACGAGTTCTCGTTGATCATATTGTTCACAGACGGCTCCAAGACATTGTCCCTTCTCTGCGGTGCCTGTCTCGTCGGCAACGGCGCATGACTGGTGGCGGCTGGCCCAGCCGAAACAGCCTCCTTGTTGTGCACTTGCTTCTCCTCGATCTGCTTGTACATCTCAGGGTACTTGTTCCGCACCCTGTCCCGCAGATCCGTCGGCTGTCGGCTGGACAGGTCAAAACGTGGATCACGCTGGATCTTGGTCCACGCGGGTCCGTACGTCTGCAGGCCCTCGAGAATCTGCTCGTCATCCTGTTGGGTGAAAGGACGCCTCTCTCGTCTGTGGGATTTCTTGAACGGCCCGTGGATGCCCATGGCCTGGAGGTCTTCGATCTTCTTGCGGTGCGCCCTGCTCTTCCTTGGTTTTGCTGTCGAGTCTGAGTCATTTTGACACTGTGCTGCCAGGCTGAGGCTGGTTGAGTACGCTGGTGCTGCAGCCTCGTCCCGTCCGTAGGAGGCCGGGGCCTCCTCTGGGTCTAGTATGTCTTCCAACAGCATGGCTTTCTTCGACGTGCCCTTGGGGCGGGGTTCCGCCGGGGAGGTAGCCGGCTTCTCCTGCTGGGAGTCGAGACTCTCCTTGCTCTTGCTAGGCACAACCCGCAGCTCATCAGGGCAGCATGTGCGAAACCGGTCTTTCAAATCGCCAGCCGTCCTGCCGTTGAATTTGTACTGCGAATCTTCCAAAATGCTGGTCCACTTCCCAACTCCGTATCTGTTCACGCCCAGTAAAAGGTCCCTGGTCTCTTCTTCGGACCACTTCTTCCGTGGCTTTGCCGCCTTCCTCTTGATGCGGGCCATGGGTTTTTCGGCCTCGGGTGTCAGAGCCACGCTATCCCTCCTCGGTGGGCTCTGAGGCTTGTCGGGCATGTCAGGTGTCTCGAAATTGGTCATGACCGGCAGAGCACTGCAACTGGCAAACTCTCTCAATGTATGCAAACTCGATGGGGCGACAGCCTCGTTCCCGCCATCGTCTTCAAGTGCAATGGGGGGGAACACAGCCGCGTTCGGGGGCGGTTCGTAGAGACCATTGATGATCGGAGGCATGATATTCTGGCCCGACATCATGTTCTGCGTCGACTTTTGTTTCTTCAACGGCTGCGGCAGGTGCATGATGTCGTCCTTTACGGTCATGGCGCGGTGGCGCTTCTTGTTGGACACATCGTCGGCTCCGGCTGCTGGGGTCCCGGGAACGTCGTCGAGGATGTGGTTCAAGGAGTGAGAGGACTCGTTCACCTCGGGATTGTCGAAAAGCATGCGCAAGGAGATGCCGCCACTGTGTTGCTGTCGGCTCAAGCGGTCCAGGCCAGAGCCTGCATCGTGACTGTAGCGGCTGGTGATGTACTCCTCGCGGATAGATGCCAGTGAGGGGATCTGGCGGAGGGTCTTGGTCTTGGTCGTGGAAGCAGCTTTCTCATGGTGGCTGCCAGCATCAGGCTCGAGGGGCGGCAGGGAAATATTGGAGGCCTTGGCAAAGCTGGTGAAGCTCTGTAGGGGAGGCAGTCCGGCGGGAGGGTAGTAGGAGGAAGAGTCGGCAGGCGGAGAGGGAGAGGCGTTGCGGGTGTTCAGCAGGTGCATCAGGCCTGGCTCGATAGTCGCCATCGTGAAGGCCGGCGAGGGGGCATTTGGAGGTAGAGCGAGGCCCCCTGGCAAGGGCTGGGCTGGACGTGACGAAGAGCCTAGAGCCTAGCTATGTCGGGGCGCGTCAGTGGAGCAAGTGAAGCACGAAGGACAACAAGAGGTGCGGCCAAGGTTGTTGCACGGACTGAAGGCCAATGCAAGCAAGACCTGGCACTGGGAGGTGAGGAATCCCAGGCTCGTGGAGGAAGGACATGGGAGGTTCGGCTTGCAAAATGAACATGTTAACGTGTTAGTCATCACCTTCACCGACCAAAGACCACTTACTCGAATCTCTCACCGGCTTGACAAGTGGGGCTACTCACTTGACACTACACTGCTCCACGCCCTTCTCTTTCTCGTTCCGTGAACGTTGTTTGGTGACGACATAGATCAACATGGCCTCTCGCCTCCCGACTGTTCCCCGTTTGGTGTTCACCGTTTTCGAGCCGCTGAGCCTGTGTGTCCTCTCCTTCGTTTGCGTGCTTTCTGTCCACAGGCCGCGGCTGATCACCGTACAGCATTGCTGGATGGGTGGGGGCAACTGTCAACCCGGCCTGGTTTGTCACGGAGCAGACTTCCAGCGGCTCTCTGTCGTCGGTGGACGACAATGCGAAGCTCGTGGCCCTCCAGCTCGGCAACACTTATGGGCTGGTGTTCCTCGTTGCAGTCGCTGTGCTGTACACAACTAGCGAGATTAAGGTTGTGCGCAACTACCTGGTTGCCTGTTGGGTCGCTGATATCTCTCATGTCTATGTGTGCTACCACGTCATGGGCTGGGCTCGTTTTGTGGACGTGGCTGGCTGGAATAGTATGACGTGGGGAAATGTGGGTGCCACGGTGAGTTTACCTTCTTGGCTGGCCCCTTGGAGCAATCAAGGGGCTGGATGAATACCAGACCACGCTTCTCTTGGCGAGGACGGCGTATCTGTCAGGCTTGTTTGGGCCAGATGCTCCGGCTCCTCAGAAGAAGACCCAGTGAGGGAGAAAAGCGCAAGATCGGGCCATGGTGCACTTCATCATGCTGAAGACTGGACGTTTTGCTTTGTGGTGCTGGCACACCAGGGGTTTCTCATGCATCGACACTTCACAAATCAATGCCACTGCTGTCCGTGTTCACCTGACCTTGTGTGGACACGGCTGTGAGACGGCACGTCGACTTGTGCCACCCTCACCCTCCTAAACAGGAGCGGGAGAAGTGGGAGAAGTGGGAGGCGAGAAGGCGAAGGCACCACAGGTGCTCTTCTTCCACTCGAGATCATCACACACCGAAGCAATCACTCGTGTGAGTTCCCCACAGCTTGAAATCGCACAGGGACTCGACCAGCCGTCGGGACAAATATGGCACGGGCCTTGTCATGAGCTGCTATTCTGTAATTTCTGCTCGGCCAGGACAAACTGTTGCTTGCCTGAAACTGCATGTGCAAACGTCGTCCAACACTAACCAACTGTGGACGACGAGCGTGAGGTTGAGAGAGGCTGTGTGTCCTTCAGCGGATGTGTGCTTTGCCGGATGCATTTTAAAGTGGTGGTGAAGTCCGATTTGATGCTTAAATCCGGGATGGCAGCGGGCCGCGCTCGGGCAGCGGGTGACTCGGAAATGCAATGTCGTCAAAGTGATTCCATGGACTGCAATTGCAGTCAGTTGCACACATTCCTACACAGTATATTCCTATCCCTATTCTCTGCACTCGCCCAAGCCCTCGCCCAAGCCCAAGTCCAACGTCCAACGTCCAACGTCCAACGTCCAACGTCCAACGTCCAACGTCCAACGTCCAACGTCCAACGTCCAACGTCCAACGTCCAACGTCCAACGTCCAACGCCCAACGTCCAACGGTCTCACCGCGTCTGAGTCAAGTTGGTCTTGTCACCTACAAAGTGCCTCCAAGCGCCACTTTCCAGTCCGTCCACCAAAGTCTGCAGCCCAATCGCCCGTCATGAGCTGCAGATGCCCACACGCCGACGACTCGGACGAGGATGGCTTTGGCCAGAGCATACAAGCCTCACAACCCCAATCCCCGTCCCAGTCCCACTCATCCCCACCGCAACCCGGCCCCCGGGCGGCCGACGACAGCGATGGCGATGGCGATGGCGATTTCGTTGCAGACGCCGAGACTCACAGCCACAACGTAGAGATTACAGAGGACGACGAGGACGATGACGACGAGAACGATAGCAACTGCCAAGACCTCGATGAAGAAGAGGATGAATACCACGGCAAGTACATTGCCTAGCTCACCTACCTCGGGTCAGTGCCAAACTCCATGCCCTCGGGCTGACCCGGCCCTCAGATGCCGAGCAAGGCTACACTGTAAATGACATGAATGGCGATGCCGAGGGTGACGAGGAAGCAACCGAGGACGCGGCCGAGCAAGCGACCGTCAGGCAGGGCCTCGGTCGTCTACTTGGTAAGCTTCATCCCCAACACGGGTGCCTACCTCCGTCTTCGTATTGTAGCAAAGGTGCACTAACAGATCCCAGCGGGCGGAGGCTTGACACGAGTCCAACTCATGGCCCTCCTGCGCGGCCACGGCAACCTGAACATTCTCTTTGACGAGGACCATGGCGGCTTTGATGACATGTTCGGCCGCAGGAGAGCGAGGCGCAGCCCCCCCAATCCGAACCGCTTCCCCAAGATTCCCAGCGACCAAGGCCGCGGGCTGATGGACTCGGGCGCCTTCGGCTCAACAGACCGGAAGCTTCCCACCTCTGCAAGGAAGCATCTCGCCCGGCGTATCCTCGACCGCGAGCTCGGCCTCGCAAACCCTCGCATCAACCAGGATGCCATGGCACAGAGCATGATCCCCACGTCCGAAGCCGACATGCTCATCCACTACCGTGCGCCCGTCTACTGCGGCCAATTCTCCCAGGATGGCAATTTCTTCTATGCTTGCGTCAAAGACTTCAAGGTGCGCATGTACGACACCTCCAACCCGTACAACTGGCGGTACTACAAGACCGTCTCCTTCAACTGGGGCCAGTGGACCCTCACAGATGCCCACCTGTCTCCCGACAACAAATGGCTCGCCTATACCTCGCTCCAATCCCACGTGGCCTTCGCGCCCACAGACCCGAATGACAGGGGCGATCCGTACCAGCTGGACCTGGGCGCCGCTCCGCGCAACCCTGGCCCGCAGAGGCGCCGGAGCAATTTTGCCATCTGGTCCGTTCGCTTCTCCGGGGACGGTCGCGAGCTCATCGCAGGAAACAACATCTGTTCGATTATTGTGTACGACATCGAGTCCCGCCAGGTGCTGCACAACATCCAGGGACACGACGATGACGTGAACGCCGTGGCGTTCGCGGATCCCAAGGACCCGCATATCATCTACTCGGGCTCCGATGACCAGGTCATCAAAGTATGGGACCGGAGGAGCATGGGTGACGGGCGTGAGGCGGGCGCTTTCGTAGGCCACTGCGAGGGCTTGACCTACATCGACAGCAAGGGAGACGGACGGTACATCCTGTCGAATGGCAAGGACCAGACAATGAAGCTGTGGGACCTGCGCATGGCCATGTCGACACAGCGCTACCAAGAGCTCAACCCGCGCCAACATACGGCGCGCTCCGACTACGACTACCGCATGGACGACTATGACATGGACGAGTGGTTCCCGCACCCGAATGACAACTCGGTCGTGACATACCGTGGTCACAAGATCCAGGGGACACTCATCCGATGTCACTTCTCGCCGCCGGGCAGCACGGACTCGAGATATGTGTACTCGGGCAGTCACGACGGCAAGGTGTACATATGGAACATGGACGCAACGCTGGCCGGGATGGTCGATGTGGGCTCGTCGACGCGTTTCCATGGGAGCCGGCCCGGGGGCATGCCGTGGAGGAGGGGTGTGCCGGATCGGTGGAATTGCTGTGTGCGCGAGCCGTACTGGCATCCCAATGCGCCCATCTTGGCAGGTGAGAAATTATGCTCCAATTACCTGTTGTACGTGGCGTACTGACAATCATTGTGATAGCCTCGTCCTGGGGCGGGTACGACATGTCATTTGGCTCAGTTTCGGTGCACTCGTGGAACGAGAATAAAGAAGACGACGCGGAGCCCCCGATGGGCCATAGGGTCAATGACCATCTGGCGGCTGAGTGGCTTGGTGATTAAGGTCCTTGACACACACAAAGCATGCCTGCTAGTACATGTATCTAAACAAACCCGAGATGCGCCGGGTTTGAAATTGCGCGAGAAGAAAAACGTCTCTGGCTAGATCCAGAGAAAGGCGTGGCAGAGGAGGTTGGCTATCGGCATATGATATCTGCGGTCACTTCGCCGGACTAGGTGCCTTATCTTGTAAGTGAAGCTTCCACGATGACGAAGAAAGGTTAGTAGACACCTCTTGGGTTATTCATTGGTGGCTGGGGGCTTGTCCGGTGCTTGTGTGCCCAGGCGCAGAACCACGGGGTCGTGCAACTTTGCGGAAACAATGGTCCGTTCAGAGGAGTAGCAGCACACTTGCAGGATACTAACATTCCTTTTATGCCTAATATTCCCGGTGTCATAACTGAGTGCGCCATTACTGCAGCAGGTACACAGGATGGGATTTCACCGTTCGCCCAAAAGGTAGGTCTAACTAAACATTCCCTTCGCAGAATATACGAAGAGGCAAATTCTTAAGTTAATAACAATGGCAGATGAAATCACCATGGATTTCACAAATGAAAGGAAATAAACTTCAACTCTAAATTAAATCATTCATTAAACCTTTCAAACTATTGAATTGAAACTATTATCGCTAGGACTTTACTTTGAGAGGTAGGTAAGTTCTTCTGTTTTCTTACTAGTAAGCGGAAAAAAGGTCCAAGTGTAAAGTCAAAAGTCGATAGTATTAAAGGAGAACTAAGTTGGGCCACTGCTAGTCAATGGCTCAGATATTTATACTTTTAGATAGTTGTAAAGATCACCCTTTGTATGACTGGATAGCCAGTTCGTGCATGGCATAAGTTACAGACAGTTGCCCTTTACTTCGCCATACTTGCTAGACGGCTGAATGAAGTGACTAGTTTTAGCTTAAACAGCTTAATTTATGACTTTTGTCAGTTACAACTAAACCAATCGTTATTTGCAGATGGCTGTACTATACTTGAATTGTCAATGTTGCAGTAGATTTAATTAGTCTGTGCGTTGTTCTGTAGGTTGGTTTGTGTGTTGGTCCAGTCAATGTTCCAACACTAAAGACTTTTTATTTTTGACATGTGGTTTTATTGGATGTGGAGTTGAACTGATAACATCCGTGTTACTTAATTGTTAAGTTGAACGTTTGTTGGAATATTGACTGGACCTACGCACAGACTAACGCACGGACTAACGCACGGACTAACATACAGACCAATTGAACGTACTACAAATTTGGTGGCGCCATTGCTACAGTTCTTTGTACGTCAACAAATGAAAGTCACAGTCTGGCTATCTAGGCCAAAACTAACCACTTCACTAGCCGTCCAACAAATACAGCCAAGTAAAAGGCAACTGTCTGTAACTTATGCCATTTACTAATTGACTATCCAGTCATACAAAGCCTAATCTTTACAACTATCTAAAAGTACAAATATTTGAGCTATTAACTAGTAATAGCTTAACTTAATTCTCTTTTAATATCATTTACGACTGAACTTTATATTTAATTTCATTATATCGTTCTCTTCAGGGAAAATAATTGAAACATGTTTATTTTACAAATAAAATATTACTAATACTAATTAGTACTTGATTGAACTATAAATGAATAAGGTAAAAAAAGAGGACGATTTTCAAATTTCGAAGAAGAGAAATTATAGGGAATTTTTGGGGTTTTAACACCTTCAAAACCGATAATAATGTTTAAGAGAATTCTTCAAACTTTAAAGAATCTAACTACCTTTAAAATCGATAATGACTTTCGATTCAATAACTAAAATCAATGATAAATTTGAATACATATCAAATAAATAAACATATCAACGAAGAATAAAAAATATATAACACAAAAGATTATTATCGATATTACTATATACCCTTATAGATAGTATATATAGGCTTAGTGGCAGTGTACTGTATTGCAGGGTGCACTCTTACAGAGTGTACAATAACGTGTTATGCTATAGGCTATACTCTTGCAAGACGTAAAATGCATCATGCATGGAGCGGTCTGGAATAACTATTCCAGACCGAACGGTAAAAGGGCTACTACCCGTATGGAAGGTATATAACCATTTATCTGTGGCATGCCCTTTTTGGAATACTTTTGAGAGATAACATCTTACTTTATATTACAAATATTAATATGACGATTACTCTTTTGAAGACCTTATTCACGTGATATAGGCTTTAAACCTTACCGATATTGATTAGTAGCCGACCTAGTCGATTATAAATAGCTTAGGAAAGAAAAGACAGATATAAGTTAAATACCTATAATAGGATACTATAGCGGTTACAACTGTTTATGTTCCAACACTTTATTTTTATAAGAATTATATATGACGTGTACAAAAACTGTAAAAACTAAGTGACTTTAAAAAAGATAACTTTAATACGATACCATCAACCTTTATTTAACGTTCTATTTACCAAAAACCCTGTTACGCTACTATTAACCTTTATTTTGCGTTTTAATGTACTCGAGTACTTTTTGGAGAGCGTCCTATCACGTACCAGGCCATATAAGCTAAAACCACCAAGTTTTGGAACCCTTCGTTGAGACCCGTCCGATTTTCGACAATCCACACCGCTCGCATAATATAGGAGCGGTTATAAACAAAGCATCCAAATCGCTCGTTTAATCTAAAAGCGGTTACGAATACGTTAACCAAACCGATCACTTTAGTAATAGCGGTTACGTATAAAGAAATCAAACCATTTACTTTGCTAAGAGCGGTTACGATACGCTAATCCGAACTGATTACCAAATACTGGATCACATAACACACCTCTACATAATTACACTCTCTTTATTCTACCCACTTTTCTACATCCGCCTATATGTTTTAAGTTTGCCTACGTTTACCTTATATATTATAAATTTAGTACCTGTAACATTTGAGTTTTTCTAATTACTTAGCTAATATAGCGTTACTAAGCGTTAATAAAACTAATTTGAGACGCTTAACTAGTTTGTGATTACGTTTCATTTACGTATCGTTAGAAAGTTATTTGTATTAGTAAGCGTTAGTAAACCTTATTCCAACCGCTTTGATTATTTCATTTACTTTGTATTTGCTAAACTACCTTGAACTTTGAATTACCCTGAACTTTGAACCACTTTGGACTTTAAAACCTTGACGTTCTAGTAATCTAACTACAGCGCGAAATTATCAACTTGCGCCGCTTTAGCATACCCCTCAACCACCACAAGACACCTATAACTATGGCTCCAAGACCAACGTTACTGGAGGAAGCAAGCGCTTACTTCGACCTTTTGGTTGAACATATGGGAATCAGGAAGGCTATGATATACGAAATTAATCTGGGCCTTTGGAATAACACCATCGATACGCCAGTCGAGGAATTAAAAACCTATATAATGAATATATATATCTTAGCTGTTATATTTTGCTATTAAAAGGAGAAATCCTAAGGACCTGATTTTCTGGATGACTTTTATGATTTTTTTTCGAGCTGGATGTTGAATATATGATAAATAGTAAATCCTACCATTGTCAAAGCCTTGCGGATCCAATTGCGAATTAGAGGTATTAATACTTTAGGGGGGTAGGAATGGACGTTTTGTAAAATCCCTATTCGAAATAGCGTAACTCGTCGATATATTAGATTGGAAGGATAAAGATTTTTATTTGACGGAATTCGTAAAAGGATACTACTTTACAGATTAAAAGAAACTGTTATTAAAAAAACGAGAACAAGGCGTAAGACGACTTGATCCTGTATTTATACCCTAAACAAGTAATAAAAGCTCTGAGGAAAAAGAACGACTATAGTTTTGATATACTACATATGTACAATACACTACGATACCAGCATATATTATAAAATAAAACCAAATACTAAACCACTTCCCGAATACTGGAAATAGCCCGCTCGATTATAGTAAAAGCGGCCTAAACATAGAAAATAGCCGACTTTAGGAATTAACGAGTGGCGCTAAACGTTAATACATACCTTACGAGTTAATGCTTGTTAATTACGACCTCTATCGTAACCTTTTACCACATTGCTTTTCTACTAATAAAAGAGATTTTATAAGGCTTACAAACTTTGTTAAGCTTTAAGATAGGGGGGGGGGGGAATATAACGGTAGACCTTACGATTTATTTAACAATGAAATATGGGCTACACTTAATATATAGAAAAACTAGATGTTAAACTATTATAATTTTATATTATTTTGCCCGGTATACTATCCAGGTAAGCTAAAAAATAGTATATATACTACTTTTCATAGGTGAATACATTTTTGAAGAGTTATAAACGCTTTAAATTTAACTTCGATACAAAGATTAACTACGAATTTTACGATAAAAATAAGATTAATACAACTTGAAAATCCGTAAAGAAAAAACTATTAGGAAAACACCGATAAAAACCTATACGAAATTTTTATCGCTTTATTAGCTAAGTTTCGAAAATTTCAGGTAGCCTTTGGACCGGAATATAAGGGCGACAAACTGTTTATTCAAGTAGTGACGAAAGTTTGTTGTAAAAACTCGGGTTTTGACCTTACAATTTTTAAAGTGGAAAAGGACTTAAAAGCCTGTTCGTATAAACTTTAAAACATCTTTTAAAACTTTTATACACTGATAAGCGAGTTTCGGATTAGTATTTATAGCTAATAGAACCAAAGGCGAGGGCTAAATTACTAAAGTAAACCTTATCGAGACTATTTACCACATTTTGGATCGAAGATTTAAAGTTTACTTAAGGTAAAACGAACGCCTAAAGTATAGGTATTAAGGAGGAAGCCCTAGTAATAAAGGATAGGGACGATCGTTCGGAAATGGGTGAAACGTACCATGGCTATAGCAATACTTGCGAAAAGGTATACGAAGCCTCGCGGGTTTGTAAAAGCGGTGTATCGTATATGGTAAAATCGGCTACTAGTTTACAAAGCATAATGTTTACAAGAAAATTCGGACTAAACAACAATTTTAGGCCAACTTTACATTTAAGGATCGAATAAAAGAAAATTTTGCAGTATACGTAGTCGAATACGAAGGTATAGATAACGGATTTGACGTCTACCTTTATGATAATATATCTAGAGAAAATAACCCCAAAGATAATGATACATACCTATCATTTTAAAACAATAAAACCGTTTAAAGTATCTTGATCGGGTTGTAAAATACCTTTTTTATGTATATTGTAAGTCCAGACTATATAAACGAAGTGTTCGACATTTATATAGTATTATAATTCACGCTTTTTAACAGATACGAAAACAGGTTTCAGGGTATTACACCTAATACTGGTGTAGCCGAAATTCTAACGACCGGAAAGCGGTAATTAGACGCGTTTACGGCGAAGTTTCCGAAATTTTAGCTAAATTAAATAGGAAAACACCGAAAGGTTTTATTTAATAAAGGCAAAACATCGTTACTTAGGACTGTTGTTATAAATACGCGTTTCGAACCGGTTAAGTTTTACGCAATGGATTTTAAAATACTATTTCTACTTTTATTAGCTAATAGAAATAAACTCAGAATTAAGGTTCGGAATACAACTAATCAATTTGTTAGAGCCTTAAATAACGTATTCATACCGTTTCGACTTAAGTTCAGCTACTTATGATTTATTCTTAAAGTACATATAATTAACGCTATTTACTTAATATTACTGGAATTGCGGATTTTATACCGACGATTCGGATACCCGGCTGTAAAACGCCTTTTACGTTTGCTTTACGCCGCAAGTTATATAAATGTAGAAAAGGACGTACTTAAAGCTATCAAAAAGTTTTGCTATAAGTATTAGTTATATTTACAGGCCTTACACTAGTTTAAGTGCTGCCTTCAAGAATATATGGACTTTAACTACGAAGTAATTATTAATATTATGTATTTGAATAGTTAACTTATTCTTTATGTCGTCGATGCGGTAATATTATTTTAAACCGCCAAATTTATATGGAACGCTTTTAATACAAAATTCTGTAATACTTTAATTAATTATTAGTCTAACGTTTATCTAAGTCCTTTAAATTGGATTATATACGACGTTAATACGGCTTTCGACTTTATAAAGTAGTGTATCAAAGTTAGGATAACCGGTGACAAATGTAAATGAATACTAGTAAAAGCCTTATATGGTATTGAAAAGTGTAAGCGGTATTAAGAACCGTTTAAAAAAGCGTATACGATATTGTTTAAGAAACTAAATTGTATAAGTTTTAAGGAATTTATTCTTTAGATAACGGTTAGCGCTATTAATAACACTTTTGACCCAAATAGGCATATCCTAAGCTCCTTTTTTTTCAGTACTTACCCGCAGATTTATATAGACTCGGCGTTATTACTATCTATAATGCAGAGGGCTAATGTTATAACGAAGGCTATTGTAGTATTATATTCCCTACGGGCCAAGAACAGCGTATTTATAGTATTATTCATAAGGAATAGCCGGCGTAAAACTGGTATTTTAGACTTACCATTATAATTTGTAGTCTTGGTTTAGAAAACCAAAGATAAAAAAACTAGACTTCAGAGAATCAATGGGTTTAAAACCTATAATATATTCGTTAATTTACCCAACGGTATAAGTTCGTTTCGTTTAATAATAGTACGCGAATACAAGAAAAAAGTGAAAAGGAATGTCCAGAAACCGTAGGACGAATAAAATCGCTAACGAGATACCCCTTAAAACAACGAATCCAAATCAATTCTAACTTTAACCTACCCCCCAAAACACGATTCCGGCCCACTTACGCCAGATAAAAGCGACCCGTTTATACCAACTTTACTAAAACCTTGCCGCTAAAGGCGCCCTATCAGCTCGAAAACCAGAAAACGCCCTAGAAACTTTGCCACTAACTCGTTTATTACGTAAAAGGAAATTGAAAACCGCGAACTTAGCTTAAAACTTCACCGTAAGAGTATTATTACCACCTTAAGTGCCCCCTTCGAGTAATTTACCCAAATAATTATTTTAGCTTTAATCGAATAAAATATTTTTCGTTTTGAACGATTCGACCCAACTATTTACGGCATTTACAAAAACAATTTAACACACCTTATTAATAAGGTTAAGGATAAAACCGGAAAACCTTACGAAAAACCACGTTTAATTATTAAAAGATATAACAACGAAAGTAAAAAGAATATTATAACCTAATCGCCTATACTATAACGGGCTAATCACAGCCTAATTTTTATATTCTCGACGTCCCTTAACTTATTATATAACATATATATTGAACTTCGAAATATAATATAGGTATATACCTAATCTAAGGAGCGGCTAAAACGACGAATCTACACCAACATACCAAAATATTTCAGGTAATATTACCCGTTTAAAACAATCTTAAATATTACAAAACCACTTTACGGATTAGTTCAAACTGGTGTTTACTAATATAATACCTATTAAAGGCATTATAAGGAAAGGTTTAAGATAATTAACTTTACTTTCGACCCGTATTTATTGGTATTAATAACTCATTCGAAAGGTTTTATACTAATAGATATATAGATAGACGGTACTTTAACGTTGTATAATACCTCATTTTCTGTATTTGAGGTAAGGTAACCTTTGAAAGCCGGTTTAAAAGCGAAACTTAAAACGTACTTAACGGAAAACCAGATAATCGATTTTAATAGCATTATAATTATTTTCCGGAACGGCGTTTTAGGTCTTATGTAAATATGGTAACTAAATAAAGTTACCCTTGTCGTTTTGAATAACGTAAAACGGTCCGAATAATACAAATACTAACGTATATGTAACGTTTAGGTTGCTTTGATGGTATAACTGAAAACGGAATTTAACTTTTCAATCACCACGTAATGTTAAACCGCTCCGACGAACAATATATATAAGGCGTTTAACAAACGCCCAATTTAACAAATATATAATTTAAAACGCGGTTTGTAACTTGTATTGTTAGATATATGTATTACAAAGCTATTTATTTTTACTAACGAGTTTTTCGCTAATAATAACGACTTTAGTTCGTAAATAGGCTTTGTTTTAGTTTTCGGCAACGAAATACCAGCCAGAAACGGCTTTACGTTCTGTAAAAACATTATTTATTAGAGTTTTACCAAGTATAAGATGGTTACGATAAACGTTCTAATTTCAGAAATCTATAATATAGCTAAAGGTTTCGATTAGGGTATTACCATAATGATAACGGTCCGAACAATTGTTTTAACCTTAATTTACGCCCCATCCCTCTCGTTATATACATCAACTTCTTTTCGATTTATAAATGTTTGCTTAAGCTAGGTATTACGAATGAAAAACTGTTAATAATCGATATTATAGCTTTACACAAGTTATATAAACGCCGTGAAATCGAGGAAATAAGATATATCGATAGCAAATTAAACCTATTAAATGCAATAACCAAAGCTACCCCGGATGGAGTAATGGAAACACTTATATCGATAAGCATATTGTTTATTAGTATGGTTGAAAAGATTCTACGACCTTAATAAGTTATTACACTACTTTTGTGACGTTTTAAGCGTTTTAATATTCGTTATCCATATCGTTTTACAATTTATACCTCTATTTGGTTTTATTATTTTACCTCGATTTTAATATTTTGTTACTTTTTGTTTTGTATACCTCGACCTTATTTTCTTCTCCTCTATTTTTCTTTTTTTACTTGAATCCGCCATTTCGCGTCGCTCCTAGCATATCGTCAAGTTTCGATTTGCATACCTTGACCCGATTTTTTTTCTTATCGGGTTGAACATATAACTCCAAACCGCTTCTAAAATTTTACCCTTTATTTTATACACTTTAACCCTATTAGGTATTTCGCTATTTACCCTTTTTTATTTTAACCTACGATATCGTACCGATTTCAAAATATTATCTCCTTTTATTTTATACACTTTACTTTATATTTTTGGAACATTCATTTTAAGGAAAGCAATTATATTATAGTGACCGGGCGCTGGCCTTGCCGTAGGGGCAGCTAGTTATTACTAAAAAGGGAGAAGACAACGCCATTGCGTTCCCACCGTTCTCTCCATTACCCTCCCCCTTTATGTTAATGCTATCGCTATTAATATTATCGACGCCATTAGCGCTAGTAAGGATATGGCCTTACGCCTTACGTTGTATATTTTTGGGCAAAGGCGTAGGAGACGTTTTACCTTTTTTACGGCGATGTACGATAACGTCATTAAACTCGCCTATGTAGTATATACATAGGCCACGTTTCTAGACGGTAATAGCGGCCGCTAAATCCTTAAACTACTGGTTAACGCTTACTACTAATTAACATCGGCTTATTTTGGTTATTTATAACCGCGATTATTTTTCGAAGCGCCCCGAATATTATATTTATATCGAAAATAATTTTTGAAGTTCAGTTAAAATTTACTATGAAGTTGGCGGGTGCGTATTACGGACTCGGCTTACGGCCCCAGGACCACCAGAATGGGGGCGTACAAGCTGTCAGTCGGTTCGTAATAGTAGTAGAGGGCTGAACGACCCCCGTTCTTATAGTAATTACTAATGGACTTACCTTCAGCCGCGGACGCGACATATGACACATAAGGCGTATCCATTAGTAGCCTGGAATTGCGGACCCGAGTATATTGCTTTAACGCTTTACGTGTTAGAAAAGCTTTACGACATACTCTAACGATATGGATATTGAGTCGGCGTAGTAAATCCGCTTCATTCTCCTTATTTAAAAAGTAAAGTTAAAAGTATACGAAGGAGTGGATTGAGAATATACGAACTCTGGCATAACTACGCTAAATTGTGTTTACGGCATAAAAGAGCTCTTATGGGTGTTAGGGTCTTTATTTGTGGGGAGAGGATAAGGTTTATAACTTTAAAAGCTCTTCGTTTTTTCCTTTGGGAGCTTAAGGGGAAAGGAGAAGGCGAGGGGGAAGAGGGAGGGGTAATAGCGGCAGGAGACATTAGTGAAACTGGGGAAGAGGTGATGGCGGCGACAGGGGTAAGCGAGGCTGATAAAAAGGTAACGGCGGCGGCGGCGGAGGACGAAGTGGCGGCGGCGGGCAGGGTGGCAGCTATCGATGAGATTGTATCCGATAAGGGTGGGCTGCTGGTAGTGGCGGTGGCGGCGGTTGTGACGGCGGCAGCGCACCGACGCTTTCTCGTTAAACGACGTTTATCTGTCCTGTTTTTACGCGACATTTAATTAAAAAGAAGGTTAGTATAGGTATTAGTTAAGTAACCTACCTATTAAAGAGGCTTAGTTTAATTAAGTAAAATAAAGATTAAGTTAGGATAAGACTTGTATTAATTTAGGCTACGCGTTTTTGAGGGAAAAGAAAAAAAGTTTTACCTAGATCGATAACGATGTATCTTTTTATACTAACTCAAAATGTGATTGCGTAATCACCCCTACATAATCATCCCTACGTAATCACTACTACGTAATTACCTCTTATAACACTTGTGTAACTACTCCTGTCAGAAACTATAAAAGGCGTTATTACCAACCATATTGCTACCAATTAGCTATACCAACTAGGGCCGAACTATCATTATTACCGCGACTAAACCTTACTGATTCCAGCCGAACTTACTAATTTAAACCTTTTTTAATTAGTACTATAATTATACTATTATTACGGAAACTATTGATTTGAACTCCTATAATCACACTGTTACTACGGAAACTGCTAATTTAAACCTTTTGCAATTAATACCACAACTATATTATAGCTATTAGATTATACGTATTTAAAGAAGAAAGAAAAGATTGTTTGTGTGGATATTACTATATACCTTTATAGATAGTATATATAGGTCTAGTGACAGTACATTGTATTGCAGGGTACACTCCTACAGAGTGCACAATAACGTGTCATGCTGCAGGCTATACTTTTATAAGACGTAAAGTACATTATGCATGGAGCGGTCTGGAATGGCTATTACAGACCGAATGGTAAAAAGGCTACTGCCCGGATAGAAGGTATATGATCTTCCATGCGTGGCGTACCCTCTATGAAATACTTTTGAGAGATAACATCTTACTTTATACTACAAATACCAATCTGACGATTATTCTTCTGAATACCTTATTCACGTAATATAGGTTTTAGACCTGACCGACAATTACACTATTCAATAAATACTTCAATAAACACATATATTACATATAAAGTATTTCGACAGATAAATACACTACATAGTAAATATCTCGACAAACAAATACGCTGTACATAGAACACCGTGATAATTACGATAACAAACTAAAAAACGAGATTGTTCATATAGTACTTAATATATCAATAGTATTATTTAATAATGACAAATAACGTACCTAAAAGAAATCGGAATTTAAAGTTAAATATTAAACGTAAGTTGCTAAATTAAAAGGTCATTTTAGACGATATTTCGATTACAATTTTTCGATTATCGATATTATAACGGAATCGATATAAAATCACCTAAATCATGTTAAATGTTTTTAACGAATTTGGTAACGCGTTAGAAAAATGGGCTGTTAAAGAATTCCAGGATATATTCAAAAATTCAAACTAAAAAATGTAGAAACAGGTAAATGAACCGTCTAAAACCAAATTAAGATAGATTCTTACAAGTCGACAGATTTTTTTTTCAATACTGATACATAAATAGTTAATGGTCAAATTCTTTACCAGTATACATAAAATTGAAAATAAAGTAATTACTTTATACCACCTGATAATAAGAAGGGATTTTCGATACATTCAAAATCCAAACAAATAAAAGAATACATATATTGCAATAGTAGTAGTTGCGGTGCAGTAAGTCAAATTTACTTACAGTAAAGTTGACTATACTGACTGCAAGTTGAGTGTATTGTTTTGTTGGTCTATTGTATTGGCTGAAAGTCTATCATAGCATGCGCCCACTTCATACTAAGGCACGGGCCAAGCAATGAGCCATATAAATTACTTGGTAACCCGGCTAGCGGTCTGTCAAACTTATAATAATACATTAACCGCTTGATCAATGCAATATTATTATTACTTCGACCAATCGAATCGACAACCTTGCAACGTTTTAAATCCTACCAACATACTATTTTTCAAATGATAGTGAAATAGATAAATGTCAAGATATAATAATAATTAAATTCATATATTATCTAACGAGGGAAGTATTAATAAAGTACCCAAAATATTTATGTATATTATAGTGAAAAAAATGGAGAATTGGGATGTGTTCTATTTAATTTTAATGACTATATATCAATCTCAAAAGACAACGATCAAAATTGAATCGTTACCAAATAAGTAGTACCTATTCAATAGTCTTAAAACAGTATCAAAAAATCAATGAAGATTTTTGAAACGCCTATCTTCAATATTTAAAACCAAATTGAAAGAAGTTATTAATGAATAAGTACAACTAATGCGAATTCAAATGAAATAGAAATTGAATTGGTATTTATGAAAAATAAAAATAAAACATCAAAATACGTTCAAAATGAAAATATATAATTTAAAACCGTACCGAAAATAAAAATGAAACAATATCTGGATCAAGTACGACGGTATGACTTGCTGAGAAACATTTTTAATGAAATTCAGATTGAAAAAAAAAGTTATATAACCTCAAAAACTTTTTCAATAATCCACAGATTAAAAAGAGGGTTTTTTTTTAAAAAAAATAGTCTAATGGATATAAGTATATATTAAAGCCTACGACATCATTAATAATATAACTATACTTGTCTAGAAAATCCATAAAAGTATACTCAGAACTTATTATATTTGTGAAGGAAATAAGCTAGAGCTATCTCTTACGGTAGTTGGATACTGTCTATAATCCTCAATAAATAAGGAAGAGAGTCCTCCGTTAATGAGTTGCTATAGAGTTAGCGATAAGGAATATCTCTATTATTGGGTTGATCATATAGTATGTACATGCTTAAGATAAGTTTAGGAGTGACTTGGAAACATAGTAATCGCCAGAGCTAAATCTCCAACGACCACTATCTCAGGTAATAGCATATAACATTACTCTAGGCCTACCGATGATCTTTTACTTACAATCTATAGAAGGTTCCAAAATATACCGACTTATTTTGTAATAGTAAGCCACATATTTACAAACGGCGTAAAATTCCTTAAAATACTATAAAAGGTGCCCTCTTAACATAAAGTGCTCTGGTATATCATAGAAGGTGTTGACATTGATTCCGTTAGTTACATCCTCCCTCCTTATAAATAATCTTCTCTGTAATGCCAAAAACATAAACTTTTCTTTCAACAACAACAACTTTCAAACCGGTACTATGCCTTGATACTATACTTAGTACTCTTTGCCTAGTTCAATTAGCTACTTCCGCCAGCAAATAAAACGTAAACATAATTACAGCCGTGGATAAATCCATCTGTAATATAAGTTCCTCCACTCCAAAACTGCATAAACACCATGAAAAAATAGGTAATTCCCGTGTATAAGATCTATTAAGGATTATTAGAGTATGTTTATTTTATAACCCATGATTTTTGAAAGTTTTAGGAAATGAAAGGTAAGTCGTAAAATATATTGTAATAGTTTATCATCCGTTCACTAAAACTAATATATCGGCGGATAATATTAAATTTATAATGTTTTAATGGTGGTCTGGAGTTCAGTTTATATCTATACCCTTCTGAATATCAATCCAAATATAAATAAGGTCATTAAAATTATTTAAAGTTCATTTATTGTTTCAAGTCTAAAACTAAAGTGAATGAGCTGGTTTTTGAACTATCTCTTCATTGCTTATAAACAGCGAAACAATGTACAAACCTACGTAATCGCCGCAAAAAAAGGCTATAAAATTCCAACGCGTTACGCAATATAAGGTTAATACACACAACGGTAATTCTATTCTATCGACGTCTATTCATTCAAACGGTTTTTATGGGAATAGTACTACGTGTAGTGTATTAGGTCAACTTTACTATAAGTAAAGTTGACTATACTAAACTGCAAGTTGAGCGTATTGTTTGTGTGGACTTACTGCATTGGGTGTAAGTTGAGTGCAGTATGCTACACTTAACTCTAGGGCATGGGCTAAGCAATTGGCCATACAAATTAATGTGTAGGCCGGCTAATGGTCTGCCAAACATAAAACAATACATTCACCACTTGACCAATGTAATACTACTATTACTTCAAGCACACTTTGAATCGATAACGTTGTAACGATTTAAGGCTCTATTAATACTGATTAGTATTTATTGGGTTAAGTACAGATTAGCTAAGTAAAAGAAAAGGTTAATTTTCGGTTACATTTTACATTAAACAACGGTTAGGGTAGAGGAAAGATTTTTGCGAAGGGTCTTTACTGCTACGTAGGTTTTTACGGCAGTAAATAAAGAAGACTTTTAGGTTATATCGGTTTTTACAACAGTTTGAAGGTAAAAATAGTATAGTTACTAAAAATACTGATAAATCTTGACAGATCTTTCTTAAAAACATTAAGATTAACTGTTAAAAGTCTTAAAGTTTGTTAAGTTGGAAAACAGCTAAGTTAATATTAATACGGGTACTACTACTATAAAAAAAAAACTAAGTTCATATGCTAAACAACTATAATATATAACCTTCGACCTTACTCTTTACACTAAACCTTTGCCCTTACTTCACTCTTTTTACTTTACCCACGCCCATTTAATCACCAAGATTGCTATCTTAAGCGAAAACACCAAGAATCATCAAGTTGTGCCAAAAAAGCTACGTCGCATGACCCAACGCCAAGTCGCCAAGTTCCCACGCGACTTCATACCAAAACACTAAGTCTTCATTCACAGGATCACTATGCCCCTCGCCCTACGCGTCCTATACGCCCTACAGAAGTAAAAACGTTAAGATAGCTAACTTTAACGCGTATTTTAAAACTATTACTGACCCCGCTAATAAAGAAGTAATTAAAACATTCGGTTACATTTTTGCTAAACATTATAACTGTTATGGACCCAGGCCGTTGACCATTGAGCCTATAGGTCACGTAACTATACACGTTATGGGATGGGCAGTACCCGGCCTGAGCCCGGCTCGAGTGCGGTTCGGGCGCGGTCCGGGTATAGGCCGGGCATGGTCCGTGCACGACACGTGCGAGGGCAAGTGACGGATTGGGTACTGG
This sequence comes from Anisogramma anomala, assembly GCA_038502455.1. Lineage (NCBI taxonomy): Eukaryota > Fungi > Ascomycota > Sordariomycetes > Diaporthales > Gnomoniaceae > Anisogramma > Anisogramma anomala. The sequence continues at coordinate 3,758,194 of JASMMZ010000016.1, read as the reverse complement.
TCCTATCTAAAGGTCCTATATGTTAGGCCACGGTAACTTCTCCTAGTTTTCCTCCGCACCTTAATAGGAAATCCTGATTAGTATTTATTTAGCTTACTATCGTAAGTCAAATTATAATATACTATCAAAGTTTTTTTTCTATTTTTGCGAAAGAAATATTATTTTTAATAAATAAATTGATAGTAAACGTTAATAATTCGGCGTTATACTTTAACGTTATCGGAAAGGATAGGCTATCGGCGAATACCCATTTTTTTACCTTTTCGAAGCCAACTAAAACCGATATTTTTCGTTTGTAAAATACCGTAAATTATATTGCGTCGGTTGTAAAACAATTATATTAATCGAATTAATTGACTTTCATTATCGACTTTACGTTCGACTTCGTTTAATTCGTCGCGAAGATTTAGTAATTCGAAGCCGAATTAGCGGCGATTTACGCTGGGTTTTCACTGGTTTAGGACAGGAGAAAACGATATAACTAACTGAAATTCGACGGATCTGCTTTTACGTAGGCGGCGACGTGCCAAACTATTAAATTTATACTAAAACCGGATAAAATATAAATTAAAAAAGGTTGTTATACACTTTTTTACGTATAGGGATATTATACGGCAGTGGTAAAATAGGTAATTACGGCGTATTACAAAACTGAAGAATATGAAGGTATATATAATATAAGTAATTTTTTCGATTGTATCGAAACGGTTTTTCATAACATTTACCGCGCGGATAAAATATTAATCGAACTTGAAAATTTGGTTATAAACGATAAAAAATTATAAATATTATTCGTTATTAGGTTTAAAACACTTTTAACTTGCGTTAACGGCCTAAATTGGCTTTTAGCCGTAAAGTATAACTAGTTACGTTTTCACTTATCGTTACGTATTCGCGACAAATCCATTACAATAAGTATTATCCAGGTAAATTATATTATGGTCCTGGAAATTCCACGACCTATTCGATAAAGATAAGGTTATAGTCTTACCTTTATATAAGGCAAAATTCGACTATTATATTTATATTAAATTAAACTAGGATAAAGTTTTATGAAAACGGTTTCAATATTCATTATATTCGATATTACGAAATCAACTTTTTAAATTTCGACAATAAATTACGAAGTTAATAAATAAAATCTAAATTTAGATAAATTCCTTATCGTTAGTAACGCCGGTATTATTTTTTTCGTAAGTAAGGGGGGTAATAGCGGTTTTATATTAATTACCGGAAACTATATAAAATTGTAAATTAAAACCGTTTTTCTTTACTTTTAATTAAAAATATTTTACATATGTTGTTGAAGTCGATATAACTGACAAAGTTGGATATTCGAACTGCTTTTTACCATATTCAAATGGCACCTGTGTAAGAGGAATTAATGGCGTTTCGTGTACGGTTCGAGTTATTTAAATATTTAGTTACCCCCTTTAAATTAGCGGAAACGTTAGCGACATTTTAACGATATATTGATTATATAATAACTGATATTTTAAATAATTTCATTATAACATATTTACACGATCTTTCCGGTTTTTTTTTAGGTATTAAGTAAAATTATATGGCGAAAGTTCGCGTGATTTTGAAATGTTTTCGTAATACGGTGTTAAATTTGTATTTGAAAAAGTACTATTTCGCAGTTAAAAAGGTAAAATACTTAAGTTTTATTATAACGGTTAAGGTAGGTATTCAGGATGACCCCAAAAAAGTTCGGGTAATCCGCGATTAGGAATTACCACGTACGGTTCGGGAAGTTCAAAACCTTTTGGGTTTTATCAATTTTTATCGTAATTTTTTTAATAATTTCTTAAAGTTAGGGAATTATTTCGTCCGCGTAATAAAATAAGGCAATTATTAGGTTTAAACGAAGAGAGAAAAATATGTATTTTAAACCTTAAAGATGTCTTTGTTACGGTCCTGATTTTGGCATATTAGGATCTAAATCAGCTAATAATAGTGAAAACCGACTATTTGGAAACTACGTTAAAAGGGTGTTTATCGTAACAGGACGAAAATAATATCTTAAAACTAATAACTTACTACTTCGTACGGTTAACAAATGTTAAACGTAACTATATTATCTACGATAAAATGCTTTTCGCGATAATATCCTATTTAAAAGCGTAATCTTCCAAGTTATATAGTGTTTATATACCGTTTACGATCCTGACGAATTACAAGGGATTAAAATACTTTTCCTTACTATAATTTATTTCGAAACGTTATGCTAAGTAGGCCGAAGTACTTTCACTTTTATAATATTACCTACGGTATAAACCCATGACTTAGGGAGCCTGCATAAATACGTTAACCTGTAAATTATAAGTTGACCTCGAAATTAAGGAATACTATGCGCAGGTTTTTTAATTTATTTTTATTATTATATTAAACGTAATATTCATATACTTATATATGAAAGGGATATAAATTATGGCGAGTTATATAAAGAAGTTTAGCGAAACGGAGATTTAGTTATTAAATTACGACGATATATATCCTAAGGGTAAGTCGGGGGTTTTCGAAAAGCCGTTGAAGGCGATATCGCTCCGGGCCCGGCCCACGTCCGTATCGTTATCAAAAATAACGTTAGGGGATTTCAGTACAACGGCACCGGTAATACCGCCATAAACCCGGCCTGCGTTAAACCTGCCGGTATCGTTAACGCCAAGTAATTATTTTATTTTCGATTCGGGTACATGAACGGATTTTTAAAATTAAAAATTAACGAATAACCAGTTATATAAGGTTCGCCTTTCAGTGGTTTCCGAAAGCATTAAACGTTTTCCACTTAAGGTAAGTTAGTTAGTATAGATTTTAAATTACGGAATGAACTTACGAAATATATTACGTTGCCATAGTTGTATATAATTATTAGGTTAAAAATTATTAGGAATAAAAATTTTATGATGAATTTATAATTCATTTATTATAGGTTATCCGGGTTCAAACATTTTATTTCGCGTTTTTCAACAGGATTACTATTAAAGGATGATAGTCGTAAATATTTGATATTTATGTCGAATACATAAGTAATATAATGGAACTAAACCTTGTTATACCTTACGGTAAAGCCTTTTTTAAAGTTTTCCCGTTTTCAACCGATATTAAACGTATATTTCGGTCGACTTTATAATCGACTTATTAATTACTAATAACGACCTTCGATATTTATTAATTATTTCGGATCGCCTTTTTAATTTTATTTAGTTTAAGGCTATATGGTTCATAATTGCCAATAGGTACGCAGAGACTTTTCGGAATATATAATGGAAATTTTATAGATTTTTGACTTTTATTATTAATAATTACTATTGGGATTAGGTAAGCGTATTTCAAACGACTTTTTATTCCTTAGTAAAAGTTAAATAATCTTTATTTACGGTATATTACCTATAAGTAAATAACAGTATGAGACTGGTAAATTAAAAAGTTTAAAAATACTTACGTTTTATCGTCGCCTTTTCATAATACAATTAAGTTTAATATTTATCCATTTATTAATTTGCGTTAAATAACCGAAATTCGACGGTTACCGAATTTAGTACAAACCGTTTAGTAAATAGGTACGAACTATCACCTATTTTAAAGGTAAACAGAGATACGAAGTCGTCAATTAATCCGACGAAGCGAATTATTACGTTTTTTGTTTATTTACACAAAGGGATAGAATTAGTTTAGGCGGCAATAACTTATATTTAGTAACAAATAAAAACGGCGGCGAATCGTAGGCGACGTTTGATGAAGTGATATAAAGTAACGGATTAAGTTTGATAAATTTTTCGTAATATTAAAGTTAATCGCCCGAATAAAAAACTCGATTAACTTTAAAATTAATATAGGATAGTCCATAGTTTAAATTTATTTAATGTCGTATTGAATATCCTTATTAAATATTCTTCATTTTATATTGATTTAATTAAACGGGCGGTTTTGGACCCTTTTTTTTCGTGGGTTTTATCCGATATTAGCTTAACACTAGTTTTAATATATAATTATATGAAAAAGGGTAAATACGAGGAATTTAAAATATAGGAAATCTTCACGGTAAAAACGGAAAAGGACGGGGTTCGTTATATTTTAATTAAGTAAAATGGTTATAATAGATCGAAGTGGAAATCACTAGAAAATTGTTAATATATTATAAATTTATATCAATTTAAAATGAAATAAAAAATGTTTGGGCTTATAATAATCCTGTATTTCGATGTTAATATTAAATTGATATTAAAAGATAAATACAAGACGAGAGGTTTATATCTTTAGATAAATATTTTACTTATAGTCAAAAAAGAGAATTTATTACTAAACGAAATTATAATATGATAAAGGGGGTCGGGTAAATATTACCCGATTTTTTTGAATATGTATCCGACAGTAAAACGGCTTTTATTATAATTTAACAAAAATCGACATTTTTATTATTATTATCCTCATTAAGGTTTAACGAATACCGGCGTTATTGACGTTAGAGTCCTTATTATAATTAGTTTCGAATAGTGGGTAATATAAGGGGAATGGGATAATAAAAAGCATAACGGAAATTGATAGGCACTAAGGAGGGAGGTTGGTAAAAAGCGAGACGAATACAAGGCGACACCGAAGATAACGGATAACGTGAGGAGGGCCGGTCGTTAGGAAAGGTCGATAACGAATAATACGAGGAGGGATAGAAGTTAAGGAAGGCTAACGATAAAGGATAACGTTAAAAAGGACGGTCGCTAAAGGGGGCCGACGTTAACGGCTAACGAGTAGTAAGTCGGGAGGCGGAACGGGGAAAGTAACCTTTTAAACGGGTTATTAAGAATTGTAATACATTAGTTTAGGCTCGGGTAACACGATCGGCTCGAATGCAATCCTATACCCGTTCGCGGTCGATCTGATTAACTGGCTTTTATTTAAAGTTAAGAAATAAAATACAGCTCAAATCGAAAATCGTATAATTAAGCCTTAAATGTTGTTTGTATAATTTTATGAACTATAGCTTATATTGATTATAAAAAAATAGCCTAAATAGCTATATTATTTCGAATTTTTAGATTAAAATTACGAAAGAATATACAGCGGTAGTTAAAAGGGAGTTGGGGTGAAAACGTTACGCGTTAAAGCCTGATTGACCGAAAGCGTTCTGTTTTTATAAAAAAGTGATATAATAAAAGGTAACGGAAAAATCTGGGGTAAAGATGGACCCGAAAGGAAAAGGAGACGTAAACATATATCTAAAAGAGTAACGACTTATACGGTCGGTATAGTGAAGAATCCTTACGCCCGAACGATATTACGAAGTCGGATAAACTAATTGAATAATTTTGAAAAGGCGAAGATAAAAACGGGTTGATAACCTGAGATATCCATTTAACGTTTACGTGTCAAGGACAAAATATAACACTTATTTTAACCATAATAATTCATTAACGTAAAAAGATATATAAACCGGTAAAAGCCGTAAATAAACTTGGGTTTTAAATATATTATGAAAAGGAGTTAATTTGCGGTTAAATTTTATATAAGTTTCATTTGTAAAATTACCTTATTATAAACCTTCCAGTATATGCGATACCTTTACACCAGATAAACATAAATATAATAAAAAAAACTCTCAATTTTGAAACACGATTCATATATAATATATAAACGTCTTTAACTTATAACGGAAAAGGTCTATTTATATCTTCATTATTTTTAAAGACGAGGATATTTTTTATACCATGAAGGAGCTATAATAGGTCATTAGTTACAGGTTATTAATATGTAATAAGGTAATGTACATTACGTGAAGGCTCTTCATCCCTTTTAAAAGCGCTAATAGCAACATAATCTAATCTAAACCCGTTATATACGTTGGGTATGATAATAAATTAGGGAAAAAAACCAAGATATATTAATAAGAATAGTTAATTAATATATATAAATAGAAGGTAAAATAGTTATAAAAAGGGTAGTTTACGAAGGACTGCAGTAGTATAAAAGGGAAAAGAAGGGAGTTTTACAAATGACGAGGAGTATTCGTATTATAAGGATTAGCAAACCAGATCTAATAAGGGTTATATGTTATACGAAACGCGTTATATGGTACGTAAGGTAAAAACGCGACTTTATACAACGCGTTATACGATAATGACGGCAAAAAGGATATATTACACGTCGTATTGAAAGGAGTGTAATACGATATTAACGATAAAAATAATATATTACAAGACGCGTTAACGGGTACGTTATATGGCGTCGGCCAGAAAAGAAATGTATTATATATTTTGCTTACAGGCTTATTATAAGGCATTGGCGGTAAGACTAAGGAGCGCGTTATACGGCGTCGGAAGCCCGGGGTTTGGTTGGCCGAAACATTATACTATATATTAAACGTAATGTTACCGGTTTACGTTTAACTCGCGTATTAGGTGGGTATGGCCCGCATCTGGTATTTATCTAAAGGGGCGCCATAACTTTTATAATATCTGGGGAAAAGGAGATATGTTATAGACTTAGGCCGTTGGCTATTAAGCTTATAGGTTACGTAACTGTATACGTAACGGAACAGGTATTACCCGGCCTAGGCTCGGCCCGGGTGCGATCCGGGCACGGTCCGGGCGCGGTCCGGGTACAGGCCGGGTACGGTCCGTGCACAGCACGTGCGAGGACACGTGACGGACTAGGCACTGGTCCTGCCCAAGTGTCCTGCACATTGGGTCATGGTAGCTTCTTCTAGTCTTCCTCCGCACCTTAATAGTAAATCCCAATTGGCACCTACTTGGCTTACCATCGTAGGTTGGACCATAATAATAATAATGACCTTTAAAGTTAAGACGTTGATAAATATTTAACCGAAAGGCAGTTAACCAATTTCTTCGCCTATTTTATTTTAGAATATAATAGCGGCGAAAACTCTAGTCGCGTTTTTTATAAGTTTCGTAAATTTTTCGGCGACTAGATAATTGATATGTGGAAAGTAACCTAAAAGACTATTAAGTCTAAATTGGAGGCTTAACTTAAGCGCCAAAGAATTTACGTGTTAAGGGAAAACTTTATTAAGTTGGCGGAAACACTCTTCGAGTTAGCTTAGCTTAAAAAATGCCCTTAAAACCTACGGCTTAAAGGAAAGAGTATTAAAAGACTCTAACGCCCTTATACATAATTCAAAATACCTCCTCTTTACCCTTAGCGGAATTAAATCTCTTTACGCGCTGGCGATAAAAAATTATTAACCTGCTCAGCAGTTTAATACCCTTACGTAACAGCATAGAGTACGCCCTTAGTGGTGGCAAAGTACATGAAGTAAGGGCCTCTAACACGGCTAAAGGTATTAACGACGACACTTTATACTAGTTAATTAAATAAAATCGGTAGGTTTCCTAAAAACCTTTAAATACTTATAACCCTCTAGAAATTTAATTAACAAACCCTTTAATACCCTTTTTATGGTAAACTTGCCTACATGCAAAAGCCTACTACAAGTCTTATCATAGGACTTTATACCTCGGGCCAAACGACTGGCAATTACCCTTAACACCGCGCCTTAAAGGCTTCAACATCTAAACTGCCAGGAAATACTAATTAAAACTGGGATAAATATCGTAACCTACTACTCATACCTGTCAAAATAGTTAATATTAATTATAAACTCCTTATAAACTTCGCTAAGATATGAAACAACGTAAAGAAGTATAACAGAAAGCCCTATAACCTCTTTAATACTAATATAATACCCTTTATAAATATTTGCAAGTAAATAGAGGTTTCCCCTTTAAGTTCTTACTTACTATTTCCCAAAATCCTTATAAAGTATACCAAAAACTATTACCTAACTTTCCTTACCCAAGCTATTACGTTTCGCGAAATCTATAACAGTATAAAGAGCTATTTCAAATACGACGTCCACCTTATATAATACCATACAAATTGGGCTATTACGAGGTAATGAATAATAATACCTAAAAAAAAGGAAAATATCGATAGATATACTTAACCAAATAATTGACAAGTTAATGTTATACCAAAAAGTAATAGGAAAAGCGTACGTTAACGAAGCTACACTTTATACATAGGTACAGTTAATGGTTATGGGCATTAAAAAATTCAAATACGCCTTATAACGCTCAGATGCCACCTGCGAAAGCTTCTTTAACAAATTACATTCCTCGCTCGCCACTGCAATAACGCGTACGCCAAACTCGCTTAATATTTATCCCTAAGCCGATAACTTCCCTAACGTGGATAAAAAAAACCTTACGGTAGTTAATTACATCAACTGTAAGTATAGTTATAAGTGCCCTTAACGTCTAAGATCTGGCCTATCGACTACAAACTAAAGACAGCACCTATGCTAACGCTAATAAGGCTAATATTTAAACAGACCGGTTAACCGTAAATATTATCGTCGCAATAATGGTAAATGTTGGAATAGCAGTCAAGTGTAGTATAGTCAAGTCAAATTTACTTGCAGTAAAGTTGATTGTACATACTGCAAATTGATTGCAGTTTGTAGGATTTGAATACGCTGCACTATAAGTGTAGTGCAGTAGATGCCTACTTCAAAGTAGGGCACAGGCCAAAGCGTTTGACCATACAAATTAGTGTACAGACCGGCTAGCGGTTTTCCAAACTTAGAACTTACACCTCGATCAATAATATCAACGCAGTACCAGTTACTTCGACTACAGTAATTCGAATCAACTACGTTGTAACGATAAAGGTCTACTAACACTTATCAGTGCTTATTAGGTTAAGCATAGATTGGATAAGTAGAAAAAGAATCTATTTTCCAGTTACGCTCTGCGTTTATCCCTAGGGTAGAGGAAAGATTCTTGCGAAGGGCCTCTGTTAGTATTTCATTAGTCCTCCAACGGCAGGAAAACAGAAAAGAATTTTTGGGTTGCGTTAGTCTTTCAACGGCAATCTGGAAGTTAGCGACGGTATCGTTATTTGAAAAACACTAAGAAATCTTTACCAGAGATACTTTTTGAAGACGGTAAGATTGATTGTCAAAAGTCTTGAAGTTTAGCAAGTTAAAAAACGTTCAAGATAGTACTTCTACAGGTATTATTACCGTAAGAAAAACGACTAAGTCCCTACATTAAAGCAAGAACCTTCGACCTTCACTAATATAAAGGACCTCCAACCTTATTCTTTACATCAAACCTTTATCCTACTTTGCTTTTTTTTACTCCCCACGCCACATTAATCGTCAAGTTCACTACTTTAAACGAAAACACTAAGTCGAGTTAAGAAAGCCACGTTGCGCAATCTTTCCCCAAGTTGCTAAGTTTCCACGCGATTTTACGCCAAAACACTAAGCCTTTTCGCCTTACACACCTGTCAAAATATCTACCGCCAGCGTCTAGTTTAAAGCTATTACCAACCCTATTAGGAAAGAGGTAATTAAAGCGTTCGGAACTGTTTTTACTAAGTCTTACGACGAATAAATTTGGACCAGGAACATTATAGAAACCTTAAATAAAGCTTACCTAACAAACTATATTAGCTAGTACATCCTCGAGTCTGATGTTGGTAAAGAGTTTGGCTGCAGCGTCTACGCTTTCCAAGACTTCCGCAAGTTTTTTAACCATTGAATACCAGATATGTGAAAGAATATTTAATGCAACGTTAAAACTAAGTTGAAAATAAAATTTAAAAGGCGTAGGATTTACATATCAGACAAAGATTTAAAGGGAATAGCAAAAACCTTCGAATTAACATAACTTAAAGAATGCCTACAGGATCCCTAAGATAAAAGCAAAGCCATTAATAACCCTTAACGCCCACATATACGCTTTAGAGGATCTCTTCTACACCCTTAGCTAAGTTAATATTTTTTACGTGCTAACGATAAGAAACCTGTTAACCTGCTCGGCAGTTTAACACCTTCACGTAACAGCACGGAGTACGCCCTCAGTGGCGGCAAGGCATGTAAGGTAACAGCCGCCTATGCGGCCAAAGGTATTGATATTAGCGCTTTACACTAATTAATTAAACAGAACCTCGCTGAACCCCTTAACACTACAAGGATTAACTCCAAGTCCCCCACGATAGAAACCCTTAGGCTCACTTTCTCCAAGCTTTTTAATACGTTCAATTCCAGCAGCAAACCAAGGAATAACTAGATTTACACGCGAGCCTACTATGGGCACGACCACTGGCTTTTTCACTTTGAATTTAGCTAAAGGTAATTACCCTACCTATTAATACTAGTAATAACACCAGTCCTTTCCCCAGCCAAGTGAAAAAGGTCCCTACGACCAATACATTACCATTTACCTTCAACGCGTCCCTATAGAGGATATAGATTATACGGAAATCACTACGTTTGTTAAGATTTAGGAAAGAAAAAAGAAATATAACGGTAAGCTGTAAAACTTCCTCGAAGTAAAGTTACGCTTCTTTTTTAATATATGCTGTTAAATAAGAGTTGAGTTACCAAGTTTTTACACGTTATTTCCCAGTATCTTTACCGGCTAAGCTAAAAATTACTACCTCCGATACCTAACAAATTATACCTTTTTCCGAGAAATCTACGATGGTATAAAGGGCTATATTGAGTATTATATCAAGTTTGCCTAATAATATACGAATTAAAATATTATTAAATGGTTTTACATATTAGACTACAAAAGAAATCGAAAAGCAAAATAAATATTTTAAATTAGATACTTGATAGGCTGATACTTTGCTAATAAGTAATGGAGAATGTAGAAGCTAGCGAAGGCACTTTACTCCAGCAGGTCCAGTAAGTAATAACGGGTCATAAAGAGTTCGAATACGCCCTATAATGCTTCGATGCCACCTACAAAGGGTTTTTTTGACCAATTGAATTCCTTGTTGGCAACTGTAACTGTTCGAGTTTCCGGCTCGATTAATATATACCCTTAAGTTTCGAAATTTAGCGACGAGAAAAAAAAAACCCTCCTCATTTGTATTACATTAATCGAAGGTACAGAAGGCCCGGCTAATACGGCTAACGAAAGGTCCGGACTCCCACCTATGGAATTTCAAGGTCTTTAATTCAGCCAAATAAGTTTAACCTAAAATTTAAGATATATTGGATTTGTGACGAATAAAGCTATTGGTTAACACGCCATACTCCCTCCGAACATAAATTAAAACAGGTAATGTACCACATGCAATACCTCTTTACCTCTAAATAAAAATATATAAAGCAAGTTATACAATTTGAAGGGAGTAAAGTTAAAAAGGAGGAAAATAAGCTGAAAGCCATCGGCTAGTACGAAGATACTAGTACTAGCATCGGCACTAGCTTGGAAATAACTTAATAACTAGCCAACTACGCTTTTCTATACCGCTTTATAGGTGAAAACCCCTATCGCCGCTACGACGATAAAGACTCTGACCTTATATACCTCTTTACCATTTAAGATCGCTATGCGAAGAAAGTCTTTTAGGGGATTATGCCTGATACGGGGGCAGCACGTTACTTAACAGGAGGTTATTCGTAATATATTGCGTTGTGAAAGGATACTGATATTGCTACGAAACTTGAATACGCGGATACTAGTAAGGTTAAGGTTAACTTTGGCCTTGGAAAAAAAAACTATCTTTACTGGGATCGACGACGGTTAAAACTATTATCAGCCCTATTGTTTTACCTATCCTGTATTCCCTTATCCCTTTCCTCTTTTTCCTAAAAGATATAAAATATTTCGACGTTGATGTTGACGTTTAGATTGATAAATTAATATAGGTTCAGGCTGGTAAGAGGTTTCTACTCAGCTTCAAGTAGGGGAATTTCTAGTTTCATTTTTAAAAACCAAAGGTAGTAATGTTAAACCTGACGAAGGCAGAACTTCGTCAATTATATCATAGGTTTAACCACCAGGTAACTGATAGGCTTTATAAAGTCCTAAAGTTAACTGACTACGAAAATATAGATCTATTAGTACTGAAGGCAGTCAAAAGCCTTTATTACTACTGTCAAATATACTTCCAAACCTCTATAAGTTTTAAATTTACGTTAAAAAGATTAAAAATTTAACTTAAAGGTTTTCGTATACGTGTTTTACTTGGACGGAAATCTAATACTACACGTTATAGACTTCGCTATGACTTTTTATGGCGCCAAGTTTCTCAAAACCATTACGGCGAAAGAAATATAAAAGGTATTACGTACTTTGTGGATTAATACGTACCTTAGTTCACTAAACGTACTATTTTACAATATAGACACCAACTTTGTTACGATAAAGTTTTAAGTTAATATAAATTTAATAAGTATTTAATATAAACAGGTTCTTGTAAAAACTTACCAAGGTATTAGCAAGGTCTAAAAAGCATACACCGTTTTACGAAGGGCCCATAATATCTTTATACTGGAAATCGAAAGCTTTATAAGCCAAAAGGCACGGCTTTAAATAACGGTAAAAGGTCTTAACGATATTGTTAGCCCTAATGAACTTGTACTAACTTTAATAGTATTTGGAGCTTACCCGGGTATAATAGCTGAGTCTCTACCCTCGTTAAGCACTTAAAAACGTGCCATAGAATATGGCGAAGCCTTGAAAAAACTAAGGAATGAATCGGCACGCCGTTAGGTTAATAGTGCCTTTAATACTAGGAACGGACCTTTAACAATAAACGTATTTTCACTCCCCCTTTGAAGTAAAATTCTCACGTAACGTAAGCCAGGTAAATAGGATGGGCCGCATAAAATCTTGAACATTACCAACTTAAACGTATTAGTTCAAACTATTAAAGGCCCTGTAACTTTTTGAATTATAGAAATTAAACTATACCGAAAACCTATTAAACATTTTAAGTTTGATAAAAATTCTAACGTTAATAACCTTTAAGCCGAGCGAATTAGCTAATATAACCCTTTCAAACCGAATGTTAACAAGTTAATAAAACGTTAACGGCGTGGACGACCACTTAAAAGAAGTATATACATTAAAGAGGGGGACGATAGAGACTATAGGCCTGTTAAGGTATACACAATGGCGTAGGTGCTTTAAAAGGAGAAATTCAACGGAAAACTTGCCCTTAAGCTACGTACTGAAGACATTATTGATACACTGAACAAACCCTTTAAGAAAAGTTACTAAGTGGAAATTAACGGCTTTTGATCATGGGGGATTATATAATTTGTGCCGTTAACGCAATTTGAAAACTAGGACGTTACAATCTTCAAGTTAAGAATAATTTATGAGGTTAAGGGTAAGACCACGGACCAGTCATACGAAAAGTTACGGTTAATCGCTTAAAGACATGATAATAAAGGTAAAACCTAAATCCTTACTTAATCGCCTATAATCTAGAATATTAACTAACGTTCAATCGTGGCTATTGTTACCAATTCAATTGATAGCGTAAAAAGTCAATTAACACTTAATGTCCGGGACATTACGTAAGTGTATACGTAGTCTGCCACCGATCTCCAACGGATTATACTGTTAAAATTACCAAAAAAAAACCAAGGGAAAAGTTTCCGGCCGATACGGCAATACGTTATATTAATTCTTTATATGGAATAGCCGAGGTAGTCGTCCACTGGTTTATAACGTACTAGATACACTTTAAAAATAGGCTAGGTATAAAGACTTTGATATTTAACACATACTTATTAATTACAAAGAGTAAAGACTTTAGTATCATAGGTATACAAATTAACGATACCCTTTTCCTCGGCGATACTGGGTTTTATAACGGCGGAATAACTTGTTATAGAGAAGTTGGGATTCTGAAAGTGTAAGCTAGTTAAAACGTTAGCTAAGGGCATATAACTTAACTTTAACAGATTGTTACCCTGTATTTATAATATTAAGGTTAAAAGCGGCACTTATATTAGTCTACGCTAAAAGGAGCAAGTTACGAGCCTGGCGATTATAGATAAAGCCGACGAGGTAAACGTGCAAAGATATCTGTAACAGAGGGCCTATATGACCTACATCGCTACGCTATACCAACCGAAGGCATCGTACGACCTTTCCATTACGGTATAGGTATAAGACCCGTAAAATAAAGACTTTAACAAGTTAAATAAGCGGATTTAGYGTCAAATTAATCACGTAAAAAGAGGAATTAATATGGTCTTTGTAAACCTGACGAAGGCGAAGCTAATAATTTTTACAAACGGGTTATTTGCCAATAATACTGGCCTTATATCGTAAATCGGCTTTTTGATAAAATGCTCGTCAATAAGGATAAGTTGAAAGGGTAATTTACAATTACCGGAAACCTTGTATATTAGATATCTGTTAAATGTAAGCGCGTGACCTAGAGTATATTGGCTTCAGAAGTTTACGGTATAATAGTAGGCTTTAATATCGGTATGGTGACTGACGGAAAATTAATGATTATCATTAAACAGCTGTGAATGCTATCGATACCTGTAGTAATATATATCGACTTCCGGAGCCTTTACGAATGCCTATTAAAGCTAGGCACAATTAATAAAAAACGTTTAATAATAGACGTAATGACTTTAAGGGAGGCATAAAAATCCCGAAAAATCGATAACTTCCGGTGTATTAACGGTAAAAATAACCCTACCAATACCTCAACTAAGGCCACCCCCAATAACGCCCTAAAAAGTTTATAAACAGCAATACGTCAACTATATGAATTGAGGGATACGTAAATCGCCCGGAACGTAACGTAGAGGAACAGGGTTGCCCTGGCAAATTGGAAAACCACCAAGGCGATAGCAGCTATAGCAAAGGTGGTAATACTAGTAGATTAAGCTACTGGCAAAAGGTACGCAAGTGGTGGCGTACCTGATTTGTACAGGTCTGTGGCGAAAGATCTGTGCACAAGATTTAAGGAATGGAGGCCTCGGAAGGGTGGAGCAAAAAGGCCACAAGGGGCCGTAATTAAGGTTGATTTCAGTACAGATTAACTGTAATTGATAGGGGTTTGGCTTGTTGTTAGCTTACGGATTAAGGAGGGATTTCAGAGGTTACCACTAATTGATGGCAGGCTATGCTAGCGTACAGGCGCAAAAAAAAAGTCGCCAGTGTTGAAATAGCAGTCAAGTGCAGTACAATCAAGTTAACTTTACTTGCAGTAAAGTTAATTATACGTACTGCAAATTGACTGCAGTTTATGAGATTTGAATACGCTGAACTACAAGTGCAATACAGTAGGTACCTACTTCAAAGTGAGGTACAGGACAACGCGTTTAGCCATACAAATTAGTGTGCAGACTGGCTAGCGGTCTGACAAACTTAGAACTTACACCTCGATCAACAATATCAATGCAGAACCAGTTACTTCGACTACATTGATTCGAATCGACTACGTTGCAATAACAAAGGCCTACCAATAGTAAAAGATATTAAATCTATGGCAAATCTAGCTGTAAGTTAACTCGGCAACTTCCGGCCGAGCGAAATAACAAAAAGGTAATATATTATATCTAATACATTACCCCTTTTAAATAAGATTACTTAAATTAAATCACATACTTTAAAAGCTACGAGTCAATTAACAACGATAATAGCCCTAAGTAAATTGAGTAATAATAGGATATTACTCTCGACGCGGCCTAATGATTAGACAACTACCCCTTCCTTTACCCTTTAGGTGATAAAAACCTTTACATTTACCTTAATTAAATCCCTAACCCCTTATATTCCTTTAATTTTCGCGATCGTTACGCGGACCACACGTTTTAAGATATTATACCAGAGACAAAGGTAATAAAGTACTTAAGAAGAGGCTATTCGTAATATGTGGTACGACAAAGAGAAAGTACCATAGCTACTAAGATTGATTTTCAAGATACCGGTGAAACTAAAATTAACTTTACATCAGGTAAACAATTATCATTACTAAAGATAACGGTAGTTTAAACTATTATAAAAGCAATTATGTTTCACATTATTGAGCCCCTTAACCCTTTTTCACTTTTCCTGGAAAATATAAAAACCCTTGATGTTAACGTCGATGTCAATGCAAACGAAATAGTTAAAAACGGCCAAAATTTTCTATGGATATTACTATATACCCCTACAGCTAGTATACATACCAAGTGGCAGTACACTATATTGCAAGGTGCATTCCTACAGGGTACACGATAACGTGTCACGCTGCAGGCTGCACTTTTGCAAGGTGCAAAGTGCATCATGCGTGGCGCGGTCTGGAAAGGGTTTTCCAGAGTGCATAGCAAAAGGGATACTGCCCGGATAAGAGGTCCATAATCTCTCATCCGTAGCGTGCACTTTCTAAATGCCTTTTTCTGAATTAATCTATTATTTATCCTAATTATAATATTGATTTTACGATTACTTTTCATTTCTATTTACGTAAATAAGAACCTTATAGATATTAATTAATAGCCGATTAAATAGACTACAAATAGTTAATGGAAAAAGAGATAAACCGAAGTTAAATACCTATAGCGAGATGTTATAACGGTTCCAACTATTTGTATTTTATTATTACACCTTATAAGAACCATACGAAAATGTAGAATTACGCGGGAATGCCGTTGAAACCCGAAGCGTAACCAGACTTCAAGATCTGAAATAATTTTGAAAAGGATTAATTTAATACAATATTATTAATTTGTTGGTGCCTTATTTAATAAAAGCCTCGTTACGTTAACCGTCAATTTATTTTAGCGTTTCAAACGTACCAGAGCACTTTTAAAAGAGCGTTTTATTACGTATTAGGCTACATAAGCAAAGATGAACAAGTTTTGGAACCTTTTGTTGGGATCTACCCGATTCAAATATAGTATTTAAACCACTTACAAAACCTAAAAGAGGTTATAATCACAATATTCACGCCGTTTGCGAAACCGAAAAACGGTTACAAATATAACAACCAAACCGTTACAGCTACCAGGAACGGTCATAATACGATAATCCAAACCGTTTACTAAACGAAAACTAAGCCATATATACCGGATCATATATTACACCTCACACCTTCCCACACTAACAATTTGTTTTCTTTCCCTTATTGAACTTACTCCAATCGCGTCTTTACGTTTGCACCATACCGTATATTCTAAGTTTAACGTTTATAACGTTTAAGTTTTCTAGTTTGTTAGCTAGTACAACATTAGTAAACATTAATAAAACTAATTTGAAACGTCTAACTATATTATAATTACGCTTTATTTACATATTGTTTGAAATTCATTCTATGGATAAATACAAAATACCTTATTTCCTTTATATTTACGCATTTATACGCTTTTCGTTAAATTATATACGTATCCGAATCCAAATAACATCGCGAAACTAACAATTTACGCCGCTTTAACATTACGTGTAAACATATAAATCATCTACCTTAGACGTAATTATAGTATTATTAGTAACGGATTTGAGAAAAACTAACAAATATATGGAATACCTTTATATATATACGTTATTTCGTAATAATATTTTCAAGCACTTAGACTTTAACCTATGAGATAATAAGATCAAGTCGTTAGTGGATGATTTAGACCCTTTTGTATCGAATAAGTATGTTATTAACATGATTTTCAATTACTATAGCGGTTAAATTAAAGGGTGCGACTTATTTGATGATTTTGGAGAGGATTTTTGAAATTGGACCCCGGACATATAGCGTATGTTCAATAACACAATTTCCAAAATACTACGAAAACAACTACGGAGTAGAGATATTAATACGATTGGTAAAAACAATAGCCGTATTGTAAAAGCTTCGTTAGCAACGGCTTAGCTTGTACAAATATTAAACTTTACAGACGATAAAGTGATAAAAGTGAAATTTGTGAAAGGATATTGGTTGAAGAAACGTCAAGAACGCCTGTTAAAAATAACGGACCGGGAACGAGAAAAGCCTCCGCAAATGGAAAAGAGGCGCTCGGTAAGGTTGAACGTTTTTCGCGAAATAGAGACGGAGCTGAAGGAATCGATGGAAGAGGAGAAAGTGCCGTACCAATTATCTACAATGAGGGTTAAATACGAACCTTTACCGGAATATAATTTTAAATAGAGATTAAGAAAAGACTACACCTCGGATACCGTTAACAATTCGTTTAGCTTTGATAAAAGAAGCCCAAATTAAAAAAACGCCCCGTTTTAAGAAATAATGTGTGATATAAAATGCTAATACTTACCTCATAAACCGATTCCTACTAACTACGACCTTTATCGTGACCTTTAACCGCATCGCTTTTTTACTGATAAAAGCGATTTTATAAAGTTTACTAATTTCGTTAGACGTTAAGATAAGGACGAGAATCATAGTAGCAAACCGTACGATATACTCGATAATAAAATATGTGTAATATTTAACATATATAAAAGGTTAGATATCGAATCGTCTTAATTTCATGTTATTTTGCTCGTTATATTGTTTAGATAGTCTAAAAATAGTATATATACCACATTAAATAGGTACATACATTTGCGGAATATTATAACCGTCTAAAATTATACTTTGATACAGAAATTAACTACGAGCTTTATGATATGAATGAAACTGGTATAATCAGTGAATCCATAAAGATGATAAGAAAATGCTGATAAAAACTCATAAAAGGTATTTACCGCCTTGTTAGCGAAATTTCGAAAGTATCAAGCGGCCCTTGAATCAGAATATAAAGGTAATAAATCATTTATACAAATGGTAACAAAAATATACTGCAGAAACCCAAATTTTTACCTTACGTTGTTTAAACCCGAGAAGAACTTGGAAGCTTTTTGTATAAATTTTAAAATATTAATTAAAACCTTTATACGTCGATAAGAGAGCCTCGGAATAGCATTTATAGCCGATGAAATTAAAGGCAAGGGTTAAATTACTAAAGCGGACCTCGTTGAGACTTTCTATCATATTTTGGATTAAAGATTTAATGTATACCTAAAATAAAACGAACGTCTAAAGTATAGCTATTAAGGAGGAAGGTAACAGGTAAAAAGCCTTGGTAATAAAGGTTGAGGACGATCGTACGGTAATAGGCGAAACGTACCACAGTTATAATAATACCTACGAAAAGGTATATAAAGCTTTACAAGCTTATAAAAACTTTATATCATGTACAGTAAAATCGGATATTAGTTTATTAGTTTCTCTATTTAAGAGTAAATTTAAACCAAACAAAAATTTTAGGCCGATTACATATTTAAGAATAGGATAAAATCTAATTTTGTAATATATGCAACAGAATACAAAGGTATAAATAATAAACTTAACGTTTACCTTTATGGATATACATCCAGGAAAAACGACTTTAAAAGTAATAATGTCTACTTAACAGCTTATGACGATAAATCGCACATTGTGTTTTGACAGGCCTATAGAACGTATTTTTAATATATTATAAGCTTGGATTACATAAACGGAGTATTAAACGCCTATATAGTGTTATAATTTACGTTTTTAAACAAATAAAATTACAATTTTTAGGGTATTATACATAATATCAACGCGACCGAAATCTTGATGGGTAGAAGACGACAATTTGATGCGCTTATAATGAAATCCCAGAAGTTTTAACTCAACTGAATAAAAAAAACACCGAAAGGTTTATTTAATAAAAACGAAGCTTCGTCGTTTAGGACGGTCGTTATAAATATGAGATTCTAACCGATTAAGTTTTATGTAATAGATTTTAAAAATTTATTTTTGCTTTTATTAATTAATATAAAAAATTTGAAATGAAGGTACAAAATACAACTAACTAACTTATTCGCGTTTCGGATAACATATCTGTACCTCTTCAGTTTAAGTTTGGACACGTGTGGTTTTTCTTTGAAATACGTATTATTGAAGTTATTTATTTAAGGTAACTGAAATTACGAATACTATATTGCCGATTCGGATACCTGATTACAAAACGCTTTTGACAACTACTTTATGTTATAGGATATACGGATGTGGAATATGACATATTTAAAGTAATCGAAAAGCTTTGCTATAAATGCGAACTATACTTATAAACCCTACGGCGATTTAAGTTCCGCCTTTAAAACGACGTGGATTTTAATTATAAGGTAATTATTGATATTATGTATTTAAATAACTAACTGGTATTTTACATGATCAATAAGGTAGCATTATTTCAAGCTGTCAAATTTATACGGAAAGTTTTCGTTATAGATTCTTAAAATGCTTTCGTTAACTATTAGTTAAACGTTTATTCAGGGCTTTCGTATTGTATTACTTACGACTTTACGAAGTAGCGTATTAAAGTTAGGATCGCCGGTAGAAAATACAAATAAATAGTAGTAAAAGTATTATGAGGTATCAGTAAATGTAAAAAGTATTATAAACCGTTCAAAAAGGTATATATGGTGTTATTTAAAAAGTTAAAATGTATTAGTTGTAAGGATTCAATTTTATAAATAGTGGTTAACATCGTTAACCATACTTTTGGCCTAAGTATTTGTAAAGGGACTAAGGCCGGATCTGTCGCTCAAGGTGGTCGGATTCTATCTATAAACCTTGATAAAGAAGAAGGAGAGAAAAGGTCCCTACTAGGGAGCGGCTATAGAGCTAAGATGGTGCAACCCTCTCTCCAATTATGTGACGTGTGGTGGCGTGTCTTTAAGAGGCTTCCTCCCTGCTCTGAAGCATTGTAGGAGCGTGTAGAACTACCAGGGTTAGATCCCTGATAATACTATCTAGGCATTAGCTTGTAAAATTACCCCTAAAGATACTCCTGTCATTTATTTCCCTGTCGTTATTTTTTTTATGTATAATGTTGTTGTAGCCGTAAGTATAAGGAAGGTATGCGCGCCTTTTAAAACATTACGGTTTCGTTTAAAAGGAACTAGGTTAACGTTACATGGAAGGTGTTTTAACGTTTTTTCTTCCCCCTTATAAATAATCCCTAAAGTCCAAATTTCGAATATGAAAACTTTTTTCTTCTTTTAATCTTTAACCTTTTCGTATAACGTTAATACCTATAGCCATTAGTAAAACACTTATTTTTTTTTACAATTTTAATACTCCTTATAGCTCCCCTTATAATGTTACGATAAATACACAACTTGCCACCGAGGTAAACAAAGTTATTAAAAACGTAGGTTATATATTTTGAAGCTATTTAATCCTTGTTAACGAGTATAAAGTTCCTTACATTAATAGCTATCGATATGTACCCCGACGGGACCTACGAATAGATATTTTTCGAATACGTTTATAAAATAGCGTATAAACCCCGAAAATTCTGCTAAGAGATTAAGGGTAAGTGGTTTCAATAGTTACGAGGGAGTTGTTAACGAGTGGCTAAATACTGGAGCCTGATGACGTTTTTGTTTAGTTAGGGCCACAGGTCGTAGTTTTAGTTACACGTGTACGCTGTTAGACCTAAACCCTAATATAAATAAGGCTATTAAAAAGTTGTCGAAAACGTATTTAGTATTTAAATTTTAAAACTAAGGTAAGTTTATGTTTTATAAGACGTTTTTTAGGTGTTAACGAGCGGGTAAAAAGCGTATAAACTTAGGTAATCGCCGTTAAAAAGGCTATAAGAGTTCGTTGCGTCATGTAACGTAAGGTTAACATCCGAGGCGGGGGGGGGGGGGTTGTCTCCGCTACTTCTATGCGGTTTAGGGGTCTGCAGGCCATACAATTAATAAACGAAAAATGCAATGCTTAGGTAAATTTCTTGTAGTTAGGTAAAAACGTAAAGCGCGCGGCTAACGAGCAATTTGGAAACGTTGTTAAAAGTAATATAAAAGCTTGTAAAAGTTTTAGAGCGTATTAATAATAAGTTGGGTCGTATAAATACTAAACTAAGCGAGCTTATTAAGATAAGTAAGAAAATGCTGGGTAAGGATTCGGACCAGGATTTTAAGGATATGTTTAAATAGGCCCGGTTACAATCGTTCGTTTTTCGTCTTTGTTAATATAAATAATTTTTCTTCATACACATTTACTAGCGGTTTATAAGTCGCTCCGATTGGTAGATTAAAATGTAAAATTTATACCCGCTTGCGAGCTGGGTGGAAAGGTCTATCATTATATTGAGCTAGTTAATAACGCGATTCGAAGGTATTAAGTATTAAGGTATTAGAAAGGTTTAAAAGCGGGTTTTACGTTAGGTATATATAACCTACTTATTTAACTAAAACCTGCCGTTTCAATTAATTATAAAATCCGGTACATTCGATTTAGAGTTTGTTACGGGCTCGAAATATATCTTTAACTTGTTATTTCGATTTTACTTTATTGTCGTATTTTTTATTAATGTAGTTTACGGTTAAAAGTTTCGAGTTTGCTGGCTTAAAAGCGAATCCGAAGCGATTTGGACGAGTTAATTTACATAAAATCGAAAATACTTCCTACCTAGTACATTTAATTTAACAACGTAAAGGTCTATTACACGCGTTGCCTAATATTTATCGTAAAGCTAGTTTAATCTTTTTTAAAATTCGTTTAATTTATATTTTTTTTAGCAAAAGCTAAATGTCATTGTTAACCCAGAAACGTTTCGATAGGGAACGCCATTTATTAACCGCTTTTTTCATACGTTATTACGTAACCTTTATTACGATTTTTTCGAATTCCGTAACTTCGCGGATTCGTTAAATAAAGTTTTTAGCCTTTAATTGTAATATCATTATCGAAATAAAAAACCATTGTACCGGTTATATAAAATTAATATAATAATTATAGGTTATAAAAAACGGGCTAATACCGATAGTCGTCGTATTCTTATTATTTAATATCAATGAATAATCGGGTAATAAACGGTTTTAATCGAGTTAGATATAAACGACAAATAAACATAAGTACGTAACGACCTTTTGATTTACGCGTTTAATTACGCCATTACTTTCGTGGTAAAAAGCGGTGTTTAAGTGTTGTTTTACTCTAGTTAAGTCGTAAAGTCGTTTTTAAATCTTATTGGTTTAATTAGAACCACGTTCGTTAATAAACGCACGCGGAAAACCATAAAATCGCTAATAACAATTGAAAAACCGCTCCGTATAAGCCTCGACATTTATAATAGTTATAACCTCGAAGGAAATGGCTTTCCTTAAACGGTTCGTAATAATCATAAAGTACCGTAGGTTACCCACGTGTTTTCAAGGTAAATTAACTATAAAATTAACGGAAAGCTCGTTTTAAAGCCGTTTTGGAATTGAGAGGAATCTAAGGAGCCTTTTTCGACGGTATCTCTAGTAAGTTGTACGGTTACAAACGTTACAGTTACGGTAAAAACGGCGGACCATACGGTATAAACCTAGTCAAAAATAAGTTTTTAAAAAATAGCGATAGTAGCGTTGCGGCTTGGGTAGCCAGTAAGAAACAAATCGTAGGTAGTTTGGATTAACGCGGTAGTAAACGGTTCGTAAATGGGTATCTAAATACGATTGTAAAACCTTAAAACTTTATCGTCGTTTACCAAATATTCCGAAAATAAAACCTTTAACATGCGGTCGTCGTCGGTATGGATATCCGTTAGAAAATGTCGGTCGCTCATACGTATTATACGTATTAAGCGGGGATATATAATGTCGCGTATAATAACGACGTTTTAATAACTGTAAAGATCGACGTTGGTAAAGAGTTTGCAGCCTTTTAAAATTGATTCGTCGACTACGGTTAACCAGAAAACGTATATACGCGAAAGCGGCTTATAAATAAATTATTCGGGGTATAATAATTATAGTTTTCGACCTAGGTAACGTGGATCCGAAAGCCTTTTAGAAATATCTTAATTTCGTCATAATAATATATAGGGTAATGTGTAATTTGTTGTTTTATTATATATTGATCGAAAGCGAAATTACGAAAGGCGTTTAGATTAGCGAATTTGTCGTTCGAAAAACCGACGTGTTGTTATAAAGTATTCCAAAATTTTATGGTTCGTTAGTATGGTAAACGGGTGCGTCGTACCTCGGAGCTCCGCATTCTATATTTTTAAGCAGCTTATAATGCCGAATAGCTCCTTATCGTAGATTTCATAATTATATTCGGCAGAAAACAGGCGACGAAAGTAATACGTTACTGGGCGTAGGTTAACGTGGTCGTCGCGTTAGGAAAGGCAGTTTCCTAAAGCCTAGTTAAAATAGTCGGCTTCAAAAAAGGTATTACGGTTAGGATCCTATTAAAAGAGTACGGGTTTAACAAGAAAGCTAAGTTTAAACCGCTCGAAAGCAGCCTTTTCTTTAGGTTTTTATCGAAATAAAATATCTTTACGGGTTAGTTAAAGTAATAATCCGATAATCATCGAATAATCGAGAATAAAATAACGATAAAAATTTACGAATTTAAAAAAAAACCCGTACTTTTAAAACCATCGTAAAAGCTACCTATTCCCGGATAAATCATAACTTCTTTATATTTATACGAATACTAACGCCAAATTCAACAACTAATCCTAGGTACTTGGATTTTTAAACGCTAAATTCGTATTTAGAGATATCTAGTTTAAGTACCGCGGTGTTTAAAGCGTTAATTATTTATTTAACTTTGATTATATGGTCGTTAAGGGTATTATTTAAGTAAATAAAAACGTCATCCATGTAAATAAAATAAAAAATATCAAGGAAAAGACGTAACTAATTATCAATATACCGTTGAAAGGTAATGGGGGCGTTGAAAAGTACGAAGAAAGTAATGATTAATTTAAAAATTCCGAAACGTATACAAAATTTAGTTTATTATTTATTTTCTTCTTTAATATAAAGTTTATAAAAGACAGTTTTAATATCTAATTTAGTAAATAACTTAACTTGAGAAATGTTCATGAACGTCTTTTTTACGAAAGGGAGCGGATAACGATTCGCTTTTGTAATAGCATTAAATCGGCGGTAATAGATATAAAATCGTGACCCTTTTTTAGGTTTTTTAACGAAAAGTATTAAGGCGTCTGTTAAATTTTTTTTATTCGAATATAACCTTAATTAATTAATTCGGTTAATTTTTTACATAATATAAAGAGTTTTTTATACGATATATCGTATAAAAGACCTTACAGTATTTTTAAAGGTTATCTTTAGTTATCGGTACGAAAAGCGATTTTATAATCCGGTTTAAAGCGATAAAAGGGTAGCTTATCACCAAAAACTTTATCAAATAGGGGCGCTAATTTCCTAAGATCAACGAGAAGTTTATCATAAACGGAGATAAGTGGTTTCGGGGCGAGTATTTTGTTAATATCTTTGAAAAAGACGGCGACGAGTTACGTGATAACGGCTCGATCCTTACGGGCTTGTCATAAAATAACGTGAAATATAATAACGTTAACCCCTTTCAACACTTTCTAAACGAACGTAAACCTTCGTTTTTAAACGCGATAAGTACCAATTCTCCTTAAAAGTAATACATACTTCGTAACGTTATAAGTAAATTATTAATATTTTATTTAGGTTTTATCCAAAATAACGTTATATTTTAAAAAAAGGATGATATAAGCTTATATCTGGTAACTTTATTTATCGAAATCGACGTTTAAAAGGGTAATAAAGAAAATAAATCGTAAGAGAAAGCCGGGCGTATAAAACGTAACTTTGTCGAATTGTCATGGGGGAATAAAAAAGCGCGGTAACTTTAAACGGTTAATAAGTTGTTTACTCGTAAATTTCTAATATTTCTAACCAATATTTATTAAAAAGTAAATAAAACGAATGAAATTATAAAGTAAATTTACTATAAAATATGAGTTATTTAAAAGTTGGAGCAAAGTCATTAAGTCGAATTAAAGTTTTGTTAACTACTGTATATAATTGCATATAAAAGTTACGCTTTTTCCTCCTCGAAATCGATAAGGTTTTTGGCCGAAATAAGATAAATTCCTATAATGGCTTTAGCGTTAAAGCTATTCGAACGTTACGACGGATCCTATAAACATATATGGATTAAGTAACTGTTCGCGTTATAATATAAATATAACCTGAGGTCTTTACGAAGGGAAAGTTTCGAAGGGTTAACTTAGACGACACGCTGTTTAAAAAAGACTCGAAAGGCGTTTACGTCTGTTATAATAATATCACCCTAGATATCTTAAGCGGGTGCGTTATCGCCATTATTTTAATTACGAGAGGAGATTCTGTTAGCAATAGTACTAATGTTATTGTAACAAGTATAGAAATTGTAAAAGCGCCCATCGATAAGTTAAACGCGGACGATCCATTTATTATAATCCGCCGGTATATCTAAAGGAAGTAACGTGTTAGTAAGTATATTATTAATAACTTTTTTTAAGATAATGAGCTTAACGGCGGATTTCTAGGCTATATCGTTAGATTTTACGAATAGAGCCTTTTAAACGTTAAAAATAAACGTAGAATCTTTTACGAGCTTTTTGTTTTATATTCGTAAATCGAGTAATAAATATTTTAGCTGCGTTAAGATTGTAGTAATAAATATAAAGTATAGTTATAAAAGTGTTGAAGTTGTTAGTACCGCCGTTGCTTTCGTGGGCGTAGCAACTTTTTATAATGATTTTCGCGAAGTCTTTTAGCTATTAAAGAATAATATAAAAGTAATCCTTTTTATATCGATAAATTTACGGTTTCAACATAATTTACGTATTATTGTAGCCTTTTATACCGGAAATCGTAGCATAATATTGGAAAAATTAACCGGCTAATTAAAAAGTTTACGTTTAAGTCGTTAACACCTGTTAAAAATGGCGTTAGTATCGTAGTCGAAGTTAAAAGGGTCGTTGTTATTTAAGGAGTTGACGCGGTCCCTAATAAGTAATGGTATAGTAGCGGTATCGTTTGTAGCATACGTAAGGAAAACTTTTTATGGGGGAAGTTAACCTGAGGACGTAGGCTTGCCGATAACTTTAAGTTATCGGATTATATTTGTTATGGCGTTCAACGCGTTAATTTTTCATCATTTTAGGTATAAGGCGTATTTTCGAACGGCTTAATTCCGTTTAATAAGTTTTATATGTTAAGCGTCGGTAAAACGTTTGTATTAAGTTATAAGGTAATCGTATTAGGCCGTTAAGATGCTTTGAAACTACTTCTTAATGTACGCATTAAGGAATTGCTTTAAAGTCTAGGGGTCCAGATTCGGTGGGTTGGAGGATAAGCATATAAACTTAAGCTATAGCCGCTAAGGAGCAGCTAAGACACCGTCGGGAAAAGGATTGAGGTTTATATGTAAAGGGACTAAGGCCAGATATACCGCTTAAGGTGGTCGGATTCTGTCTATAAACTTCGATGAAGAAGAAGGATAGAAAAGATCCCTGCTAGAGAGCGGCTATGGAGCTAAGATGATGCAACCCTCTCCCCAGTCATGTGATGTATGGTGACGTGTCTTTAAGATGCTTCTTCTCTTCTCTGGAGCATTGCAGGAGCGTGTAGAACTACCAGGGTTGGATCTTTGGTAATACTAGCTAGGCACTAGCCTATAAAAGTATTCTTATCTTTACGTTTTTTGTTTTTGGTGTCTACCTAAGGATTTATATAGACTTTATACCATCGCTAACCATAGTGTAAAGGGTGAATACTATAGCAAAAGCTATGGTAACGTTACGTTTTTTGCGGGCTAAAAACGACGTTTTCAAATCGTTGGCCATAAGAAATGGCTTATGTAAAATTCACATTTTAAACTTACTATTACAATTTAAGGTTTTGGCTTAGAGAAAAAAAGACAGATAAACTGGCCTATGGAAGATTAACGGGTTTAGAGGTTATAATATGTTTGTTAATTTATTAAACGGTACGAATTCGTTTTGTTGGACGATAATACGAAAATATATAAAAAAAGATAAATAGAAGTGTAACCCAAAACCGTAATCCAACTAAAACCAACGATGGGATACCCTTTAAAATGGCGAAACTAAAAAGCTTTTAGTTTCAGTTTACCCCCCAAATTATACTTTTAACTTGTTTTAATTAAAAACAAACGGCCAATTTATACTCACCCTACTATTACCTCGCCATAGGGACCGCTTTTTCAAATTAAAGACTAGGAAACACCCCGGAACCTTTACCTTAATTTTTCTATTACTTAAAAGGAAATGGCCGACGGCGAACTTAACCTAAAATTCCGCTACAACGAAATTATCATTATCCTGGGCGCCCCGTTCGAACAATTCATCTAAATAAAATTCTTTACCTTAATCAATCAGGAAATTTTTCGTTTCAAACGATTCTATCTAACGATTTACAACACCTATATAATGTTTCCTGTTCATCTCGTATACAAGGTCAAAAATAAAATCGGAAAATTATACGAAAAAAATTGCCTGGCTCTAAAAGGCTATAACGACAACGGTAAAAAAGATATTAATCTAGTCACCTACTCTACAACGGGCTAACCACCGCTTAATTTTTATATTTATAACATCCTTCAATACCCTTCAAAACCTATATATCAAACTTTATAATATTACATAATTTCATACCCAATTTAATAAATGGTTTAAACGATGTATTTACGTCAATATACTTATAAATCTTAAAAAATACCACTTATCCAGGGCTATTTTACGTATTGTGAAACCGCTTTACAGCTTAACTAAACTTGACATGTACTAGTATAATATTTATCAAAATTATTATAAGAAACGACTCGAAATAATTAACTTAACCTTTAACCTGTATTTACTAGTATTAATAACCCGCTTTACCGGCTTTACGCTAACGGATATATAAACTAACGATATATTAATATTATGTAACACGTTATTTTACGTATTTAAAAAGAGGAAACTTTTAAAGGCAGGCCTAAAGGCAAAAACTAAGACGTATTTGACAGAGGACTATATAATCGACTTTAATAACATTATTATCACTTTTTGAAACAGCGTTTTAGGCCTTATATAAAATAGGTAGTTGGATAAAGTCGCATTTATCGTTTTAAATAACGTAAAACTGTCCGATAAATAAAAATGCTAATGCGTACGAGGCATTTGAGTTACTTTAATAACTTAACTAGGAGCGGAATTTAACTTGTCGGTCGCTACGTAATGCTAAACCGCCCTGATAAATAATGTATATAAAGCGTTTAATAAACGCTTGATCTAGTAAATATATAATTTAAAGCGTAGTTTAAAGTTTTCATCTCTAAATATACGTATTGTAAAGCTATTTATTTTCAACAACGACTTCTTCACTAATAATAAATATTGTAAATCGTAAATCGGCTTCGTTTTAATTTTCGGTAACGAAACACCGGCCTGAAACAGCTTAACTTTTCGTGGAAATATTATTTATGAAGCTTAACTGAATATAAATGGATTATAAGGAACATTTTGGTTCCGGAAATTTATAATATAGTTACAGGTTTTAATTTAGAAATTACCATAACAATAACGGTTCGAACAATTATTTTTAACCTTGGTTTACGCTTTATCCCTCTTATTATGTAAACTAACTCTTTTTTATTGTATAAATTTCTGATAAAGATATGTATTACGAATAAAACACGTTTAATAATCGATAGTATAGCTTTACATAAATTATATAAACGCTGAGAAATTAATAAAATGCGGTGGATCGATGGAAAATCCAATTTACCGGCCGTAATAACTAAATTTACCCCAAACGAAGTATTGGATACATTGATATCGATAAGTATATTGTTTTCTATAGTTGTTGAAAAGGTTTTGCGACTTTAAGAAGTTATTACATTACTTTTACTGATTTGAAGCGATCCGATATCTATTATCCGCATCGTTTTCAAAATTTTATTACGGTTCACGACTTATACCTATACCAATATCAAGAGTTTAGCTTAGTTTAAATTTACGATTTTGCGTCGTTTACGACATTTCATCACTTTTTATTTTATGTGTCTCGGCCCTACCGAATTTCCCGTTTTTTACATATTATTTCTCTTTATTTCACATACTTTAAACCTTTCATTTTTATATTTATTACTTATATTACGAATTTTTTGGGGGGAAAAAAAATAATGTTCAACGTACTGTATTATAGCCGAGCGCGTTAGCTCGGCCGTAAGGAGTAACTAATTATTACTAAAAAAAAAGGTAAAAGACGATGTCGTCGCGTCCCAACTATCTTTTCTATCGCCTTTCCTTTTATGTTAACGTTACCGCCATTACAACCATCGACGCCATTATCGGCCGAGGAGGTGGTCTCGCGCCTTGAGCCGTATACTCTTAGGTAGAGATGCGAAGGGGTTTTTACCCATTTAATGGTAACGCGAGAAAAATTCATCGAATTAGCTTATGTAATATATATGTAAACCCCGTTTTTAAACGGTAATGGCGGTTGCCAACTCTTTAGTCCGCCGGTTAGCGTTTATTATTAATTAGTATTAGTTTGTTTTGGTTATTTACAATCGCAATTGATTTTCGAATCGTTTCGAATATTACTTTTCTGAGAAAAGATATTTTCAAAATCGGTTAGAATTTACCATAAAGCCGGTGAACGCGTAATACGGCCTCGGCTTATCGCTTTAGAGTTAATGGAATGGGGGCGTATTCATCGTCAGTTCGCTTATAACGGTAATAACAAGCCGAACGACCCTTGTTTTCATAATGATCGTTAATATACTTACCCATGGCCAAGAACGATACATACGGTACATAAAGCGTATCTATTAATGGCTTGGGGCTACAAACCCGGGTATATCATTTTAATGCTTTACGCGTTAAAAAGGCTTCGCGATGTGCCTTAGCGATACGAAGTTTGAGGTAGCAAAGGAAGTTCGTCTCGTGTTCCTTATCTAAAAGAATATCAAAAGTATATGAAGGGTGGATTTGGGAAATTCGAATCGCGGCAAAGTTTTACTAAGCTGCGTTTATAGCGCTAGGGGGCCCCCGCGGGTAAGGGGGTTTTACCCGCGGGAAGAGGGTGAGGTTTATAACCTTAGGAGTCCCCTTTTTTTCCTCTTAGGAGCTGGGAGTGAAAGGGGAATAGGAGAAAAGAAAAGGGGGGGTGGCGGCTTCGGCGGCGGTGACAACGGGAGATGGCGAGCTCGAGGGGAAGCGGTTATAAAAAAAAAAAAAACCCGACGATGGCGGGTTATTGGTAATGGTGGTGGTTTTGGCGATGGCGGTGGCGGCGGCGGCGATGCGGCGGAGTTTACGCGTTAAACGGCGCCTTATAAACTTGTTTTTGCACGGTGTTTATTTAAAGATAAAGTTAGTATATAGGAATTTGTCGAATAACCTACTTATTGAAGCGATTTGAATTGGTTAATTTAAATAAAGGTTAATTTAAATTAGGATGAAACCTTATATTAACTTTGGATGCGTGTATTTGAAGGGGAAAAAAGGTTTTGCTTGAGCTGATAGCAATATATCTTTTTATACTAACCTAAAACACGTTACGGCATAATTACCCCTACGTAATTACTTTCATATTACCTGCGTAATTATACCCCTGTCGGAAATAATAAAAGACGCTCTTAATAGCTGTATCACCACCGATTTACTATACTAATCAGGCCCTTACTATAATTACTACCGCGGCCAGAAATTACTAATTTGAACCTTTGCATTGGGTACCACAATTACAATATTATTACAAAAGTTATTAATTCGAACCTTTGTAATTGGTACTATAATTATATTTCTATTACAAAAGCTATTGATTTCAACCTTTTAATTTGTGCAATAATTATACTATTACTGTAGAAATACGTATATAGACTCTTTACAACGATATTATCGTTATTAGATTATGTTTACAGAATATATAAATAAGAAAGAAAAGATTACTTGTATAAACATTACTATATACCTTCATAGCTAGTATATATGTCAAGTGGCAGTATATTATATTGTAAGGTACATTCCTATAGGGTACACGATAACGTGTTACGTTATAGGCTGCACACTTGTAGAGTGCAAAGTGCATTACGCGTGGCGCGGTCTGGAAGGGGTATTCTAGAGTGTATAGCAAAAGGTCCACTGCCCGGATGAGAGGTTTATAACCTTCTATCTGTGGCGTGCACTCTTTGAATGCCTCTTTCTGACTTAACCTATCATCTTCCTTAATATAATATCAATCATACGATTACTGTTCATTTACATTCACGTGAATAAAGATCTTACCCACAGTTTCTTTTCACCTTTAAGTAGGGACACCTATGATTTTATCTTTGAAGCATGGAAACAGTAATGTTAAACCTAACGGAGCCGGAGATACTTCAATTACACCGTCGTTTTAACCACCTAACTGTTAACAAGTTATATAAGATCCTAAAGTTTGTAATATATAAAGATATGTAATAATTTTCCATGAAAGCCATTGAAAGACTGTGTTACTATTATTAAACGTATACAAATC